>JAWWLV010000021.1:16005472-16061632 GCA_035041135.1 Platyrinchus mystaceus | reverse complement strand
AGTTATTTTGACAAACAGTCCAACTGCTGTCTAGTTCTTTTTAATCCCATACCTGCCCGCTGAAGATGTAATCCAGGATCTCTTTCATGATATCAACAGATATCCCTTCGAGTTCAATCTTGTACGTTGAGCCATCATCCTTCGGAGGATTGTAATTCAATTTTGTTCTAAGAGAGGAGACAAGAAAAAGAGAAAAGCTCAAACTCTGGGCATGGTTTGCTCTCAGTTTTCTGAAGAAACAAACACTAGCTGTGGATCACTTGAGCTGGAGCAGGGATGTTAAAACCTTCCAGTGTGATGTGAAAACTGTCCCTTGAATCAGCTCGGAAAGGATGTAGGTCTGGTCTCTGATATTGCTCATCACATTTCCAAACTGAACAAATACTTTAGCCTTGCAAACCACCCAGGGCATCAAAGAGCCAAAGTATTTTTTATCCCAGCTCATTCATCACAAGCATTCAAAAACTTCACTCAGACCTTTCCAACAGAACAGCAGCTCTGCTGACAGATGAAACACAAGAATTTGCTTTGATAAAGCTGGAAAAGAAACCCAAAACAAAACCAAACCCCCCAAACATTTTACCAAGAAAGAAATAATTAGAGTGAGCAGATGTGATCAGAATATTCACTGGCAGCACAAATACTTGGACTGCATTACCACTTTTGTGTAGTTTATGATGTTATCAGCCTAATGCTATGCCTGGCTGTAACCAAGCCATGTGCTCACAGTTGCAGGAAACAGCCCATGTGCTGCTCAGCAGAGCTTTAAATATTCATCTGCATCAGTGGACACCTCACTTGTGAGCAATTCCTTTAAAAATACCAGGAGCACTGTGATGTGCCTTTGAATAGCAAGGACAGGGACTGGGGGAAAAGATACTAATAATAACACAGCAGTAACTGTGCTTTCCATCAACTGTTTGTGCAAACACTTCTTCCAGGAAAGACAACTTCAAGTGTTCAAAAGTGAGCAGTGTCCACCAATCTGGTGCAAACAGACATGAGAGCTAATAAAAGATTATTTTGAATGTCTCTTTTCCCCTCTTTAGGCAATGAAGAATACAATATAAAAAGACCAGAAAACTTGTTTCATTACCTCTGTGTATATTTATATATCTACATCTAAATCCCAGCACATAAAAGCCTTCAAAGCATTTTTACATTCTTTCAAACATATTCTTGGATAGAATTAGTTTCTTAATGTGAAAAGCTGTGGCTTTGCTAAGCTGGAAGTGACCACTTTGTCACAGTCTTCTGCTACCCATGCTCACACTAATACATAAATAGGACTTAGCTAAGGGCAGATTCTGCTTTACTTACTCATATCAGAACAAATTAGTGTCTCACAAAATAAGCTACAACTCACATCAAGTAAAACCTGAGTCTGTAAGGAGCTATTTTTAAGTGTGAATAAGGATGGTAATTTTAGCCCTTTACTTAATCACATCTGTGGTCTTGTCTTCACGTCCCTCTCCTGCCCTGCAGAACAGCCGGTGACAGCAGCTCCTCTCAGTGTCTGTACAGCACAACTTACAGTACAAATAACACCAACAACATGGCATGGATTAGGAAATTGTTTATTTCCTAACACTTGGAAGGAGATTAGGAAAATCAGGTGACTCCCACTGAAGCACATGCTGCAATAGCAGGCACTGATTTACCACTCGTCAGTGTAAAATTTCTAACCCAAATGTTCCTCTCCAGCAACACGAACAACATGTACCTCAGCTCGAGCCATCCTTGCCCATGTGGAATGTGCACTTTTCCTGCCCACAAACTCCAAAGGAATTACAGAGCATATAACACAGGGCAAGAGGCCTTTTCAACTCTAACGCAGAGCAAAAGGCTTCTTCACACACATTTTCAAATCTATTCGAATGACCTCAGTTTTACTACTACTACCACCTCCATTTACACCGGAGTTTTAGGTTTCCTGGGATGAAACTGGTTTTTCTTTTCATTTAACACAAAATATATCAAGGTTTGCAGAACGTGGCTTGCTTCAGCAGAAAAGAGAGGCAGTTGGATGGCACATGGATCTCACATGTGTCAGGTACCTGTGAGCAGCTGCTATGGTCAAACACAGAGCAGAATCTACACAGAACCTGGACAGTCCAACACACTGTGGGGCTTAAAACAGGCTCAAGGCATAAAATAAACATGTTGATGCCAGCACTAATGGGGAGATTAGAGAAAGGACTAGAGCTATTTATCACTAACTTTCATCTTAGCATCACCTGCACACACCCAAGCTAAATCACCTCATTGCATGGACTTTACACAGACGCTTCCTGGTAACAAGAAAGTGTTGTTCAGAGTTTTTGGGTCTTATCAGGCTAGATGTTCTAATTACTATGTACCTTTTCAAGCATCAACAGTTGGTAATCCAAAAAGAAAGGACCCAGCCCCTGATGCAAGGCCAAAACACAAAGTCAAAGCAGAAAAATAACCTTGAGAACAAATCAAACTGTTTCAGCTGCAGACACTCATATGGAGGCAAACATTCACCTTATGCAAATGCATCCCAGTTCAGACTAAGTTTTGCTCCTATCATGTGTCATGGGAAGCAATAGTTATCCACCTGTCACATGACTTTAATTTGATGGTTAATAAGCTACAAGGTTATTTATTTTGGTACAAGTACTTCTGAGCTATGACATGGGAGCCATTCCCAAAGGCAGCTGGAGGTGCTCCTTGTCATTCACGTCACATACTGCAGGACAGCTACTCACTGTTGGGAAGAGGGGAGGGAAAACACGATGCAAGGGCATATTATAACCAGCTTTGGGGCTGGAAAAGTGTAAGAAAGAAAACTGTGAGTCTATAGGAAAGAAAGCTGAATGAGGAGACCAAGAGTAGGAGCTATGGAATCGGAGGGCAAGGAGCTCTGTCTCCTCCTGCATCACCCAGCACCAGCTGTGACCTGCACCCACATCTCACCAGCAAACTGAGGCCTGGGCACCCCTGTTATAACAGACAGAATGAGAACATTTCAAACCATGTCTGCTCCCAGTTCAGAAAGACAGTGGGCACATGGAGAAACACTTAACCCTGGTCCTCCATCAAATTTCACTTCAGAAAATAAGGTACCAGATATGCTTAAGCAGAGGCTTCCCAATCTGCCAGCACCCCAGGAGGAGGATGCTTGCTTTCCACCACACTCTTCCTCAGGGTGACTTACTCAGCCTGTGATTTGTGTGGCTGAAAGCTGGAAGTGGCAACCAGCAACCCAAGGTGCAGAGATGGGCCCAGTGCAGCACAGCCGCTTCTGACACACGCATGTGACAGCTTCCTACTGCGGACAACACTCCTAATCACTTTAAAAGCACTCCAAGCTGCCAAACCACAGCAGAAAAGGCTGCCTTAATTCAGATGGAAGACCAGAACATCAAGATTTAGGAGCAAATAACCCCCTCAGCCAACCAGAAAACCCCTGAGCTGGGAGTGGAGCACAGCTGAAACACACACAGGAAATAAAACATGGCAACTTCTTTGTCCTGTTCTATCCAATAATTTAATTTTGAACAGCTTGACTCCATACATGTTTTAAAACAATATTTTCCATTTTTTAATTAAGATCATCACCATAAGCTGAAATTGCCTCCAGTAACATAAACAGTGTTCTATAAATGCTCAACATCCACCCCAAACTCTTGTACCTCCTCAGGAAAACCGCTTGGCACACATAACACCTTGGGCAAGTGGCACCAGAACAGCTGGGTTGATGCTGTGTTTTGATGTTGTCTGTGTGACAAATTTAGAATCTGCTGTTCCACATCACTTAAGGAATACAATCCTAATGAGTCATCTCAAATGACACTACATAAGGCAGAATGAGGAAAAAAATTCCAGTACCTCTTCTGTATGTGTAAGCAATATAAACAAGGTGAATTCTCAAAATGAAAATAGGGCTTCAGGACAGATGCTGCTATTGCCAGAGTGACAATTCACAGCTAGTTGCATAAAACAAATTCAAACAGTAATAAAACCCCCCACAAACGAACAAAAAGCAAACCAACAGGTAAATTAAGATTGTCCACAGTTCTTGTTAAAATTCAGATGGCTCTTCCAATTTACTGTCATTTTAAAAGAGCAAAACAAAGAAAAACACAATCATCCTTTCAACTTTATGGCCAAGTGCCTGTGACAGCACCAGACACTGGGATAGTTAAGATGAATGAGAATTACACTGAAAAAGAGTCCATGTGTCTGAAAACTTGGTTTTCTTACAGATGAAATTTTACAGGAGGGGGATAATAATTTTTAACAATCCGACCAGACCAAACAACAAACAAAACGAAAATTCAAACAAAGAACTCAGCTGCCACCAATAGCACTTGTTTTCCTGAGTCAGACATAATTCTTATGTTTAAAATCTCTGCCTTGTTTGTGAACTGTGAAGGAAAGGTAACTGGTGTGTTTTTACAATGGTGGCCTAAGTTATAAAGAGAACAACAAAACAACCCTTGGAACGCTTTAATCTTAGAGCGCTGGTATATTGGTACCTAAACAGGTAAAGAAAACACCTGTCTGCAAAGACTGTGCCTATGAGAGTGCTCCAGACCACAGTCACCTCCAGCAGGTTTACATTCACAGTGAGCAGCAACCCAAAAACCTGGGAAACAAGAGACAGACACTTTGGGCTTGAGGCTTTGCAACACAAAACTTTTACCTGCCCTCACGTCATCACACAGCTCACTGACCTACTTACACATCCACAGCAGGGTGTCAGGAACCAGACTGCAGGAGCCAAGGGAGACACTCGTCTTTTGGAAAGCAGCTGTCCTCCCAAATTAATGATTTTGCTCCAGATTAACCATAAGGGCCAGTCTACACAAGCCTTGCCAGTGTTGCAACACCAACAGACCTCAATAGTGAAGTAGCAGAGCCATCCTTTCAAACCAGAGTAATAAAACTGGGGTTTGATGATACATCCTTTACCTGCACCAGTGTTTTAGCCTTCTCTAGAGAGCAGCAGCATCCTAAAATGAAGCTGTACCTTCAACAAATGTTTGCAGCAAAGACATGCACCAAACCTAAAACACACTCCCAAGGATGACTCAGTCCCAAAAGTGGCAAGTGAATACTTGGAGATTTTGCATCAGTATAGAGAAAACTTAAAAAAAATCTGCTTTTGATACACACAGAGGGTCAATTCAGTCTCCTCCTGGTCTGGGCTTCCTTATGTAGGTTTAAGTGTTTCAAGTACAAGCTTTCCATGTTAAACCTAATCAAGTCCTACTTAGGACTGACCATTTTAATGGTGAAGTTTTTCATGTGTCTGCCTTTCCCCCTGCAATATTTTCTCCCACGAAAGTCTGGCCTCTCTACGTGCAAAAAACCCCCCCTTTAATAATCACATTATTAAACAGGTCAGACAATAAAAACATGATGCAGCAGTTCACTCCACCCACTTTGCCATCCTCCAAAAAGATATTTTACAACCAAATCAGAAGGTTTCCTTTGAGGTCGCACCCTGGCCTTTAGCACCACACATAAAAGCCAGTCCTCACCACACCCTGCAAAGGGTGCCAGCTCTCAGAGGATTCTGGCAATGCCTCTTCTCTGTCTCTCCTATGTCTCTCTCCTTAAGATTATCTGCAACTGCAACCTCACATCTCAAGGCAAACTAGTCCACCTAACAGCTCAGCACAAAAACCTGCAGAAGGTGCTTTGCTTGCTTTAACAGAAACAACAACCAGGAATAACCTGATTTTCTCATCTATTGGAAAGCTTAAGTCAGGCAAAAATGTGGCTTCCCCTCCTCTCCGTAAGAAAGGGAACAGGGTGATTCCTTCAGCAGCAGCAGCAGCACAGGGGACACGTACAGGGCTCATGGGCTTTGCCCAGTGAAGAGCTTGTTTACCCTGAAAATCTGAAATTACTCTGATTACACTGAGCTCATCCAGAGCTAGATTGTAATCTAAATTGGAAATCTACCCTCCACCAGCGTGTCTTGCCCAAACATGTGAGTTAGCCCTAAGTAGACAGAACACACACCCGACAGGCAGTGCCCAAGAACGGACCTTGGGAGCCTCTCAGCAGCACCCAGGACCTGCCTCCTCAGTTCACTTTGGGATTCTTTAGCCAAGCTGGAAAACAACCAACTGCACCAGCTGAGCTTACAAACAAGTCAAACACAAGCAACACAGATGAGCTGCTGGGCACCCATGGCTCATGTGAAGCACCTCATGCACAGCACAAAGCACAGCTCAGGCTCACCTGTGCTCGTGGTTGAACAGCCCTGGTTCAGCAGTGGTTGTTCATCCATGAGGTACCTTCCTGTGCCAGAAATACCTGCCACTGGATTTATAAAGGTGGGTTTGGGGTTTTTTTCCTTCATTTTTAAAAGGTGGGAAAAAAATATCTAATCCCTGTTCCTCTCTGGGCAGCAGGAACAGGGATGGATCACTCCTCAGAACTCCTCCTGAACTAAACCTGTATCATACTGATGGCATTTGATGGCTCCACATGACACTTGAGTCCATTCACCAAACTGATGATTTCCAGCAGTGCTAACACCTATTGGGCAGGACTTCCTTGGAAGAGCAAAGGAAGACATTTCTGGAACACAGTTTTAAACCAAGAAATGAACAGTGTCTTACTTGAAAATACATCTTCTTTCAAATTAACTCTGCTTTTAAACTTGTTAAAAATGCTTTCTTAGAATAAACAAGTGCAGTACCATACCCACGGTGTTAAGCTTATAATTAAACATATTTAAGAAATGCAATGCTGTGTAGTGTGTCTCTAGTAACCCAAACATTCCTGTGACTTACTAATATCATTGTTTTAAAGAACACCAATGAACCTGCTGAGAAAACTTGTATTAGCCAGGTTTTTATACCTCACTTATCCTTACAGCCCATGGGAGAAATTAGCACCACACCAGAGGAAGAGTTCCATAACTGCTGATAAGTATGAAGTCGAATGGACAGAATTAGAAGTGCATGAGTAGTATTGTGGGACAGCTGGAAGATGTTTGGAATCCAAATGAGGGAGGCACCTGAACTCTGGATATGCTGAGAGCTGGAAAACACAGATCTGCAAGACTATCAAAGAAAGTGATGACAGAGCCAAGAGGAAAAAGGAACCAGGAACATGGATTTCACCAGCACAGGAGTCTCCAATGCAGGGTATGAACTGTGTCCATAAACAAGACCTGCTCTAGGC
This sequence comes from Platyrinchus mystaceus, assembly GCA_035041135.1. Lineage (NCBI taxonomy): Eukaryota > Metazoa > Chordata > Aves > Passeriformes > Tyrannidae > Platyrinchus > Platyrinchus mystaceus. The sequence continues at coordinate 16,054,459 of JAWWLV010000021.1, read as the reverse complement.
AGCCTACATCGTTCAGGGCATGTAAACCAACACCCTGAGGACATAAACCAGCCACCAACCACATGGTATTAAGAACATATTTCCTTGATAGGCAACAAGCAAGCTGTGCATAACAGTGATTTGTTTTGTTTTCTTGGAAATATTAAGCAGGGACAAAGATAAAATACAGGAGACAAAGACAGGACTGGAGACTCCTCTGTGCACAGGTAACACTACACTGATACTCAGCACCAGGATATAGGGAATAAGAGCCTGAAAAGAGTGTGAAGAAACAAATCCTTTCAAACCCTTAGTTACTTTTTGTATTTGTCAGCCCACACCAGGAAGAAGTTCCTTTTGTAACTGCAGATGAGACCAAAACAAACAAAACAGGCTCAAAGAAAAAAAAGACACACACACACACAAAAAAAATCAAAACACAAATCAAGGAGTTCAGACTCATCAACTCCAGACACATCGGCAACTTCAGAGCGGCCCCGTTCCAGCCATAAAACACATTTTAAATCAAGCAAGGAAAAATACTAAGAAAAAAGGCTCTTTTAATAATAAAAGTTCTGCCAAACAAGGCAATTAATGCAGGTGTAAAGGCAACCTACAGAGTATAAATTACCCAGACATCCCAAGCAGCTCCATCCTGCCACACCTTCCATCCCAACTCGCCTCTTACATCAGGCACTGAGATACAAAGGAAGGACAAGAAATTTCATCTCAAGTTCTCCTGGGTAAACAAGGTGCTCTGATTCCCAGTTCTCCCTTTGCCTGACGTGTAGCAGCAGCCCAACTGTATTTTTTTTTACTATTTGGGGCTGGGTAAGAGCCTTATGGCTTCCTCCCTTCAGGCCATCTTTAGGGGCTTGTTGGAGCAGGAATAAAATTAACAACTCCCCACTCAAGCCTGGTATAGTGACTCCTAAATCCCTTTTGAAACCATAAACTTTTAACACACCTTTATCACTGTTGCCCCTCAGCTGCTTATCCAAACATAACACGTGTGTAGGCACTTCTGACTTGTGCCAGGCAGAGAGTTTCTGGCCAAGGCAACTATTTTGATTTATTGCCTCTCAAAGTTACAGAGACTTTACAACTCAGTTATCACTAAAACATAATAGGTAGCATTGCAGTTCAATTTTTTAAAAATCAAAACCAAACCAAAACTATGCCTAATTTGAAAAATAGCTTAGAAAGTCTGGAAGCAAATTCTGGTCTGATCAGTTCCTGACTTCCTACTGCCAAGTCAGGCTGTAAAGCTCCCAGGAGACTGGCAGAAACAAACTTCTCATAAGAAACCTTGAAGACAACATGGCTTTGGAGCCCTCCTTGAGAGTACAGCTACCACAACATTGCCCTGCACACTCAGTGAAGAGGGAACCAACCCTGGCACAAGCACAGAGAGATCCAGCTAAACCAGGGCTTGGGAGCAGGGGGTCCTGCCAAGCAAACACCTCCCAGCTCCAGCTGCTGCTTGTGTTCCTGACTTCAGTACTCATCCCAAATTGAAAAAAAGTTCAAAAACACCATAAAAGGGCTCTATAGTTGTCAATAAAAACAAAACAGGTACCAGGAAATCAGCAGCAGAAGCTACTGGCATGCACTGGCTTCCAGCTGACCTTGCTCTACAATATTTATTGTCCAACAGGTGTAACAAGAACTGCCCCATCCCATTTCTCACACCAGCATCAGGGATGCTCCCAGACACTCTCACAGGGATGGTGTCTCAGCAGGATGCCCTCAGGACAATTCCAAATGCTCCAAGTGCCAGCACACAGAGGAAAGGGCAGGAGTTCAGTGATGGGGTCAAGTCCCACCATATCTCCATGGAAATCTGTTTCAGTGTTGGCAAAGAGGTTATGGTTTTGGGGCTGTGCAGGGTCTCACAAGGCCTGCACTGTTTAGAGATGTCAGAAGGTAAACAGCACAAGTGAGAAGATGCAAATGCTGTTGGGTTATTTCTGACCATAATCTAGTTACAATTTACAGCTATTTACAAGTGCATGGAAAATAACATGAACTTAACCTTGCATTTACATTCTCCTTTAGCTGCATTATGCTCATCTGGAAGAAGATGAAAATATGATTACTGGTCCATTACTGAGTTCAAAAAGCCTTGGGGAACAGTATAGAACACAAACAGCCATCTGTAATCTGTTCACGCAGATGCGTGAAAATCAAAGACAAAACTCGCTGAGGTAACAAAAACGTCCTAATTTAATTTCTAACAGCAGCACAACCCCTGTGTAACAACACTAAGTTTTGTCTAAGAATATGAGCTCAAATGTCCTCTTTGTTCAGGTAGTTCCCACATGCTCCCTGTGATCCAGGCAGGCAGACACTAAGCGAGCAAAATATTAAGAGCTGCAAGTTTCAGCTGGCCAGGAACGAGTCATGCCAGACAGTGACAGATCTGCTGGGATGGGAACATCTGCTGCTACTGCTGAGGATACCAGGAATACTTGGAGCAAGTCTATCCTATAAAAGGTTGGCGGATTTATCTACAACTTAGGCCAAACTTACTAGTGCAGGCATGGTTTGTTCTGGTAAAAGCCCATTTATGCCACCGTAATTTACACCGGGCTCTCAAACTAAATAAATTAAGCCAGGGCAATAGAACCTGATCTACATTAGGGCAAGTGCCAGGACAAAGTGTTACAAAAAAAGTGCAGGCTTCTGGCTGACTTGTTCCAGAAGAGAAAACCAAGAGCTAACGTGGCTCTGATTTAACTTCTCCGGGATGCACATCACTCCGAGCCAAACCACGCTGTGTCCTATGGCAGTTCCCTCCCGAGGAACCCTGCTTTTCTCAGGCTCAGGAACACACCACAAGATGTTACAGATAAGCAGGAAGACTTCTGTGTTTTGTAAATGACAGGATTTGCTCCAGGGGCACACGGAGGGATCAGATAAACCTGTATACGTAAGGCAGTTCTGTAGGAATTCACACAACCACCCCAGACCTCACTGCACTTGGAGGGCTACAAGCCACTTGGCATTAGGCAGCTGAGGCAAGACCTCAACAATCAAACCACCACAAAAATCAAAAGTCTTACTGGTCCCACAGACTGAACATTTAAAAATTAAACAGGCACTTATTAGTTTTCTGTACTTGCAGAAGCCACTGTAAGGACCAGACAGGCAGATGGGACCCACGACACCAGCAACATTCCATGTGTTTCTGTGGCCCCTTCCCACTGAAGCTGCCATCTTGGAGCTGCAGGGATAGTCCAGTTGCCAAATAACTGGAGGGAAAACACATCACTGTAATTTAAAAGTGTCCTACTCATAACCAGTCAGCCAAACAGCTTCCATGCAAAACTACAAAACAGGTAACGCTCCTCTCTCCGTGGCTGCACAAATCCTTCAGCACACACAGACTCTGCTCACACCCAACCACCCCCTCACAAGGTCCATCCCTACTTATTTTCCTACTCACACCCTAAACTAAGCTATTCATGCAAACCCTACAGTTTCTGAACTCGCCCACCAACTTGCCCACAGCCACAGCACATAATGACACACCAGACACTGAAAACACAACATCAGCTCATACTTCCCACTGCTTCACTTACAAGTTTCATATAACCACTCATTTTTCTTCCAAGTTTTACCTCTGAAATTAGTTAATGGATTCTCCTGAGCTTTGTATTGGAATTTTTCAACTGAATCAATTGGCATTTGGAGTCTGTAAGAGCCTGTGGTACCAGAGCACGCTTTGGAATCTGCTACCCTTAAAATACAAGGGCAGGAAATTCTTGACTCTCCCGCAGTAACTCCTCATATAGAAACCTAATCAGATTTTCTTTGCAAAACCAACACTCAAAATAAATGGGACTTGCATAGACTAGGTACAAGGTGGAGATTAATTTTACCTCCAGAAAGAGCAACTGAAACAGTACCCTTGGCTGGAAACACAGCGCTCCAACACTGGCAACCTACCTGACCAATTCTACCCAATGTGAAGACCAGCTGGACTAAGAGAGAGATCCTGGAGTGATAAAAAGAAGAGAGACAGGCAGCAGGTAAAAATCAGGCTCTGCAAAGGGAGGTAATACAAATGTGTTTCTTAATGTGCCCCACAAGAACTAGGTACATGTATTTTTGGTTCTTTACATCTTGAAAGCCCGAGGAGAAGACATGAGTAAGCTTTAAAAAAAACCAACAAAACACCACCCCACACTTAATCATATTTATATATTAATGCATGTAACCTACTTTCACACATAGTTAATGAGTTCCTTCATGGGATTTGAACCTGAACAATTCTGAGTTTAAAAAAACCACAACTCTAATGACTACAAGTTTTGTTGCTAATGCAGTTGTGTCTGGTGCTCTTATTCCTCACACACAATTAACTCATGTTTTCCCAGTACATTTTCCAGAGATCAACAAAATGCAGCATTTTAAGACGAAATTCTGTGAAAAGCTACTTCTCCGTAGAAAAATTTACAATAACTTTTCATTAAGCATTTCTTTTCACAGTAAAAAAAAAAAATGCCCATTTCCTGTAAATTCATCCTGCTGTAACAGTAGAACAGCAGATTTCCCAAGGACATGACCTCTTACCACCTACAGCAGCTCCTCTGAAACTTAATGTCAGGCATATGGCCATCTAAAACATGATGGCCAACGACCCAAAAAGCATTCAGCCCTTCTGAAGAGTATTGAATCAATGGTTCATTTCAGTTTCACATCTTTGATTTCCCTTCCACCACAGTCTTCCAAACCTGCTTCTCAAAACAAGCAGTGACAAAAAATTATTCTTAGTACACAGGCTCCACTATTTCTTTTTTTTTTTTTGCAAATTCTTGCTGATCTTCCTCCTCTGTGAATTTTATTTCATTTTATATCTCAGCTCTGCCAGCTCAGTTGATGCAGAGAACTGTTTCATTAAGTCTGTCCACGGTCAGCATCCTTTAAAAGTTATTTACCAGCTTCATATTCTATTTACTTTTAGTTTATTTTTGTATTTGAGAATGTTGAAGTTGTACTATGAGGGTCAGCCAAAATACCACACTGCCTAAAAGCAGACTATAATATGACACTGCAAAAAGTTGCATTCTTTTTTTGGAGAGCAGCATAAAGAATCCCCATCCTCACCTAGGGCAAAAATGCAGATTTTATGACAACTTCACAGGAAGCAGCACCTGGAAGAAACGCCCAACCATTACAAAAAATCTGCTAAAGATTTATGATAATCCCGTGTTTAAGTGGCACTGAAGGTCTGCACCTACTTTACACATGAAGACAACGTTTGTCTTTATGACCTGCAAATGAGTGGACTTAAAAAGCAAAACCCCTTCGAAATTAACCACTCGTGTGTTTTGTTTACCCTCTCTGACACGCAGATATGTATCACAAACATCTCTTTACCTGATGTGACAGGACCTGTCAGCGCTGAGTGTGACAGGGTTCAAACCGCTGTCAGCGGCTGCGGCAGGAATTCCCAGGACCTGGGTTTCCCTGCACACGCAGCCCAGGAGAAGCTCAGAAATCAGAAACCATGACTGTGCTAATGCAGCTCGTCCTCCCCAGCCCTCGCTGTCAAGTGGCACAGTTCTGACAGCACATGCTGGTGGCACCCGCTGCCAAGAGCTGCCAGCGATCCTGGCACGGCCGGGCTTCGTCCCTCTGGCAATTTCCGAGGGATGTTCTTGGATGTTGTAGGGGCACAAGCGATGGGGAGACAAATCTGTATTTTTTTTATATATATATATAATTTAAAAGCTGATGTACTTTAGGACACATAATCACCACCTGGTGCCCTGTCTCGCTAAAAGGCATCAAGGAGAAAAAAAAAGATGCTGAAGTGCTGAGTCGGTGCGGACGGGGGACACCCAGCCCAGCTCCTCAAGCATCCCCAGGGATGCTGCCCCTCGGACACCTCCCCGACCATCCGCACAGCTCCTGCTTTACGGGTCGCTTGTTCACGCCAGGCACTTGGCAGCAATTCAGGTACTGGGGGGGATTTTTTCCCCCCGGTGCGTGGCAGAGCCCCTCGGACCTGCAAAAAGCAGCGGTTTGATGCCGAGAATACGGCGGCTCCTGCGGAGGGAATCGGCGGCACCGGCCTGAGGGAGGGAAGGGAGGGAAGGAGGGAAGGAGGCGGCCCGGCTGCTGCTCCCACAGAAACACAGGGTTGTTAGGGTTGGAAGGGACCTCTGGAGATCATCCCAGTCCAACCCCGCTGCCCAGGCAGGGTCAGCTGGGGCAGGAACGCGTCCAGGTGGGTTTGAACGTCCCCACAGGGGGACACTCAGCGCCAACTCCGGGCCGAGGCGCCGCAGGGTCCGCAGAGCCCCCGCCGGCCTCGCCGGGCTGCTCCGTCCTACCCAGCCGCGGATCCCGCTCCTTATGCAACCCCGGCTCTGCCCCTCCGAGCGGCCGCGGGCCCGGCCCGGCCGTACCTGATGTAGGGGCTGGCGGCCGCCAGGATGTTCTTCTGCACCGGGATCTCCTCGCCCTCCAGCACCAGGTGCGCGTCGCAGAACCGCGTCTCCTCCCGGAACGAGCTGAGCGCCCGCAGCAGCCGCGCCGGGTGCTGCGGGTCCGACACGGCGCTCGGCCCCGACATGGTGGTGCTGCTGCCGCCGCCGAGCCGGGCCGGGCCGGGCCGGCTCAGTCTCTGCCCTCACACCATGGCTGAGCGCCCGCCCGCCGCTGACATCATCCGCCGGCATCATCTCCCCGCGCCGCCCCGCGGGGGCGGCCCGGCCCGCCCGGCCCCGCCGCCCCTGAGCCCGGCACGGCCGCGGCGGTGCGGGTGTTACCCCTGAGAGTGTCTGTGCTGTCCCCTCTCGGCTTTGCAATGTGGCCAGAGCAGGTCCGGAGAAGGGCAGGGGAGCCGGTGAAGGGTCTGGAGCACAAGTCCAGTGAGGAGCGGCTGAGGGAGCCGCGGGGGCTCAGCCTGGAGGAAAGGAGGCTCGGGGGGGACCTTGTCACTCTACAGCTCCCTGACAGGAGGGGGGAGCAGGGTGGGGGTCAGGCTCTGCTCCCGGGGAACAAGAGACAGGAGGAGACAAACAGGAGGAAATGGCCTTAAGCTGCGCCATGGGAGGTTTAGTTTGGGCATCAGGAGGAATTTCTTCACATAGAGGGTGATCAGACATTGGAACGAGCTGCCCAGGGAGGTGGTGGAGTCACCCACCATCCCTGCAGGTGTCTAGGGAAAGACTGGACGTGGCACTCAGTGCCATGGTCTAGTTGACAGGGTGGTGTTTGGTCATAGGTTGGACTTGATGATTTCTGAGTTCTTCTCTAACCCAGTTGATTCTGTGATTCTGTAAAACTGGCCTTATATTTATTTATTTGTTCCCTTTTGCATGCTGGAGGTGAACATGACCGGCATTACCATGTGGAAAAGAAAGAGAATGAGATTCAAGTACAGCGAGACTCCTTGCGATGGTGCCACTGTCCAGGGCTGCCCGCTGGAAACACGGCCTGTTCCAGCAAAGGAGAATCTCCTTCAGCACTGTTAGCATGCTGAATTTTAGGCCATTGATTAACACGCTTAATTGCACATTAAGAGATGACTTGATTCCATCTGCTTTCTTAACAGCATTGAGTATTTAAGCAGTGAAACTACTTGCACTGAGCAGAAGTGTTTCAAAAGCTGTGATGTGCTCTAAAACACACCCCCAGCCGGTGCTGCCAGGAGGGACCCAGCACGGCAGCTCACGGCATTCCCTGCGCTGCCGGGCACAGCTGGACTGGGAGTTCTCAGGCTGTGGAACACCCAGATGGACGTCACACTGTCCATTGCTGCACTGGGACAATAACGTTTTCAGAGGGCCTGATCTAGCAAAGCTGTGCTGGGTCACGTGCTTTTATTACTTGCACTCCTGTGAAACGCGACAAAATGTTATCCTCCCTTCAGTTTGATGCTGTCTCCATTTTACCACTTGGGAAATGAATTAGGGTATCTGGAAGTGACCCCAAATGAATGCCTTCACAAAGGCAGCCTTGTTCTTCCCAAGCTGGACACAACGCTGGTTTGTTTTCCAGCTGGTGGTCGCAGCTGGGACATCCACAGTGCAAACCCTGCACTCAGTGCCCGGGTGGGGAGTGGGCACAGCCCCCTTTGAGCCAGTGCTTACAGTGCTTGCCTGAGCACCAGGCTCCACGTTTGTTGTGCAGCTCTGAACAAGAGTTTTAGAAGCAGAGGAGGCCTAAACCCATGCTAATGTGCATGAAAACACCAGCAACTTTGCAAAACTTATGGTTATACATACCCATTTACAAGTATTAGAAGGCCACTTCTTCTGGCTTGGGTATAGTTAGCCAGGATGTCAAGTGCAGGATGAGGAAGAGCACAGCAGATCCAGAGGACACATTCCCAGCTCTCTTTGAGGGTAATGAAGGCAGAGAGCACGCTGCACCTTGACTGCTTGTTATTAATACTGTAGTAATTGCATACCCAGGGGAACAGTGGTTTAAATTATTGCAAAAGCTGTCATTGAGTGGCCTGGTTATTTAAAAAGAAAGACACTGGTGTGTTTCTGTGCCTCCTGTTACACAGGAAAACGTTGTTGTATTTCTGGTTTTTGACTCGTCCTCGTAAACAGTGTTTGTGCTTCGTCCTGCTGCGTATGTGGGGAAATGGGACAAGGTGTAACAGATAATACCCACTTCTAGAGAACAAATTATTTATTACACCTTGTTATTTGTTCGATTTAATGAAAGTCTTGGTGAAAAAAACACCAAAACTAAAACAACAACAAACCAAACCACTCTACCAAGGTCCACTTGTAACAGCTCTGAAGTAATTATATGATTCATACCCATGGTCTGATTCTATCACTCTAGTATATACTTCTTTCAGTTGAGATACCTATCCTTACTATTTTTATTTGCATTCTCTCAATCTAGATTTGCTTTAAGCCATTCCAATAACTCCATGAGCTTTACTGGGCTAATTTAGGGCTTAAATTGGTGCAAAAGAAGAATCAAACCTTTCTGCCCTTGAGATTTCACTCAGTTTGTCAGCAGCAAAACCAAATGACACTCATTACCACGTGCCATGTTGCCACATCAAAAAAACCCCACGAGCCTTGCAGCCACTTGGCAAAGCATATCTGCATTCCCTGTGCTCCTGTCAGCCTGGAAATGACACAGTGTGTTACCACGTTCAGGGGAAATGTTTCATCAGATTATTATTGCAACCACTAAAAACATTCTTGAACAAATTTGTGATTAGCCACATGGTTTTACCCCTGCTGTCTCTGCTGCAGGAGGGCACTGGGATTGGCAAATCCAGATTTACATCGCTGTTTTTCTCTTCAGGTTGACTACAGACTTGATGCTAATCAAGTCCTGTGTAATACTGACCAAGGGAACGTGGCCCATTTTGTTTAAAAAAATCATACCCAAGACAAGTTCTTACAATTTATTTTCTACATTATTTCTGCATGAATGTAAATAACAGGTTTACTTTCATAGACTACAGATTATTTTTATGGTGAGTGTTTCCCTGTCATGTCATCTCTACCAGTAAGAATTAGTTCCTCAGAAGTCAGTTAACTCCTGTGTCCAAACTCATGATTATCCAAACCATAACCCTATGAGTTCTACAGAAGGAATTCTGAAGAAAAATTCTTAAAATACAATCTATAATAATGGTTAGACTTTTGAATCATTGCCATCTTATAATTTCAGAAATATTTGTGGTCACTTGTTAAATCCAAACTTTTTCAGGTTAAAAGAAACAACCCCAGAGCTGGTGTTTTTTGCCAGTATCACAAATCTTTCCTTCCATACCAGTTCCATATTACATACAAAAATGGAATTCAGTTTCTTCTGTAGAAGATAAAGTTCTCTTCAATACTAGTGTTAACATGCCTTGGAGACACTAAAGGTGACTATTTCTGCAGACACACCTTCCTGAAGTGTTTATTTCCATTCTGTGGAACATGAAAACCTCTGAAAGCCCCAAACTGCATATTTTAACTAAACCTGACCACAGTGACTTTTTTTTTAACATTAAAAATAGCCTGTATATTCTTTTTACTTACAAAGTGCAAAGACTTAAGCAGAGAAACTGTTACAGAGCAGACAGGAACCGTGGCTGATGTTGGTGCAGTTCCTGCTCTGCTCTAAACATCTTAGGTAACCATGAACAAGTCACCAAGGCCCAGATTCTCATGTGATGGGGAGATAGTAAATGAAACTATTTCACTGTGTGTTTCCTACCTGTAAAACAGTGTGAGCAGCACAGACACTGTGGGAATGTGTGTATAAAAGTGAGAGGTACCTGAGCAGTGGGATGATGTGCACAGACCAGATGGACACCTACATGGATGGATGTACACCTGGTTTTCTCCATCAGTAAAGATGCCTCCAACAGTAAAGGTATCCACGACAGGAAAATACAATTCAAAGCAAAATCAATGCCCCAAATAGGAAAACAGAAATACACTCAGGGGATTAGGAAATGCCATTCCTGTAACAAAAACCGGTCCTGCTGCACTTGGCACTTTATGAACTTGATGTTGAAATGTACTTTTTAATTGGGCCTGTTAGTGAGAGTTGGGCACTTTTATTAGGAAGCATCTGGTACAGGCAATGATAAACCCATGTGAGAACATGGATGCTCCTAAGCAGACATGAAGCAAATGCTCAGCTCTGGCAACAACAGCTTGTATGTAGTTTCAGCTTCTGTGTGGTTCAGATCAGGCCTAAATTAGATCTTTCACTCTTTCCCTAAACCATTTGTTGTCCATGTGTATCTGAGTTCTGCTAGAAATACACTGCCCTCATTCACATACATACTGTTATTCACAGACACTAGTAGCAATATTAATAAATACTACAATTTCTTTTTATCTTTTACACAACATAATCATCTAGTTACATGAAATGTCAGATATTCTCCTCAAGGAAAAACTGATTTAAATACAAAATGCTTAAGATTGAGTATCACTAAAGTATAATTGAATGCTACATAAAAATATATACTCTATTTCAATAAAGTTACTTGGTTTTGTCAAAGTAAAAATGAGAAATACACCGTGAAATGACTAGAAAAGCTGCAGTATTGTGGATTCTGGATACGAAAAATGTAGCACCTCAACATAATACTTTGGTTATGGTGGAAATTAAGAAATCAAGCACCAAGAAAATACACTGTCATGAATTATTAATATAGTAGATAGTTTAACATGAGGTTCTTCTGGCAGGAGACAACTTTCATTGTCAGCTGCAGTCTTGCAACAGTCTGTGGAAGTTACATGACCTGCAGACATCTGTGACTCATGCCATGTGTCACCCTATAAATACTGTACTTCATTGCCTCACAAAGCTTGAGCCTGCTCAAGGAAAACATTTCTTGCTACCTTTGTCTCCTATTCCCTGCCCCATGAGTTGTACACAACATTAGCACTTCACACTCATAGTTCTTCTTTTGGAACAGCGATAGACCAGTTGTGCATATAATAATTTGTAACAAAAGTCATTGCTATCTCTCATAAGAGATTATATATAGATATTGAAAAGATTATAATTAGTCATTTCTTGTCATAAGAGAAGGTTGTTCCTGAAGGATATTATCCCACATTCAGCAGAAGGTTGTCTTGGTCTGTGCAATAAGACAAACAGCATTTTATTCAGTCTCAGTCTTCAAATCTTGCTGTGGTATGAACATTCCATGCAGGTCCAGATGCATTTCTACATCTACTGTGGCTCGTCCCAGTTCTGTGAATGTTTTAGCATCCAGGACAAGTAGGAAGGGTGCTTTCTGTGGATCAGTCCTCACAACACAGGTCAGAACAACACCTGTGACATACAAATGAAGAATTAGAAGCATATAATAGTCACACCAAGCAGACAAGATAACACTGTCAGGAAACAGTTCTTATTGCCTGAGAATTTCAAAATACAAAGTGCTTTACTAGATCAAGTAGTTTACTGAGAGTGCTAAAGAATTAATGGATGCTTCTCTTCTGTGCTTGCTGCTGCTCTGCCTGCAGTTCATTGGGAAGGAAAACAAGCAAACCAGCACCAAATTGTTCCTGGCAGTTTTGGATCCTTTCAGCTGTTTGCCATTTGCCATTTGCCTTTGCAAGGGGTCAGCTGAGAACAGAACTGGATGGAGATTACAGGGATACATGCAGGGCCACTGGTTCTCACTGGTAACATCACTCACTGCCCACTGTTGATAAATCCATCTCTAAGTGGCTGTCTGGAAAGTCCTAAGCATTGGTTTTATTGTTTATGGCTGCATTGAGACATCACAAAGCTGATTTTGGTCTATTGTTACTTTGCTTTTAAGTCTGCAGGAATAAAATGGCTGGTGCTAATTTTAATCTCACAGTGGAAGCATGAACCCAGCTTTCTTGACTAAGAACAGTGAAACTTGTAAGATTTAATACAAAACTCGTGCAACCCCAACTTTCAGAATGTTGTCATTATTTTACCGTCATCCTCTTCTCTTGCATCAGGGCTGGGAACAAAGATGGGCTCTGATGGCCAGCAGTCCTCCCCTCCCCAGTGGAGCATTTCCTTTGTCTGGGTATTAAATTTTGCAATCTAAATCGTTGTGACCAGAAAAGAAAAATGTCAGTGACCCCAAGGGGAGCTTTTTCCAAAGGTACAACGTGAACAGACAGGTGGCAGGGGGCACCAGTGCTAAGGGTTAAGGAGCAACAAGGCACTAGAAGGAAACACCTGGAAGATGTTAAATTTTGGAGTCACTTGCAGTCAGTGGCTGCAAAACCACACAACGTTCTTTTCATTTCATTAGACTGTGACTGCACCTTTCATTTACAGTTTACAAATACTGACAGATCACGAGGTCTTCAGTGTAAATAATGCCCTCACTAGACAGAGTCCCAGGCCCGGAACATTTAAGTCCTTGTGCCAATGCACTGAGATTCTGCAGTAGAGCAGGAAACATTTTCTAATCCTGTGAATTATTTTTCCTATTTCTCAAGGCCTTCTATTGTGCAGTAAGGTACATATGCCAGAACCAAGGCTATTCACAGTGAGGGGTAAAGATTAAACTAGTGGGGCAGACACTGGAATTTTCTGAAGGAGCAGAGTGTGGATTTCCATCTCACTGAGTGGCCAAACCAATTGCCAGAGGGGATGCCTGGCATTTTCAGTTCAATTCCATTAAGGCCTCTTCTCTACCCACACAGATGCAGTTCTATTCTTTTCCCTTTTGATCTTAAGCCAAAAAATATGTTTACACAAAAGTGTAACTATTCCGATTAGCGGAGAAAGAATTTGGAAGAATTCTCTCTCCTAACTTCAAGATTACAGCAACTTCACTGACAGACATTACCTTATTATATTGGATTATATGTGGATTATATGTGGTGGTTGTTGTGCTTGCATTCATTAAACTGCAACATTCATTAAACTGATGTAAAAAAGAAAATCTCCCAACAGCGTCTTTTGTTACATTTAAGTCAGTCAGGGATTATCTACACTGGAAATCACAAACTTGCAGATTTGTTTGAGCTTCTGTCAGATATGCTGCAATAAATTTTCTTGCATCATGCAGAAATCCAGCTTAATTTTGTAATCAGTTTGTGGTAATTATATACAGGAACCAACAGTGACCTCAATTTGTGCTGCCTTGTAGTCACAGAGCAAGAACTGTAAAGAGTGAGTTTGTCTGCGTAACATTCTTACCTTCAAATATTAACACTAAAGGCTGTCTCCTGAAAACTTGGCATCATGTACAGGTAAACAAAGCATTTGCTACCCTCTAATAGAGAACTAGCCAATAAAATATAAAGCTTTCTGAAAAATTAGATACTGTTTTAATATTTAAAATTTATTAGGTAGTGTTGCAATATCTTATTTTTTTAGTTAGGCTTCCTAAAGGCAAAAAAGTATTAAATATGTACATCTATCAGTACTTCTTCCTACTCTCTCCTTTGTAGCTCTTGGCACATTACAGAAGGTTCAGCCCAATACAGCAGAAAACTGAGGGTCTCAGTAACTGTTCAAGAGACTTTGTGGGAATAGAAAACTGGAGAAAGAAGCCTGAATTTATTAATACTTTCTCAGGGAAATGGTACAACAGGAGCTTACCCTCATAAGAACTCAGGCTTTTCATGTTTCTTTGCATGTGAATGACCCACAAATGGGAAAACACTGACTTTGTAAAAGTTAATTGTACCTTTGTAGGAACTGGACTCCACTGCACTTCTGTTGCAAAGACATATTTGTGCTTTTTGCCATTATAGTCATAGTTGATGCGAGGCAGTTCTATCCCTGGGTAAAGGAAAGGTCAAGACTTAGGAACAAGAAGAGAAAAGTAACTCAAATGTCCATTTACATCTACCAATCTTCAGGAAGTTTTGCCCTGTGGAAAACCCTGATGCTGTTTCATAAAGATGTTGCATAGATTTCGTACGTCTGAATTTCTGTGAAGCAGAAGATGGGTGTTAATGTAATTAATATAATTAAGCCAGGGTTGTTGGTTCAAAAACTGACAATTTTTCATTCTTAGGGATTCATTATACTGGAATTTATGAAGCTTTTTACAGTTTGGGGTTTTTTTCTTTCTTCATAAATACATGACCTGAACAACTGAGATAAAACTGGAGGCTACATTCTAAGACATCACTTTCACTTTATGTAAATATATCCTATTTGCATATTCCTGTTTTTATCCTCTGAAAAAAAGGTTTAAAATCCGCTTTTCAAGGCAATCTTTATAAAATACAACAAAACCTGAAGGTACTATTTATAACAGACCCATTTAACTAAAATGACTCTTGTAACAGGTAGATTTGCAAGCCCTATTAATAGATGTGAGATCAGACTTGGGATCCTGTATTAACACAAAACTGATGTAACATGAGACATTTAAATGTTCAGGATCATGTATTACTGGATAGACCCAGAGGAAGGAAGTATAGAAGAAAAAGATATTGCCATGTAAGCATGTGCATTAGAAGTGCCATTTCCCTTTGCTTTATAAAGATTTTACATGTCTGAACAGCTCTCAGGCATCATCAGAATGCACTTCTGTGTGTGTAGGAGAATGTATCTGAGATCTGGATAATGGTTATGTCTCACCTTCACACAGTATTTCAGGTTGGCAGTAGATGTTCCCATCTTTCTCCTTTACAGCAGTTGCAGTAGAGGAAAGTGTGACTAAATTAGAACCTACTCCAGCATCCTGAAAGAGAAATACACTGAAAAATCTTGTGTGCCTAAGAATATGCTTCTAATTTAGATTTTTCATCGTGTTTGGTATTAATATGGACAATGTGGGGAGCAAACAAATAATTAACTTTCAAGAAGATCCTCCTTATGCTGTTTATCTTGTAAACGTTCTGAGGTTTTCATTAGAAAACTTGTTAGAGTATTCTATCATAATCATTTTGAATCACACTGAGTCCTTAGAAAGGTTTAGATACACGTGGCTATGTTCCAGAAGTACAACAAATTTGTGAATTAAATGAATGAGGATGGATTTCAAAGAATTCAGTATCAAATTCCCACTAAAAGTCAACAATGTTAGGTTTTTGCACCTGCTGAAAATCAAGTGCGAAAATAGGTGTAATACACTCTTTAATATGCTATTGCTGAATTCTTAAGGTTGCACAGGGTAGTTTGAACAGCTGGTGTGATCCAACACATCCTTTGTCAGTGCTGAAGAGCTGTTTCTGAAACATGAACAAAGCAGCAAGATTCCAGCATGTACAAAGGAAAAGTAATATCCATTCCAAAAGTATCAGGCAGAAACTTGCCCAGGTTGCTGGGCAGTATAAGATCTTCTGTGCAAACAATGATGTAAAATGATGTTTTAAATTAACCTGAAAGATAAAATCTTTTCTCTTCCTTGTGTATCTCACACTTAAATGAAATCTTCTCATTTTAATGTAACCATTGCAACAGTTGGGAGAGTGTGTGTATTAAATGCAGGCTTCTAGTAAAGTGCAGTAAACAGATTGTGAAAAACCTCCCTCATGCCCTTGCAGTCAGCAGCCAAGGTGATATATCTGCTTGTATTTGATGGCATTTAACACATGATCTCCCTGGTAAGAGAATGACATGTTCCCAATAGCCCTGTTCTCCACGAGGACGAGGATGGTGTCAGTACCTGTGTCCATCTAACTCTGTCCAGCCACTCGCTGCCACTTCTCACAACACACACACAAAACAAACCCCCTGCACATTTTGTCTATCCCAGAACCAGAAGTTTGCACATAAAGGCTGGCAACTAATAATTCACCCATTAATCACCTGGATGTATTTTAAATTACTGATCAAAGAACAGATTAAAAAGCCATTTTCTTTCTACCTTGTCAAACTGCAGAGGAACAACAAATCGTTTGCAGGTCGGGATGGAGGTGAGCTTGATGTTCTCTTCAAAGTTTTTATTCATGTTTTTTAAATAGAACATGTCATATAAGCTGTTGTCTGTATAGGCAATAATATCAAAAACAATGTGGCCATCCTCTTCATAAGCATTTACATGGTGGAAAAACACCATGGCATCAGTATAAAACTTGGTGGACACCTCCTTTTTAGTCTTCCTGTCTACAAAGTGAAACCAAGTCTGAAAGATAAAAAAAACATTATTGAAAACTGTTCATAGTCAAGAAATAGTTATTTAGAAAACTGTTTTCCAATGGTAACCATCAACATTCTGATCATTGTCTGTCTACTGAAGCATATTAAGAACTCGGGGCCAGGAGCAACTGGATGTGTCTCAGATGCTGGTGCAGGTTGGAATTTCTGTGCTAGAACACAGTATTTCTAACAATACCTGGTTTCTAAACTACCCTCTTTCTCAAGAGCTTCAGCATATTTATTTGTTGAAATTTCTAGACATGGGAGATAGTATTCAAAAAAAGACAAGTTCCAAACAAACTGTGCAACACGAAAGCCAAGGGTTTAAAAAAAGGAGGGACTACTGAAACGAATGAAACAGGTGACAACAGAAGAGGGTGGAAGAGCTCACTGGCCTGCCTGACTCCATTGCTCAGCATCAGGAGAGGTACCTTGTCATCCTTGCTGAAGGCAAGGCAGGAAGCCCAGGTCACACCTCGGATGTAAGCAGTTGCCATTTTGACAATATCCAGCCTGAAGGGCTGCTCTATGAAGATGATGTAATTTTCTGTGATTCCAAAGCTGTGGTAGTAGCTGGGGTGGAGCAGAGAGCGAGAAGGGATGGAGGAAACCACTTCTAGGTGTTTGAAACAAGATTTCTTCTTTTCGTGTTCTGAATATAAATGGTCAAAAATAAAAATATATTTATAATAAGTTCCTATCCAAACTTGTGCTTGGCTTTCTCCCATGCATGGAAGAACAGGTTCCTCTCGGTTTTATTTGCATTTTCCTCTTAAGAAAGTGGTTTGTTTACTACTGTATAATTAACATAGAAGGTTGCATCCCAGTGAAGCAGCACAGTGAAATCACAATGCCAGATCCATTCAGGCAGAGCCCCCTTGTCTTGGGATTTGATTCCACTGGTTACTGTCTTAGGATTTCCAGCATAGAAGAGAAAGGTGTTCACTTAAATCAGTAGCTTTTAAAAGGAGTTCAAATGTCCCCTTAGTTTTTAACTGCTACAGAGATGTTCCTGCTTGACCTGTATTGATTTTGTTTGAGCCCCAGTTAGAAATTCCAAAGTGATCTTGCAGCTGTGGAAGGGCCTCTTGATTGTTCAGCAAGGGACAGGCATCTGATTTTAACAACACCACACACAAAAAATATTATTTGAAGGAAATAGAGTAAGGGATTTGCTCTGTGAACAAAGGATGGTGTTTCAGCAAGGCCAGTGTAGGCCAGGTTAGAGAGGAATTTGCTCTATATTAGGTATTATTTGCTTCCCTATAAACACAGTGTCAGCATTTTAAGAGAATCTTCGTTTATGAAGAAATGAAAATTTACAACTTCCAATTATATATACTGTCCTATAGAGAAAATAGTTCTTAAAATCTTCATCTGAAAGTCAGGTTCTTCCTCCTGAAATACCCTGTTTACACAGTACTCAAGATGAATCTTTGTAAGAGCACATGCCCAGACAGGCTAAGCAGTTACCATGAAGTTCACAATAAGTTGAAATTAAGAAAATGAACCCCACTAGAAGAGCTGTATCACTCCTCCTTACCCTCAGAAGAAAAGAAATTGCTTACAAGTTTCTAGAAAATACCAATAAAAGACATATCTTACCTGGCACAGAGGAAGGAATCTTAAATAGAACATACTTTGTCTTCCCTTTATCAACTATCGAAGTGCCCATGTTGAGAATATTTCCAGCACTGTCATAGTGTGGGTGAGAAGTTGTCACATTTACAGCTACGTATTTGTTGTAGTCAACCTGGAAAATGATACAAGAAGAGATCTGAGAGAAGTGTAAGAGAATTAAAATTGATCTCAGCTAACACCACATATCCACCAGCTTTTCAGCACTGGCAGCCTTTTACTGGCACCCCGTTTTCAAACGACCTTGAAATTTAAATATTTAAACCAAATGGCTTATGTCAAATGATTTCCTAATTCAAGGCTAAAACTGAGTTACAGAATCTGAATTACAGTCACCCCTCCCTTGCAGCCACATAACACCAGGGGAGGATCACCTAAAGAAGTTCCTGTGCAAATTCCCATTTCACCCTGGAATCAGTTTATTTAACAGGGCTGTGGGTCTGGCAATCTGCTGGAGCAAAAAGATTTCTGTTTGATTTCAATTTTGGAAGTTGTACTCAAACTGTACTGTATGCTAGAAAAAAACCTCATTGTATATTTTGATGCATCAAGATTCCATTTTTGATAATTAAGTAATGTCTTGCATAAGGTTCTTGAAAAGTAGTCATATAACTGACCTACTGATTTGTTAATTAGGTAAATAATTTTATAACTGAGATACATAATAATGGCAATCATCCAAAACAATCATGTGATTGTGGTATTATTCCTGCAACCTTGCTAGATTAGGTACAAGTGAAATTGCTCAAAGCCCAGCTTTTTCCCAACCACACAGGATTTAAATTTGAATTCATGATCCTTAAAAGATCTGGTACCTTCACTATCTCATTTTGCCATGATTTCAAAAGTAAGGCAACAGTAGAAGAAAAATATTTTGTGTTCAAGGATCCTTATCAGTCAGCCTGAAACTTTATTCACTAGCAGATAAGGAACTAAAACCACAGGCAGAGGTTTTTACCTTGTCCAACGTGTCCAGAGTCTGCGGATTAATTTTCCTGATGAAGTTGGTCTCGCTGGTAGCATAAAAATCATCCCCAGCTTTCATAATGTTGATCAGGCAGTTGTCTGTGAACTCAGGAATGGTGTGAGACAAATAGCAGAATGCCCTGTACAGAGGGAGATGCCCAAAGGGTTTATCAGAGCTGGAAGCTGGAGCTGCTTTCCCCTGCACAGAGCAGTGTCCTGCTGTCAGCTCTAGCACGTGCACTGCTTCATCAGCGTGGGCTAATTACACACTCTCCTGGGCCTGCCCTGGGAAAATCTGGCCTAGCAGTGCCCACCTAAAACCTGGAAGGTTTCTCAGTGAGCTGGAAGGATTTTCAGTGTATGCCTTCATAAACAGAGAGTCATATACTCCCTGATGGAATATTTTTGTTGCCACTGTTATCCCATATTACAATTATGAGTTCAAAGATCAAACTTCACACATGGGCTCCAAATTTTCCTTATTAGTGTAGGATTTTATCATAGTGCCTGGAAGCCAAGACAAAGTTGCTTATATCCCTTTTGAACTTAAAATGCCAGTTACTCTATTACTGCAGGAAGAGGGAAGAAAATCATCTGATTTCAGAGGAACAACTTACAACTTTTCAGCTGTTTTGCAAGAACTGTTCCTGCATGTTTTCTTACCAAATATCATGTTCAAGGTCACTAGAGGTAGTTCATCCAGGAAGCAGAGAGGGGTGAGCTATCTGCATTTGTCAGGGGATCCCTACAGCCAATCTTACAAGACCAAGGATAACACCATGGCTTACACCTCACCTCTCTGTAAAATCAGCTTTAATCAAAAAGCTTTTCTGTGGGTTTTTTTGCAGTTATTGATGCTTCTTTTTGTTGAGTAGACTTTGCATTAATTCCTTCCCCATCTCTTAGTCTTGTGCAGGGCTAAGGTTTGGGCTTGATGACCCTTGTGGGTCCCTTCCAGCTCAGCATATTCTGTGATTCTGTGATCTTTTCCTCCCCTTACAGAGTATCGTCAGTTTTGCGAAACGCTTGAGAAAGAAAATGTTTGTTTTTTACAAGATCTGTTTGCTCTGAGTGAATAAAACAGCCACTATCAGTCATAAAATCAATTTACAGTATTTGCCTTAGACCAATCCACGGAGGCTTTCTCAGTATTTAGTAACTGTAAATTTGCTGAACACGTTTTATATCTGTACATAAGTGTCAGGGGTAAACAGGGAGAGAAGCAGACAGAAGAATCCTGTTGGGAAAAGCAGTGCTTACTTGGCAAATATGTTTTTACATGGATCTGGATAAGCCATAGTCCCAAACTCAGACACCACAATCCTGTTTGCTTCCACGTTGCAGTTGTACGTGTCGCTTCGGAGGTATTTGCTTCGATAGTAAACTTCACCTGAAGAGCAACAAACAGCTTTCCATCACATTTTATACTCAGCTCTTCAGAAAGTCAGCAAATTAGGTAAAGCCAAAGTTTCTCAAGCAGCTGTCCTTTAGCCAACAACAGTTTGGAACTAACCCAACAATGTCCCTGACTCCCTGTTTTGAAAGGCTTTGTGGCTGCTGAGATTGGCAGCAATTTGTCAAGATTCCCTGACTCCCAACACATTTGGGCAGCACTGGGGGACTTCTGAGGGGAAAGGAGGGCTTTGGATAAATTGTTCCAGTAAAATAAAACACTTTGTGCAAAAATGATTAATTATACAATCCATGTGTGGGTGTGATAAATCTCCTGTTTTGGCAAAATCTAGTTATGAGAGAGTAACAAATTGCTTGAAGGAATCAATGTCTGCCCTAAAATATTTAGTGGACCCCTGTACTTGAACTAAGTGAGCTCTATTTGCTTTAGATAATTAAAACATACTGGGAATTTTAAAAACACTGACCATTTCTTTACAGGTTATTTTGTCAAGGATGTAGATCTGGACAGGCAAGGAAATCCTGCAGTTGCATTAAATGCTTCCAATCACAGAAATGAAAACTAAAAAGTAAGCACTAAGATTGGAGGATGGCAGGAGTAAATCCCATTTTTTTTATAGGTACATACTTTTTGCCACAAGAATCTGGGTGTAAACCATCCTGCCTCACACTGTAAAACAGCTGAATGAATGAAAATGCTCTAACTGAAAACAAAAAAATGCAATTGTTTAGGATAGAGGAGCTGCCTGTTTTCCCCCACAAAGATGACAAGCAGGAGGATGGACTGGAGGGGTGTCAAATATTACCTAAGTGAGGTTTGATATGTGAAGTGACACAGTGGCCCAGTTACTCTGCTGACAGCTGTTATAGCTGCAACCAAATCCCCAAAGGGGAATGTTAGTCTTCCCTGAAATTAGGCTGTTCATCCACAACAGAAAAAATCTCAAGATATTACAGGGCTGATCTATTTTAAAACAACAGAGGTTTTCTTGCTCTGGGTGGAAGGCAAAGGCTGCCCTGCAGTGACCTGCCCAGAGCAGGTTTCATGCTGTCAACACTGAACTTTGGCACTCCTGGAAAAAGGACAATATAACATGTCCCTGATAAGAGCCCTGCACAGACACTGCTGCTGCAGACAGGAGGGTGCTTGGAGAAACTTTCCCCACAGCAGTTCCCACCTCACACACAAGTCACTCTGCAGACAAAACCTCAAACACTCTAATCCAACTCAAAACAGAATTAGCAACGTTAAGGCACCAAACTGTGGGTTGTGGAGCTCTTTGTAGTGTGATGTGCAACAACTCACCATTTTTAAAGGTAAAGCTGTGCAGCAGAGCCAAGCCATCAAACCAGTGGTTGTACTTGCTGTCCCCTATGGTGTGCATCCCTGGGCCATTCCGGAGGAGGATCCCTTGCAACCAAGTGGGCAGCTGACCTGTGAACAGAAAGGAGTTCCCAGGATCCGTTCATTGAGGTGAGGGGCCTGTTCCAGGATGGTTTTCCTAAGGGCAGAGGTTTCATGTAGTCACACAGACCATTGGTGTGTTAAGATTTGCAGTACCATACAATTATGGTGGAGTTTGGGTTCACTAAAATTTCCTCTGCTCAAAAATGTAACATTCTGCATGACTATTGCTATATGAGATTACTATAAGAAGATGAGATGGCTGGAATGTCATTTGTTAATTATCAGGAAGCAAATAAAGTTGGACCTTTCTTTCCTGCACTCAGATTTTACAGTGATACATTTCCACTCTTTCATTCGTGCCAGGAAAAGCTAGAGCTTATCAGAAACAAACATATTTTAGGGGTTAGATGACTTGCATTGGCCTTCAGTATATCAATTTATACTTCAGGCTAAAGTAATTCCAGTAAAAATCCCATTAATTAAATTACACAGCATAATGTAGTGTCATTTTGGGAGTGCTTTTGTGACATTAGTCATAATGTAGTGCTTTGTACACAAATAAAGTGTAGGAATATTGTACTGAAAATATGTAAGTACTGTTGAGCTTTGAATCAGAAATGTTCCTCTTCAAATCCCTGCAAGAAATATATTACCTACCATTTGACTCACAGCATAACAACAATTAAAGAATGTCATTGGGATTAAAGAGATGAACAAAAGCATAACAGATATTAAATGAAAAGCCTCACTTGTTTCTCTTTGATTATGCCTCCTGAGAGAACATTTAATATTGCACACTGCTTCTCCACACAGTTAGAATTATAGACTCATGGAATGGTTTGGGTAGGGAGGGACCTTAAAGATTGTTTAGTTCCACCCCCCTGCCTTGGGGGCACCTTCTGCTAGACCAGGTTGCTCAAAGCCCCTTCCAGGCTGGCCTTGAACACTTCCAGGGATTGGGCAGCCATCATCCATCATTAGGGCATAACTTCATTAGGGTTACAGTTCTGGAATACATGAGGAAGATAAAAAATTGTTGTCTTTTTTTGTGTATCATGAACATGGTTTAAGCTTTAATACAGGTAATTGAACAAAACCTGAAAATAGCTGGTGGGGAGACAGTGATGAAATCACCAGAAAAAAAATCCTTCAGACAGAATAGGATTATGATCTTAAGTGTATATTCAAAATAGATCCATGATTTTCATTTGGTTGATTACTGAACATTAACTGCTGAACAAGTTGAGTCTTTTTACATGCCTAAAATACAAATGTTTCTCTTCTTGCCACTTCCCTTTCTATACTTTCTGTTATCTGGCAGTAGCAGGTTGTAGCTTTGCTATTTCTCCCATATTATGAGCAATTCAGGCAATATCTTGCAGCTCCTAGGGCTAAAAATTTTGTTTAGAGATTATTCCTGTGTAATAGAATAATGATGCTCAAAAATTTCCAGGACAGGCCAATAAAATAATTTTGCTGGAAGAGATAAACAGGGGGAAAAGAGGATCTTCTTTTTAGGGCACTGTGGATTTAATACAGCTTCTGAAACTTCTGGTGCAATTCAGTGTAAATTCTGGCATATTTTCAGTATGGAGCAAGGGGGCAGCTAGTGAGGTTTTCAGATGAAAATTCATCTTAGTGGGAATTAACCATTTCTGTAAATCACACTTGGTGCCAATCAGCATCCTAGTGTTATATTGCTTTAAAAATCTGGACTTTATTCTTTTCCCTACCAAGTGAGGACACAACAGTGACACAGGGAAACCCCCAAATACTTGGACATTTATTAACTATTGTAGCAACAGAGTCTCAGATGTGGCTGTACATGAGTCCCATGGAGAGCATGGGTTAAATTGCAGCTGACCTTAGAAGTATGAGTTGATATTTACAGTGTACATATTGAGTAACAACGAGCCAAAATACTGGCAGAGCTCAGGACTAGCAAAACATTTTTAAAGAGGTCAAGGTTCTCTGTGAGTTTTCTTTAGCAGTGAAATTCTGTATATAGGAGTATTTTGTATACATAATTTTATTTTCTGAGATATGCAGTCTTCGTTCAAATAAACTATTTCACAATAGAGATCAGATCTGATAAATGGTTTGTTTGCAAACAACTTCAAATGTTTTAATAAGTTGTTATCTTGAGGAAAAAAAATTGAAAGGCATAAACCCATAAAGGCATAAAATAATTGAAAGGCCATTATAGCAAAGCACTTCGTCTGACTCGACACAGAATCTTTTCCCATTCAGCCACCAAAATGAACAACTACAAAGTCGTTCAAGTTTTAATTATCACGTTTTTAAGTGTTGTACTTGGGAAGTGACTTGACAGTGTAAGATTCCTTACATTTCTTGGACTACATATCACAAACAATACAGCAGAGATTTACTAAACAGGAGTTCTCGACAACAAACCTCTTCTGTAGCTGTAGCAAAAAAAAAAGTCTTCTGTAAAGGAAAACAGGAAAAATAACAGGCTGGTCAAGCGTTCCTCCCTAGAGAGCCACTTTAAACTGTCCCGCTGAAGGAAACTCCTCGGTTTTTACTGGATTAACTTCTCAACCCTCTTTTTAACGCTACCCGGTGGCCGCCAGCACTGCTGCTTGGCTACGTGTTGATGAGCCCGAATTTTAGTGCCCAGCAGGCAGGGAAGAGCGGGAGCGAACAGAGGAAGGGGAGGGAAGAGCGACAGAGAGAGAAAGCGAAAGTTTGAGCAGCGCCGTGGGGGAGGGGGCGGCCGAGATTAAATCCTCACCACCAACTTCAGTGAGCCCTGTTCAAACAGACTTTTGAAAAGTGCACACAATTGCCCGCGAAGTGAGAAAAAGCCCCCAGCAGGGTCACAAACATTATCTGAGATCAGTCCTTTAAACAAAACTCCCTCGCGTATCTCTCCCTCAGTTTCCCTTTCCAGCGCTGCCTCGGGTGAACGAGTGTCGCAGTTTTTAGGGGCTGGAAAACACCAAAATAGCGGCGCGTTTTAGAACAGATTTTCCTCCACTTACCCCGCACCTCGGCTTTGATGGGCTCTGGGTGTTCTTCTTTATTCCTGCCGTACAGTGTCTCCATCGTGGATGACATTCCCGGTCCCTGCTGTGTCCAGCGCTCCGGCAGCCGTCGTGGTTCCCCCCTGTCTGGGCTCCGAACAGCTTTTTCCTGTTACATATAAAGATAAGGTCAAAGTGCAACGCGGGTCGGTGGCCGGTGGCTTATAGATTGACAATTTATAATAGCTGATCTTTAATCCTTTGCACACCCACCGTAATTCTTGCACGTTCGCATGAAAATTAACTCTTTCACCGGTTCAAAGGGGAAAGTGAGAAAAACGTAAGTCGCCTGTTTGCTCCCGATGAACGGGGCTGAGGCACAGCCAGGGACAGGCAGGGGGCTGAAACATCCTTGCAGCTTTCCAGGTAACTGGTGGACACTGCCGAGGGATTCTTGTCTTATTTGGCAGAAAAGAAATCTCTACCCACTGTTCTGGGTTTGGCTCTTCGGGAGTGACAAACACTTCACAGCAGGGGATCATCCTTTCTTTCCATTCTGTGGGTCGGAACTGGGCTATTCTGTGAGTTAACAATTTATCATCGCTGAAGAGTCATGGGCTGTATTTCTTAACATCCAAGCTGTTCCAGGGTCAACTGAGTGGCACATCTTTGAATTAAATAGCCCTTCACAAATAGTCACTCAGACATATTCACCCATATGTGACCTGAAACCACTCTGAAAGTATGGCAGGATTCATTTAAATTAAGGCAGATTTTTAACTTCATGCTTTTGTTTCTAGATAAGGTACTTAACTCAGTCCAATGTTGTTAATTTTAAAATCCTCTGGGAAGAGAATTATTTCAATATAAAGCATGTGATTGCAGAGCAAATCATAGGCTCCATTGACCATGAAGGATAAAGAGATTCTTTGCACAATTATATATTATGTAATTTCCTATGGGGTTACCCTAAAATCTGATTTTGTCAGCTAAATCACCATTGTTCCCAAAATGTTTTAACATCACTTCTTAAAGCTGACTGAGCTCTTAGAAATATACATGTTCATTTTATTCCAAACACAATTTGTGCTGCAGACTGCTCTGACACATTCATTATACATTATTCTCCTACTGCCTGTTCAGTGGCTGATCTTCACTCCAGGGGATCACCACGACAGCGTGTCTTGGTCCCTCTTTGGAAAGCACTGACAGAAGCAGGAGGTAACAACACAAGAAATGAGATTAAAAAACAAAATATAAGGGCTTTGTTGGAATTAGTAGTATTAATAAACAGCAGGAATAAACCAGAAGGCTGCAGGAGAGAAAAGGCATTATAATCCACATAAATGTACATGTACACTATATATGTGCACGTGTGGATTTGCACATGTGTGAGAGAAAGAGAGTGTGTGAGTGTGTGTGTGCATTGAGATGTTGACTTACTTTATACACAAAGCCAAGTAAGGGATTTTTCAGCAGTGTTAAAGTCTGAAAAGGATCTGGCAAAAAAACAGAGCTGCCCAACTCTACTTTCCCTAAGCCACGAGGACATTTTCTCTGTCCAGGATGTTCTGCTTCACTTTAATATGTTCATTTCAGTGTATCCTCATCCATTTCTGTGTGCAGCTCTTAATGCTGCAGTTTCAATTATCTGACTTGTAAGTTGTCTTATCTCTAGGGGTATTAAGATTTCCATAGAGCAAGCAAGAAATAAAAAGATTAATTCAAACCTCTTTTGCCTTCTCCATCATGACTGTTCATGTGGTTTAAAGTTCAGCCACGATGAGATAGTTGGAAACCTGTTAAATGTTGTTTGGATGGAAGAACAAGGAGCTATGGATACCCAACAGCTTCTGAAATCAATCTAAATGTGTTTGGTAGCTAATTTCAAATGTCTGTGCCTGAAAGTTTTGTCTCATATTTTGTACAACTTAAATAAGGAAGCTTTGCAGGGTTCATTTTTCCTGCTTGTTGGTAAAAGATACTTCATTTACCAACAGAACACTTCTGTTGTTGTTGTTGTTTTCCTCCCACTAATGACAAATAAGCCATTTAGTAAGGTATGGAGAGATGAATTTTCTTGCCAGCTGTGTAATTTACCCCTTTTTCCATTGAAATGGAGAAATATCAAAGCATTGATTTACAATTATGTGTAATTATCACCAGCAGAAGATGTGGATTAAGTGACTTTTCTGATTTTATTATTTCACAAGGTTTCTTCTTGTTACAAACCCCTTTGACTATAAAACTTCACCCAACCAAATCTAGCCTTTCTCTCCAGTTTCCTCTCTCTATTCACCCCTCATGGCAACATTTTTGAAGCCACCAACTCCCCACCACGGGCAGATTTGCTTCACTGTCTTTCTCTCTGTCTAAACAACTGTGGTGAAGGCTACAAGCTGTTTCCTCTTACACTTCTTTCTCACTTTCACTTCCCTCCAGTCTCTGTGGGCCTTGAGCTTCTCTCCTGAACTTTAAAAGTGCCAAGAAGACATTTTTTGGAGCAAAGAATTGCCCTGCCCACCATCAGTCTGGTGGTACCTCCCAGGACAGCAGAGCTGGTTAACCACATTTCTGGTACAACAACCATGTCATTGCTGTGCGCCACCTTTGCACTTTTGCTTCACTTAACAAGAAGCAAATAAATCACTCAGAGACCAATATAATTCCTTATCTCTATGGTACTTAATTTATTTTAATCTCAATCTTCTGCTTATGAAGTCTGAGTTCTAATTAAAGCCCATTAACAAAGGTCAAATTGACTCGACGAATATGACTTTAAGCGGCGCTAAGAAATTCCAACTCCAACTGTTATCTCCCACTGCCAAAGAAAATTCCAACAGCAAACCTGATATGAACTTAGGAGTTGTTCTTGCTGAAATCACACTTATTGCTATCTCATCTGCTAGAGACACAAGCTCTTATCTTTGTTAAATACTGTTTTATTGACATGACCTCATTTCACAAAACTACCACCAGACTGTTTAGGAATATGTCTCTTGCACTGTCCCAATATAATTGCAAACATGAGTGACTAATATAGTTTGTTCAAATTTAAATAACAGTAGTTTTCATATATTATTCTGACCAGATTTTATTTCAAAACAGCTTTGATCATACACTATTTTGGTCAGTATAGTTTGGACCAAAAATAACTCTTTTTGTGAGATTTTAATGTCCTTGATGAGATTTCTAATTTTTTTTTGGGGGGGGAGATTTTCGTGAGATTTCACCATTTCTTTGCTAAAAATATTATATTCTTTTATATACAGTCATAGCTTTAATACATGAAATACTGATTTATTCATTAAAATAAAAATATAATGTAACTTAGTGTTAAAACTCTTTAAGTGCTTCGGCACAGGACTACTGGCCTACTCATACTGGATTTCAACCAAGCTGAGCCGGCCCAGTGATCATAATGCCCAAATACTTAAACACTAGACAGTAAAACAAATAAACAGCCACATAAACTTCCTCACTGTAAGACTTCTATAACCTCATCTGCACCTTTCAACATCCCAAGACTATTTACATGATTTAATATGTGATATTATACAGTTCAGTCATGTGTTTTCAGTGGGCAGAATGACAACGTGAAATTTGGCATTCACTTCCAGGACTGAAGGTGCACAAATGGGGTCACAGGCGTGTGCAGGGACAGAATTAGTGTTGCTACACCCTGTCCTACCTTGTAGCCTCCTGTACGACTTCGGGGCAACATAAATTAAAACCCAAAAGAACTTCTTTCCGGTTTCAGTCAGGTGGCAGCTGAGAGTAGAGGGCTTAACACAAAAATGGTGCTCCTGAAGGGAGAAGCTGCTGGACCTCCAGTCTTCTCATGGGGATTGTGAAGCTCATCTCTTTTGTAAGGTGTTGGATATCTGCTGAGAAGAGATATTATTAATGAGTGCTTGAAATACAGCTTTTTTTTCTTTCTGTTTTCATGTCCTGTAAGCTCAGAAATAGCTCACAACAAGCAGAAGAGAAATGTGTAACAAAATTAAATAAAAGAGGTGAAAGCTGGACTGGCTTAAAAATCTTGTGGAAAAGGGAGATATCCAATCTTGTGGAAACATGGAGAGTTTGCAGATGACACCAGTGAAAATTGTGATGCCTGTAGACTCAGATCCAAGCAAATTCCTTTTGCCTCTCTGTGTGTGCTAGGCAAAGTTCAGCCTATTTGTATCCAGCAGTTAATATTTTACCCTAAGAGGGCGCCTTTAATGGTTTGAACCGTTCTCTAATTAAGATATTAAGGCAATGGCACATCTGATTTGTGCCACTTAGTCAAACATGATCACAAGGACACAGGAGGTGTCATCAGGTTCTTCACATAGTTCTGCTCCTTTCTGCTGAACTCAAGGCTAACCTTGGCCATCAGTGACTCCAGCTCACTCCTGGGCACATTTTAACCCCCTCTTCCTACTAGTCAAAGTTCTGCTGTGGAAAGCAAGAACAAGTGGGAACTAGCTGGGAAAGAGGCAGGTATTGAGGCATCAACTGTATGGCAGGTGAGGAAAGTCCAGCTGCAGACCAAAGGCAGTACTAGATGCTTCCAAAGGGACAGTTCCTAGGAAAAGATCTTCAGGGACTTATCCAGGGCACATCTGTGCCAGGAGGTAACCATGCACATCCTATAAACAGAAATTATGTCCAATCCAACAGCTCCTGAATGTAATCCTGCTTATTTTCATCCTGACCCCATCCTGCCAGGCATGAGCGTCTAATTTAATTATTGCACCCTTTATGAGATAAGAATTGTTTTCCCTGGTTTTATAAACAAGATACCATCAAAATTGCAACTTGGCATGGCTCACTGGTAAGTTCAGTGTGTTGCCTCATGGAAAATTAAACAGCAGAAGCAACAACAAGACCAAACCCTTTTCAGTCAGCAAATAACCGGGTCTCTCCATTAGGACAAGCAGCACAGGAGGACAGCAAGGAAGGAAGGAAGGAAGGGTGACTGTGACCCACCTTCTTATGCTCATTGGCAGATGGGCATTTTTAAAGCCAGCTGAGGAGATAGAAGGTGTAGGTGTATCTAGGGGCTTTTCTCCATCCCTTTCTGGACAGTCTGCTCAGGACTGAGTTATTACCTATTCAGATAATAACGTTCTTCTCGCTGAAGAACTTTACATGACACAGTAAAATGGACTACTCCTGATCTTGTCTCAACTCAATGATGCCTGAAAATAGTCTTTTTTCTACCTCAAAGCCAAAGGAATGTAAATCAGGTTTCCATTCTTATGTTTATTAAATTAATAGAACAGAGGTATATTTCTATTCCTGATAAAATCTATACATTACATTCAGTAATACTCAGGAATGTAAAGATGGTAATATCCACTTATAGAGAGTAAATTTACTTGCTCTTCCTCAAGGCAAATGAACAACAGCCAAAATGAACAGGGGTGTGATTTACTCCTTCCCACTGGCAGTTCTTCATTTCCTTAATTCTTCAGTCTAGTACTTTCTGGCCTCTATTATGGGCTGTCGAGCTCTTCTGCAGCGCTGCAGTGCCCTTTGGAATCACAGGAGGTTCTCAGGCTGGTGCAGCTGTGATCTGCACTAGGGTACAGGACAGGACCACTCCAAAGCCACTGGGGGCACCACACCTGTCCTCCTTGCCTGCACACCCAGCTCTCTGGTGGCCCAGTGAAAGTCTGGAACTGATTTTCCCTCAGGTTTGGGACACCCAAGTTCAGAAACAGAAAAGTTTTACGAGTGAGCCGTGTTGTCCTGACAGCTTCAGTTGTCATGGAGAGATGTGCAGCTGGATTCAGGGTGCCCTGAATTATGGAGCTGCTGATTGTGTTGAGCAAGAATTCAGGCTTGTACTTAGGCTTGATGCCTAATTTGGGGCATGAAAGGCTGATTTGAGGAGGTGTCAAGGTAATCCTACTGCACCTACACATGTTAGATAATCACTGTGTGTGCTCATCTCCTAGTCCTAAGAATTTCAGCTTATACAGCTAAACTTTCCTAATGGCATGTAAGTTATATATATATAAACTTAGACTATAAAGAAATAAATTGGGGATTATGAGTACTTGGAGATTTGGCCATCAAAACTGAGCTGGTTTTGAGGGGCTCAGTTTCAGGAGCATTGAACAGCACCTAGAAGGCTCCCTGAGACAATCTCAGTGTAGGCCACCATTATATTTTTTAACACCTAATAACTTTTACAGCATTGCA
Organism: Platyrinchus mystaceus; assembly: GCA_035041135.1. NCBI lineage: Eukaryota > Metazoa > Chordata > Aves > Passeriformes > Tyrannidae > Platyrinchus > Platyrinchus mystaceus. The sequence goes on along the minus strand of JAWWLV010000021.1, from coordinate 16,023,325 downwards.
AACAAAATATGCTTCGGATTTCTTTCACCTCAACAGCTTCTACTTAAAAACAACAACAAAAAGTTAATAAACCTCGAAGGATCCACTTGAAAACCAGGAATAAATAATTAAATCATTGTCTATTGGGATGTTTTATATAGTACAATGCTTTTCTGAAGACATTTTCCCTCGATGGCCACCATCTGGTGCAGCTCCTAAGGGCAAGTTAGGACTGTGTAAGAGATCTGCAAGGCCCCCTAAAACACTTCTGAGGAAAAATGAAACTCTTATTCCAACAGACTCAAGAGAGCTCACAAACAAAGGAGTCATTCATAGCTTGCAATGAGGGTGTGAAGATGTTGAGAAAGCTTTGTCACTAATTTCTAAGTCAGAGCTTGCAAAACACAATTGCTTTTCGAGCCTTATTTTAGCTGGTGAGCGAGTATGTTTTAGTTGAAGTCACTGGTACACAACACGTGGTTCTACACCAGCCTTTCAGCTCTGACTGAGCCAGGATTAACAAGACCTGGTGTATCAAAGGGCTGACAGCTCCTTAAAACCAACATTTTTGTACAGCCTCTGCTGTCAGTCTGCCCCAGTTCTTCACAACTGCGCCAAAGGCAAACAAAAAAACTTGGGCAAGGAATGGTTTGGGTGTATCCAAAGTTTCTGTAGCTGACATTATGCTTGACACTTCCCAGAGGTTACTGGAGTGGCTTTACAACACCTGTGAGGGGGCAGTTCCATCCTCATGGGAAGCCAGAAGGGCAGAACTTACTGTCCTGGGCAGCCACCCCTGAGACAACGAGAGCTTTAACTAAGCTTTTCCATCACTGCCTTTAGAAACAGGCAAGATGAGATTACACAGCAAGATCACCCTTCTGTCTCTTGAACACTACTGTGTGAGACTAAGGAAATTCTTAAATCATTTAAATTCAGCAAGCTATAAAAGGTAAATAGACAAAAAAACCCCTACAACCCACAACCAAAACCCCATTACACTGTGAAACCTCCATGTGGACTTCTGGCATAAGAAAACTATTTAAAAAAGAAAGTCTTTCTGTTGAGGAAGAATGTAAAAGGCAGGTTTCCCACAAGAAGGTAAGTTCAAGGAGCGCTGTCTACTTGACATCTAGTCATTTTTCACTTAGGAGTGAAGAGGCTTTCAGAATTTTCTCTCCTCCTGAAGACCCTAATTTTGATGACTAAAAGCGCTATTTTCTTTTCATGTAAATGCTTTTCTCTTTCCTGTGGTAAACAGAATAAACTGACAGACTGCTTTACTGGCACTAAAATATATGAAGTCAACAAACTGCAAAAGGAGGGAAATGGTCTTTCTTCCACTCTCCATCTGCTGCAGGCAGCTGAAGAGTTACTTATAGCAACCGTAGATTGGGAAAAAAATGCACATTGCTATAGAAATTGCCAACAGTAGACTCACTTGGAGAGCTTGGCTTTATTTGTAGACATTTCCAAACATTATTTGTTCTTTTTCAGGGCCTGTTTCAAAATCCGTCAAAGCCAGAGACAAGGCTTCCCTTAACTTCAGTGGCTTTGGAGCAGATTCCCAAAGGACACCCCCAGCTCTGGCATTTTTAGCAGTATGTCCATGTAGTCAAATTTCCAGTTGCAGAGAGAGCTGGATGATGCTGCAGAACACGTTCCTCACTGCAGTGAGCCAAAGGCACCCACTGGGAATGCACAGCCTGTGTCACTGAGCCTGATACGTTTAAGCTGAGTCTCCTCCATCACACCTTGCAGAAACAGGCTGTGTTTCTGGTGTCTCCAAGGACAAGGTGGGTGTGGGGGCTGGCTGCCAGCTCCTGCAAAGCCTGGCAAGTCAGCAGGGCCCCAGAAGAAGCAAAGACTCTGAAGAAAATGTCATGCAAATATACAGTGGCCAACTGACTGAACAGCAGGTGCCCCCAGCTCTGCAGCAGCTTGGATGTAAAACAGTCGGGCTGGGGCTTCCCAAACTGAAGCCTGTGAAGTTTTGTATGTAGCCCAAAAGGGGTTCCTGAATTGTAGACATTCCCAACAGAACCAGGTGATAATCACAGTTACATGATCTCTTCCAGGAAGGGGATGGGTGTCTGGGTCAGATCCATCAGGTAATTAAAATATGGGTTGGCCTTCTCCTGAGCAGGGAAACCCAGTTGGAATATTCACATCTCAGCTGCTCTGTAAGCTCTCCCTAGTAATCAGTCAGAAATTCATGTGGGATCTGCTCCATATGAAGTCTTGATTTGCAGGTGTGGTGAGAAAGCAAACATCCAGCACAGTGTCATTGGAGGCATCACAGTGCATTTTCTTCCCCTTTCCTCTCATCCCCCACAATTGTCCTACCCGTTAAACACTTTCCCACAAACTTTATCTTGAAAACCCTCTTCATAGTCCTGCTTTATCCAGCTGAGCAAGACAGCCACGAGCTGAAGGCCCAGAAAGGTCTCGGCATTGAGGATCACTCTCAAATGTTTGACTGGATGCAGTGCACATAAACTTGACTTTGGCAGGAAGCTTTAAAGCTGGAGCTGCACTGGCCCGCTGCAGGTGTGGGCATTGCCTTCAGCTGCAACAGTGCAGGAGGCATTTGTGCAGTGCAGGAATCCATCCCACATGGCTGATCCCGGCACCTCTGGGATGCAGGAACTGGCTCAGTGATCCGTGGCTAAATATAAGTGCATGTTCTTTCAGTCTGGGGTTATGGTGGCATAAATTAATCATAATGGCATCGAATCCAACGGAGTTAATGCCAAGGGCAGGAGGATCACAATAGCCAAAGATCCTTATTTGTGCTGTGTTTCTACCAAGGCTTTGTAAATCTGATGGGTATCTTTCATAAGGGAGCTGAGATGCACTTAGGAATTTCAGCTCCTAAATGTTGCTGGGCTTGCTTCCCAAAGTCCATCAGCAGCCTTTGGAATGTGCACATAAAGCTCCCAAGTAGTTCTGATGATTAAGGCAATATTTTCGTCTTTTCTAAATCATTATTTTAACTTCAGGTCTTCTCCTCTACCTCCCAGCAGGTATAAATACTGTAGCTCTAGAAAGCTGAGCAACTAAGCTTTTAAGGGATGACAGGAGCATTTCACTTGGGGTGTGGAATTCTATGCAGACACAACAGTTCAAAATGAAACTTTCCTGTAACAGCTGAGATTAACCTGTATATGTGAAAACAGGTGGGCAGGATGAATAGGATTCAATAATTATAGACAGTGCATTAGCATCCAAAAGAAACACCTCAAACAATAATTATTGAAAATAAAGCGATGCAAACCCATTAATTTTTTAATTTTTTTAAAATTGTATCTAGAGGAACAGTGTGTGCTTTCTCATCTCATAACTCCTTGCTTTGCTCACTGTCCTCATTCTCCTCTCATTCCTATTATTGTATCTCTTTGCTGCTGTTATAAAGACCTCCAGCTTTAATGTTTGCACAATGTTGCCTTTGATGGAGGAGCTTTATCTCACTTTTCCAGGTGTCCAACAGCAGCATATATCAACTTTATCTTGTCTGCTCATGAGGAAAGCAACGCTTTAATGTCCTCCCTTCCAGCTGATCCCTCCTGGGATGTGACACTTGCACAATGGGCCTCACAAGGCCCTTGCAGTGGCTCAGCATCAGCACCTGTTGTGTCTCCTCAGACACAATCACCATTATATATTGCAAGCAACCTGTTCCACACTGTTGCTGCTGCTGTGGGAAGCAGCAAAGAGCAGCAACGCTGATGACACGACGAGGATGACATCTCAAGCTTCTGAGGAAGGCAGCAGAAGGAGTGGTGGTGTGGTAAGCAGGACGAGTGCCACACAGGGCACTGAGCTGGGAATGTGGCTGGGGATTGCAGTTCTGATTTCTCTTGCTGGATGCTTGGCTGGGGAGGAAGCGACTGATGATGAAGGAACCCCCTGCTCAAAGTACCAACAAGCTTTCAACAGTTCCTGCTACGAGTTTGTGAGACTCCAGCAAACCTTCACAAGTGCCCAGAGCTGGTGTGAGAGAGGAGGAGGGCACCTTGTCTTTATTCAAAATGAGGAAACTCAAGAGTTTTTGCAAAATCATATTGCTGAGGATCAGGAGTGGTGGATAGGACTGATCTCAAACTCCCTGCTGAATGAAACTACTGACGGTAGGTGGTTTTAGAATCACATCTTCTTTAAATCTGTATCAGCCCGTGATGCTTTCTTAACATGGTAGAAAATGCAGTTAGTCCCTCTGTAGATATCTGCTGAGAAGCCTCTTTTGTTGCTGTACCTTCAGATCTATAGTAAGATGTATTTAATTGCCTGCTTCACTTCCCAGTTGCATATTATCACCCTTTCCACTGGATCTTGTGGTTGTGTGAACACATGGTGAATTAGATCAGCCTGCTGACCCAGTGGAACAAATATGCTGGGTTAGGTCTCCAGTGGAAGGGCAGGCTGAGCCAATTCATCCCACGAGGAAGTGCTGCAAGGTCTGATGCAAGAGAAAGGGTGGGAGCACAGGACAAAGTGGCAGTGTCTCTTTTAATGATTGTATCAGGTTCAATATAAAATGTAATTGAAGATCCTTACCCAGACTAAACCATCTCTGCTTTAGTAGGAGCAGGGCTACAATCCTGCTCTGCAGGCTCTGACTCTTAATTGAATTACTGTGGAAAATAAACATCCAGGACACAATTTCTTTGTTCACAGGGTCGATGATTTGGCTGGACACTTCAAATATCAGCTACACTAACTGGTACAAGGATCAGCCATCTTCCATCTCAGCCACATGTGGGTACATCCTGAAGAATGCCAAGTATCAGTGGGGTGTGACTGAAAATTGCAGCCAGGAATTTGACTTCATTTGTGAGTTTGGTAAGATACACAGGGCTGGAACAGCAAAGTGAGTGTGCTGTGACCACAGCTGGGCATAAATTGCTTTGTTGCTTTCAAAGTAGCTGGGCAATAACTTCATCAATCTTATTAAATGCAAACAAGCAACATAGAATGCCAGCAGTTGCTCTTTTTCCAGTGTGCTGTTGTAAGACCTGATCCAAAGAAGGAAGAACCCAGAAATCACAGGGAGATGCAGGTGCTCAGCAACCCACTGTTAAGGTGCAGGGTGCCAGCAGAGGGCTAGTGGAGCAGAAATGGGTCTGAGAGTGAATCTTGTGTGTAGCTGTCCATCAGCTGGCTACTTTAAAGCATGGTTGCAAGAATAAACTCCCACATCCCCACAGCACCTGAGCGAGGTGGGACCTCTGTGACTGCCCTGCAAAGACACTCTTGATCATAAATGTGTGCCAAAATAATTTCCATTTGTAACTGAAGCAGAAATACAGCCAGGCTTCCAGGGAAACCACTCCTAGCAGCCTGGAGTGAGCAAAAGTGAGAGGAAGCTCTTCCTATTTCTTCCTAGACCCCTCCATCAGGTGATGTTCAAGGGTTAAGGAACCAGACAGGAACCTGTACGTCCTGATGGCATTTCAGTGCTCAGACAGAAGATCTACAGACATTGTGTCCCTGAGATTGTGACTTGGAACAAACAGTCCTGGAAAGGAATGCCTGCAATATCATCCCATTCAACATATAAATATGAGGGGAATTTGTGTTCCTCGCACTTTGCACACAAGTACTTTAAACTGTAACTAGAACTGAGGTCATAAGCACTGGAAGGACAGTCTGGCTGTGGGCTCACTAATATAAAAAGACTTTGAATCAAGCAAGCAAGTACAGGTTTCCACAAGCCCTGGAAGTGCTGCTGCCCTGGTCCAGCACTCTACTTCTTCTGACATAAATACCAAGTTGTTTCACAATAAGCAAAGCTAATAATGTTTTACTTCCTCTCCTGATTTTCTGTTGCACATCCCCTCCCTACCCTCCTCCTCAACACTCCCAGTTCACTCCCAAATCCCCAGCACATCCCACCTCTGCAAATACTATTCATTCCCTCAGCTCCCTCCCCTGCAGCTCTGCAGCTGCTCCAGAGCTCCAGCTGGATGTGTTGGCCAGTTGAATCCCACATCGTGGAACAGATAAATAGGATTCTATATAATCCCTAGTCCTAATAGATGTAGCTCTTTCTCTTCTCCCTAGCAATTGCTTTTCATTGAATTTTAGGGTGTTTTGAGGTTTATATCCATACATCAAATTTGGCTGAAGATGACTAACATTACAAATGACTGGGGGAGAGGAAATTGGCAGACAGCACAATCCCTTAAGCTTATTTTCCTTGCAAAAACAGACTAAAATTATTTTTCCATTACAGCCACGGTAGACAACTGTCTGCTTGCAAGGAAACTATCATCTGTTACTGTAGGATCTGACTTAGAGCCCATTAAATTCAAAGAGAGTTTGCATTATTGGGCAACAATATCCTACACTACATCCATCATTCCACTACCCAGGAAACCAGATTGTTGAGGCAATTATAGCCTTGTTTTCAGTATCTACAGCCCATGTACATTCACACACACACACAAATTACAATAACAGAGTGGAGTCCTCTTTTACCAGCTTTGCATGCAAGGAATTAGATCCAATATCCCAGAGAAACTGGAAATATTTTCATTAGCTTCTATGGGGGTTAAATGTTTGGAAATTCCCTCAACTTGACAGTGCCTCAGTTTTTCTGTAAAATGGGTGTAGTGGTACTTAACAGCTCCACACATGGCTACTGTGAGCTTGGTGCTCACGAACACTGAAACCAACAGTGGCTCCAAATAGTACCAATATTTGAATTTAATATCTCTGATGCCTGGTAACTTGACTACTTGATCATCTGAGCTAGGAATATGTGCACAGTCACCCGACCAGACAGTGTTCTGTCTTCATCCTTTCTTTGCCCATCTACCCAAGCAGTATTTGTGTTTCTTATTATTTCAATTCTACCATTTGGTGCTCTGCGGGTTAGCAATTTACTGCAGTAAATGTGTGTGTACTGAAGCAGGGTCTGTACACAGGAATGCAAAGCAGGTTTTGTGCACCTTTCCATGTGTGCTGAGACAGCAAATACTGCAGGAAATCTTTATATGAAGTAAAGAACCAAAAAAATGCACGAGATAATAGTCCGGACTAGAATTTAACAGCAAGTTATTTTTCAAGCTTATTTAGAGAGCTCTAATCTGTAAACTGATCATGTTGCTATAGTTACAGCCAGGCTTAGCCTTAGCCTTTAAATAACAATAGCACACAATTATTGCAGTGTGCACACACTGGCACAGTTAACCAAGGGACCTGAGGGGAATGAGCCAAACAGCAACTGTGGACAATGTATTTAAACCTGGGACAGCTGAAACAAAACCATTCTTTTCCAACACTCCCACATGGGAGAAGTCTTTCACATCCTCCTCTTCGGGTTATTAAGTATCCTGATTACTACAGGATACTAAGAATTCTGAAAGATAATTAACTGTCCCAGATTAATCAAAGAATGAGGTGTTTGCATTTAGAGCTATGACCTGACTCATCTGAGCAGCCCTGCTGAGTGAAGTCAGTCAAATATCACACAGGAACAAAGGTGTCCCTGTAGCAGAAATGGGATCAGCTCCCATACTTAACATGCAAACTATTCACCTCAGCAATTACCTCAATATTATGCAAATCCCACACTGCCACAAGGCTCTTTCGGAAGTAAAGGGTAACTTTAAACCTTCCAGGATTGCAAGTCAAACAAGTGCTAAGACTTTTCCACAAAAAAAAAAAGTTTACTTTTTAAGATTAAAATATTTTTGTTTATTGAAAATGTCCTTGATGTTTTGTTTAAGGCAGTAAAAACATAAATCTATTAATTTTGACTTTGAAAAAATATTTTGACTTTTCATTTTCTTATTTTTTTTAGCCTAGAAGGGAGAAAAGGGAAGAAAGAAAAATGAAAAAAGGGGAAATGCAGTAGAATTGTAGCAGGATTTTTCAGAAATGCAAAAAGTTAGATTTTTTTTTTTTATTTCCTACTAGAATCTGGCCAGAGCATTGCTTGTGATAATTACAATGCCACTGTACAGTGTGGATCTGGAGAAGTTATTCAAATTGGAGAGAGCTTCTATGGACGGAAGACCCCTCATTACTGTGTGTCTGAGACTCCTCTCCAGGAGGATACAGATGAAAGCTGCAGCTGGATCAGTGTCAAAGAGGAAGTAGCAGGTAATTTAGGGCATTGCTTGTCAGAAACAGAGAGTAGGTGCTAAAGTTCTTGGTCCCTAAAGTACCTTTAATTTGTATTTCAGTAGAGTTAGAGAATGGGAAAGTGGATTACTCCTAAAATGAAGGGGATCACAGAGAACTTCTCACAGGTTCCTACAGGAGGCTGGATGGAAAGGAGGGAACCTGGGAGGAACGAAGATTCGGAGAAGGGGAGGAGGAGCAAAAGGAGGGACTTTGTGAGGAACGAAGATTCAAAGGAGAGGAGGAGCAGATGGAGAACAAGGGTGCATCTGGCTCCTCTCGCTGTGTAAAGGATGTGGGCACATTACTGCCTGACAGACTCAGTGGGAGATGCCAGGTTTGGCAGAGATGGGAGAGGACACATCCAGACAAACCCAACTCCCACCCAGTAGGGTTGACACCCATGGGAACATGAGGGCAGGAGGGACCTGCTGCTGCTTTCTGTGTGTGGAGCACCCAGCCTGCTGGGGCCACGGGCTCTGCTGCTTCCCACACTGTGACCCGTCCTCATGGGGATTCTTTGGGCTTTTTTACCTCCTCTAACTCAGCTTTATTCCAATAAAATGAAATGGTGCTAAGAAATACCAGGCAATAAGCAACACACTAAAGCCAAAGTGATGTGGAAGTTTGTGTAGAAATCAGTGACATGGTACTGCTTTTCCTCTGATTTTTGTTTCTGTGTTGTGACAGTCAAAGACAAAACCCACCTGTTGATACAAAGCTCTCCTTTCCAGGCCAGTGTCACGGTCTCCAGGCCTGCCAGGTGACAGCAGATGGCACTTTCTTTGGAGATCCTTGTCCAGCTTGGGGAAGCTATTTGTCTATTCAATACCACTGCAGGGAAGGTAAGAAGGAGGGGGCTGGCAACACCAAAAGCCTGCCCTGATCTTTGCTGGAACATTGTGACCATTAATATTTATCTTAAAAGTCACTGCTCCATCCTCAGGGAAGAAACTGGAATAGCAGTGACCACTAAAAATAAGCACAAAAATGTAAATTCCCTGTCCTAACTGAGGGGTTTGGATAGAATACAAAGCCTGGAAATCCAGACACATAAACCACACTTGAATAAAATTATGTCCAACAGGGATCTTGACCAGTAGGTATGGAAAAGAATCAGCTCCCTGTCACAGCACTAATGCACACGAATCAGCAGCAGCAGCAGCTCTGGTTTGGGGCAGGCTGGCTCTCAGTGCATGAAAATGAATTGAATTATGTAAGAAATGCAGGCAAACATTGGCCTGGAATTCTGCCATTCTGTTTTACAGGTCTGCAGCTGGTTGTGACAGATCCATGTTTTGTCTTTGAAAATGTCACAGTCAGTCTGAACTGGCTGCTCTCACCATACTCTGGCAACCTTTCCTGTACCATCAGCACTGGAGATGGTCACACTATCGATCCTTACTACCCTCCAAGGTAAGATTTATCCTTCCTGTGTCATCAAACGCTCAACTTCATTGCTTGCCCTTTATTGGATATTTCAAAACTCATAAATATGTTAAAAATTAAGTAGATTAATAATAGACCATAAATACAAGACACTTGGACCTGCAGAACCCTCTTTTGAAATTACTACAAAATTTTATGTCGAGCTGCCAACCACAATATTTCTTGTGTTTATTATAACAAGTGTTTCCTATTTCTCAGAGAATTTATTCCAGATCCTAAGACTCAAAATTACTGAAAACATGTCAGTAATTGCAAAGGAGCAGGCAAACACTATTTTCTTAACTTTAAAGGGTATTTTTTTGTAACATTTAAAATATAACAAGAACATTCTGGACTTTTTTTTTTTTTTTCAATTGCATAAAAATTCTGTCTGTAAGAGATCAAACATTTTTCTGTTGGATTTAAAAATCAGATCTTGTCCTAGTGCTGGGAATGACAGAGAAGGGCTCTAGAAATTTATTTATCTACTGATGGAATCCTACTTGAGTCCACTAGGAAAACAAGAGAACAAGAAAGAAACCTAAAAATATACTAGAAACAGTAAACTTTCTTTCAGAGCTACAGACACAGGCCTGTAGCTGTAAAGAACTTGAAAAAAAATCTTTAACAGTGAGCCTTTATGTGAAATATATATTTGCCAGCTGTAAGCAGAGGCTTGCTGGTTTTATGGGAAGCACTTCACCTATTAAATAGCTCGTCTGTGTTCTGTGCCCAGTCTGATACCCACTCTTACAGGAATTGCCTTTTCTGGTCTGGTCTTGTCTTTGGCATGCTCTGCAAGTCCAGTTAGAGTGACACCTTTTTCTTCATTCAAACACCTAATGAAAAATATGCATCATCAGGGATGATAAGTCCTGATCTTTGCATTTGCTGGGTGATACCGTGGTAAGAATCTAAGGAGTTCAGAGACAAGAGTGTCTGGAATGTTACTGATTTGCCTTCCACGGTGTTTGTAGTTCAGGAAGGATATCCTTAGGCTCTTTGCACCATCTCCCCATGTGTGTTAGTGATAATAGCAACCCCCATAGCCATTCATCTCCCACTGCTATGGTGACTGCAGCTGCACCAGACCCAGGAGTGCAAGGGGAAGGACAGAAGCAGCTGCACCTAAAACCTGTCATCTCCCACTTGACAGCAAAATGTACCCACCCTTAGAGATGTGATTTGAGAATTACCACCCTGAATACAGCCCTAATACCACCACAATGGAAGAAAGGGAACAATCTTCAACCCTACAAATTCTATGCAAATAAACAAGGGATTACAGTGACTGCAGGATTGCTGAGCCAGGTCAGAAATTTGGGAGTGTGACCAGTGTTATCATGTAGGGTGAAGGGCTTCCCAGTACAGTGTTCCACAACGAGCAGCTGTTCTCTTCCTATTCCAGACTGCTCAGCAACATCACACACAGATACTCCTCTCCTGGAGAGTTCACAGTTTTTGTGGAGTGCACCACCAGCGAGTGGCACGTGATGGCACAGAGACAGGTGACTGTCCAAGACAAGCTGGATCAGCTCAGCATTACTGGGTGCTACAGCCAGCACGAAACTGGGACCAGCTCTCCCTGCCGTGCACTGTATGGGGAGGTGTTGTGGATTCAGGTGGAACTCAATGGAGGTGAGGGTAATTTCTCTGCATAATTTCAAGGGTAGGATAAATGTTGTGCCACCCATGGAACAGAAACAAGGTTTTCGTTATGCAAAGCAATCCTTCTTTTTAGAGAATGCTTTTCCTCTCATTCCTGAGCTGAATGCTCTCAGCTGCAGTGGAGGGCTTCTCTCTCAGAGATATTTCACCACCTCAAATATAAGTATAAATGATTTTTTTTGCTCTTCACAAAGCTGACAGAGCATGAGCTCTAACTTCAGTCATATAAATCCACAGGATGCCAGTCAGAATGTTTCTGTATTTGAAGTTAGAAATTCACAGGAATGCTTCTCTGATTGAGGGTAAGAGGATTCCACGCTGAGCTGGGCACATTTGCTGGTGGACATTTCTTTCTCACTTCAAGTGTCTGGAAGCCACATTTATGGTGAAAAAATAAAATTCAGTAATGTATGAATTCTCTTGGCTGCCCAAATAGCACCAGCAGGAAAGACATGATAGACTTCCATAAAGTCACCTGAAGTGACTTTATTAAAAAAGACTGCATTGCTGCAGTTCTTGTGACTCCTGCATAAATACTGGAATGCTGCACAAAGCAGCTGGAATTGGTTGGCCTGTTACACAAGTATTGAGGAATTTTGGTGTGTGTTTTTGCAGGCAATGGAGTGACCTACATTATGTCAGCAGATAACATAACCCTGGCTGAATCCAGTGCAAAGGAAGGAATTGCCCCTCATAACCTGACACTGGACAGGGCCTCTCAAGAGCTGCTGGGCCCAGGGATACATCAGCTGGAAATCCGAGCATCCAGCAACACAACGGCCTCAGAGATCTCCGCGACTTTTGCTGTTCACTTAGTTGAGCCAATATCTGGTTTTCAGGCTGTGTTGGCTTCCCACACCCTGCAGCTGGGGGAGAATGTGGAGGTGAATGTCTCTGTGTCTCGAGGTGCCCCAGAGGAGGTGACAGTTGAGGTGATGGGCTCTAATGAAACTCGCTGTCACACCGAAGATGGTCCTCGTGGGGAACCTCGCACGTACGTGGTTCCCGCGCTCTCGGAAGGTACGGCACGCCCACAGCTCCCAAACACTCACAGAGAGAGTCACAGCATCCTGGGCTGGGGGACAACAATGTACAGCTGAATTTGGTGGCTTTTCTCACTGCCAAGCTTGGTCTGCAGAGCAGTGTGAGCAGCACAGTCGTACTGACTTGTAAGGGAGCTGAAAACGTTGAGCAGACAAACGGGCGTCCCCACGGGGACTGGAAGCAAGGCTGCACCTGAGCCTGGCAATGGAAAAGACACAGGGTTTATTTTTTTATGACACAATCTGATTCAAGTACAGATGAGGACATTTTCCTGAATCACAAAGTGTTTTCCTCCTGTTTGTTCATAGGTATAATGTTTCAAGTTTAGACTCCTCTGCATTTCACGCTGAAGTAATTAACAGTCTGAGGAGTTCTCACTAGAGCTGACAAAGAAAAGGGGAGCTTTTCTGTGTGCCCATTTCCAACACATAGTTTTTGTTGGACTTAATTATGAATAAGCTTTTAAGTAATATTTTCTTTCCATTATCATGTAATCAAGGCCTTTAAAATGTGAAATTGAGGAGTTTGTGCTTAGGAGTTAATTCAGTGGCAGCAGATAAAAATTTCCCTCCTCTAATGAACTATTCCAATCCCATGCCAAGGCTGGAACAGTAGAAGCTAATTATAATTTCATTTGATGTTTTAAAATTATTCAACATTAAAAGTTTTATTAGGTCTTCCTGTACCCATTTGAACATCCCTTTCTTTCAGGCAGAAATTTTCAAACCAGACAGCTGCTCTCTCAAGATGCCTGGACTCCAGTATTTGTTCACCTCTATTTGCTGTGTGATAATACAAACAGCTGGCAAAGAATAGCATGGCAAGGGCTATGACAAAGGCAGATGGGTATTGGAAGTTGAGATAAAGGGAAATATTCCTTGAAAAACCTTTCAGCAGTGGACACCTATCAGAAAACCCCTGAAAACTCTTAACAGGAAAGAATAGGATTTTCTATACAAATTATGATTATACCCCAAACCTGATGGACTGGTCCCACTGCTACTCTTAAGTGGCCATTTGTCTTCTCCAGGTATTTTCCTAGTGAAAGTGGTGGCCAAGAATGCCTTCTCAAACATGAGTCTGGATCTTGGATTCATCACTGTGTTGGCAAACACTTCCCATAAAAAAGGTAATTGCATTAATCTGACAGTGCTGGTTTTGAGCACACTTTTTGCAATCAGAGCCCTTAATGGAATATTTATAGTTTGCATCCAGTAATAGCTTTCCTTCCAGCAACAGTGCTGAAGAATTTTTGTGGAGGCTTCTTCCTGATGAAGGCAGATTCCCTGACTTTGAAGTAGTCATAAATTAGCATCACCCTGTATAGGCTACACATTGCACATTTGCTGTTTGTCCTCGAAATAATTAGTGGAGTTTATGGCTCAGGACACAGCTTTGAAACCAGAAAGTATTTGCATCACAGCAGTCTCATAATTGCTGTCAGTAAATGCTTCTAGATGGCTCATCCTTACATTTACAAAATCAGATTATACCAGGAACAAAGTAACCTTAGTTCTAATTGTACTGAAACTTTTCCAGTGCTTGCCCCCAGTTTTAATTTGCACATCAGTGAAAATCCACCACCTTCTGTGAATGTATTTTGATTTACACCATTATGTTTGAAGAATCAGGATCATCTTCTTTACAGCCTGTGATGAGCTTGTTCTTTCAGTTTTACCTGTTTAACTTGACTGTTTATCACAGCTCTGGAGTCTGATTCTTACAGCCCTGTCTTTCCCACTGTCAGTAGTCAAACCCTGTGTATTTAAGTCATGTTCACTGAGGATGTCTGAAAGCTTTACAGGTAGCACTAAAATGTTCTGCTCTTTGTTTTTTTTGCATTAAACAGATTCTGCTAAGGAAGAAGGCAGCTACAAAACAAACACCCAAAAGGCAAATGTAAGTATTGTTTAAGGATCTGTCTTTAAAATTGAAATACATATAAATTTTTCTTACCATTGAAAGTGCTGCATAAAGACACTGGAGAGGAGTATTCATGGCTTAGTAGATCAGGGACGAGGTGTTCTGTGCCCCAAATGGTTTAACACAAAATCTACATCAAAAGTCTTGGAGGCAAATGTGTTTGCAGGCATCCAATCTACAATTCATAAAAAAAGATGAGAGAAAATGAACTTTTCCCAGCAATTCAGTTTTTGGAAGTTGAAATTTGTTTAGATTAATTTTTAATTAATCTACTTGGATATTGCAAACCTCTCTCTGAAGGGTGATCCTTCAAGCAGAATTTAATATATTTTTATATTGTTTCCAAGTGTTTTCCACTTCTCTATTGGAATGTATAAATTACTTTGCAATGAAAAAAAACCCCAGTTTATGGCAAACTAAGAAGTTAAGGACACATCAGTTGCTAGCAGCTGTCCAAATTTAAAGAATAAAAAATGCCAGATAGAATATTTTATCATCTTAGAGGTCTGGTTTGTTACTGTAGCCTTGGCAGACAGACATCTGCTACAGGAGATATGATGCTTCACAAGAAGGCATCGTGCTTTACAGATTGCCTGTAGGAATATATTGCAACAGAGGAACATAAATCAAAATCAAAACCAAGTTTATTACAGTTTGCTGCACAGAAAGACAAACTCAGTTACCTCTCTCTTTATCTAGAGCTGTCATATATCCAGTTCAGATAAAAGAGAGATGGACTAGAACGTGCACTAGAACACAAATGGTTGTCCAAGGTTTAGCAGTGTTGCTCCAGATGTCAAGAATTAGTAGGAGTTGGTTTTCTGGGACCTGCATTCCCAAACCACTTCTGCATTCGGGAGAACTTTGCCACACAGTTTGTCTGTGCCATCTCCTTCTATTCCCACAGCTACTTCCATAGTCCCTCTGATCAGGGACACAGCATTTAAACTACAGATCTGCATCCAGTCATTTGGGATCTAAACTTTCAGATCTTTTTCATTATCAAGAAGCAAGATATGTGTGTGTCTATAGACACTCCTGTCCTAACTGATACATTTATTATTATTATTTAGGGTCACAAAAGAGAACCCAAAATCTCTGTTAGACCAAGTCGCCACGTGGATCCTTTCACAACTGTTACACTTGGCTGGCCACACAACAACAGTAATTCCAGTTTTCTCTGGTCCTGTGGTATGTGAATTTCCTGAACTTTTTCCACTGTTATTTTGATGAATAACAAACTCACTGTCGTGTCAGGTCGAGTGGCGAAAATCTGACTAAAGGATGGTTTGTTTTCTGGCTTTAAAGTTTGCCACTCACTGTGCATGAAGAATGTCCTTCTACCTTACCCTGGTGTTAACACCAAGCTAATCATGGTATATAATGACATAATACTCAGCTTTGCCTTCTCCCAAAGGCTTCAATTTGTCAAGGTCTGCCTTTTCTAAGCTTTCACCCTCGTAGTTAAGGACTAGACCCAAGTGATTTACATGGTTAGGCATTTGCAAGGTACATGTGTCTCAATAAAACAGCAATAATTAGTATTAAACATGATGCAGAAACATTTCTGGCTGAAAATTGGATTCAGGACATCTGTGTTCTGTCCCCATAATTATCCTTCACCTCATACATTGCTTTGAAGAAGTCAGCCTATACTCTGAACCCAGATTACCAACTCTTTAAACTGGGTTCAGGAAACTTTTTTGCTCTATAAAGCTCTTTAGAACCTATGGCAAGAAAGTCCTTTATAAGGTACTATTCTAATTATAAAGGAAATGTTTGTGCAGGAGCTTGCTGGCCTGCATGGAATGAATGTGTGCTGCAACAGATAATCCTAACCAACCAATCTGAGGTGCAAATCCCACCTGCCTGCCTTCCAACTCCGAAATCAGCAGTGACTGTCAGGATTACAGTCCAAAACCACGGCGGTGAAGAGAAGCAGGACGAGCAGTGTCTCTATGTGACTGCAAAACAAGAACTGCAACTGGAAATCAGGTCTGGTTTTAAACCCCAGTATTCACTGGTTAATGTTATTACTGTACCAATATAGTGCAAGGCCACAGTTACCAATAATAGTGACAATAAAGTGATAATGTACTTAGAGAATCGTAGAATCACAGAATGGTTTGGGTCAAAAGGGACTTTAAAGATTATCTTGTTCCACTTCTCTGGCATGGGCAGGGACATCTTCCACTAGCCCAGGTTGCTCAGAGCTCCATCCAACCTGGCCTTGGACACTTCCAGGGATGGGGCAGCCACAGCTTCTCTGGGCAACCTGTGCCAGGGCCTCACTGCCCTTAGAGTAAAGAAAACTTATTGTTGTAAATCCATTTACAGCTGTAAAAATACTGTCTTGCTGCATTTTCCAGTCCACATTTCTGAACATAATCCTTTGATTAACTGAGTAATATTCTTCCCAAAACACTTTGACCCCACTACATCCTTTCAATGTTGGAGATTTCCATATGCAAACCTCATTGAAACTATGGGAACAAATGCCATAAGATATGTCTGAAATTTCTACTAGACATCTCATACAGTTACTATGTGTAATTCCTTACAGGTGTGAGGCAAACTGCAATCCAGTGAATGTTAGTGATGAAGTTGTTTTGAGTGTCTCTGGACAGAAGGAGTCCCAGGCCATACATTATAACTGGTATTTGGATAACACATCCCAAACCAAGGTGAGAGCAGCAGATTTGTCAGAAATACTGCACACACAAAGATAAATGTCCACCCTGAGGGAAAGTCACAGAGAGATACTTTGTCAAGTGGATGCTTTGAAAAATATGAGTGAAAATTGAGACAAGGGGGTGCCTGGTTTGGGAAGGGTTGTAATGAAGGGCACCAAACTGCCCCCCTGCTCCTGATAAATCACAACAGAAAGCACAGCAAAGAGCCTTTTTGCTGTCCAGAAAACTGCCATGTTTTCTCTTCTCTCTGATTTTCCAGCCTACAACCCTCCCTCTGGCCTGTGGCCTGACTGGTTTCCGGCAGAACTCTTTGAATTTGCTTCAAAGCAACACATCTGTGTTGAGAATGAACAGCTCCTTCTTGCAGACACAGGGAGAAGCTTTTCAGATTAAAGTAACAGGTAGGGGCAAGCAGGGTTTTAGGGCTTTTCAGACTCCTTTGAGATAATTCTCTGCTGTCATGACATCACACTGACGTTACACACACATAGTCTCGCTGACAGATATGAAGGGAAATTAGTCCACAGGTTGAAAGCTGTTACTTTATATGTGGGTTCTTTAAAATAATGAAGAGAGAAGTTTTTTTCTGGGCTGTTGCACAGCAGGACAGATTCAGTTGTCTTGCTCCAAGCTGTCAATAACTTTGTTCAGGCTCATCCAAAATGAAGCTTCGTTGATGCTTGATCAAATAACACAGCTTTGCTTTATAACTCAAGCATTACCATATTTTTAAATAGTTCTTCTCCTCTTATGGCTTACTCAGTAGCAGGATTTCATTTCTAATTAGCCCCAGCCTGATGTTTGTGGTGCCTGAACGAGCAGCCCCGTTGCTGAGCGGGCGCGGTGAGAGCTCGGTGCTGCCGGGGCGCGATTATTGCCGACCTGGTGCTGCCGGGACACGATTATTGCCGACCTTGTGCTGCCTCCCCGCTCCCAGCAGTGACTCAGCGCCGCTACGGGGAGGGGACGTACCTTGTGAGCACCGTGT
>JAWWLV010000021.1:15976275-16005372 GCA_035041135.1 Platyrinchus mystaceus | reverse complement strand
ACCTTGTGCTGCCTCCCCGCTCCCAGCAGTGACTCAGCGCCGCTACGGGGAGGGGACGTACCTTGTGAGCACCGTGTCCCCGCCCGCCACCCCCGGCTGTGCCGTGTCTCCCGAGCAGGGATCCGTGCTCACCGCCTTCAGAGTGTCCTGCAGCGCTCCCGGCTCGGTGGATCCCTCCCAGCGCAGTCCCAGCAGCTCCCAGCTCACGTACTGCTTCTATCTGAAACCACGCAAGTCCCCAGGTGAACAGTTTGGCTGCTCCGCAGTTCCAGCAGGCACTGCTGCTTCACTGGCAAAAGCAGAGGCATGAGCTGCTCTCTCTGCAGGGACGCTGATCCGAGTCAGCCCGGCCTGCCCAGAGCAAGCCGAGTCCCCTGTTCGCAGAGAGCAGGAGGTGTCTGGCTGGTGTCTGGTAGGTCACCCCCTCTTTCCTGTTTCAGATTCTCTCCTGGACTGCAGCCCGGATCCTGAACTCTTCCCAGTCTATCTTCCACTTGGAGAAGAGGAAAATAATTTTATTTTACATGTGACAATTACTGTTAGCAACAGCTTTGGTGACACAGTTCAAACAAATGCTTCAGTGAAGGTACATGGTACAATTACTTTATTTCAAGAACTTGCCAGTTGATACCTAACCCATGATTCACTTTTGGAGCTTGTTCCTATTTTTGACATATCACTTCCTTCTGAATGTGCCAGAATCACCATTTTCCCATCTAATAAAAACTAATCTCTGTGTGCTCAAGGTAGTCAAAAGTATCTTCCACTGTCCTTTTTCTAGGACAGAAGTTTAAAAGATGATCATTTGGACATTGGGCAACACCAGAAGTATTTATTTAGTGAGCCTGGAGTTACTCTGTAGGCCCCAAAAAACTCCTGCTTCTTCCCCAGTGCCCCAGTAAGAAGATCCTTATCAGGCCATTAAAAATAAAACGTTTAAAGCTGGGAACATGAGGTTTTATGTCCCACTGTAGCCTGTCATTAAGATGTCATGGAAGCTGCTCAAAGGTAATTATAACAGCGTTGACAATGTTGAGAGCATATCTGATTTCTTCCTCAGGTTGGACCTGCAGATGGGATGGATGGGAACCTGACCCTGCAGGGCATGGTATCTGAGAAGGCAAACACCATCCTCAGAGATGGGAACAACAGCATGAGCCTCTTCCAGCTGTACAAATCAGTGACATCTGTCCTTAACCAGCAGACCCAAGAGGGAAGCTTTAACATGTCTTTACAGACAAACACACGAAAAGAGGTCAGCCAGACACTTGTTTTCTTGCAGCACAATGTCATACAATGGACTCTTCATATTCTTTGACAACTCTTAAGCAACAAAAAGCTCACATATCACCACCTGAAATCAATGGAGGTTTCAAGTTGCTACCATCTGTCTCAGTGTTTGGCACAGGTTTCAGCTATTTTCACTATTTGCCGACGTAAATAATTTGTCTTACCACCCACCAGTAAAGCAACTAATTCTCAATTGTTATTGCATTAATTTAAAGTAGTTAATTTAAACCCAATTTTCCACAAACCATTTAAATATCATGAAAATGGCCTCTCCTGTGGGATAAATACCCTATCCAATTTTCCCCCAAAGCATTAGATGGCAGGTAATTTTCTCTTGCCCATTTCAGCTACCAGTTGATGTTTCAGTTATAAGCTGATATTTGCACAGGTCTTTGAGTGCCTCAGATGAAAAGATCTAGAGAAATGCAATGTATCCTTCAATTATGACTCATTATTTGAATAACATCAATCACTCATGGCTCTGCTTTCTGTGGAAGTGGCATTTACACAGTAATTCACACACATTAGTACAAATTCTCACAAGTAACTCTCCGTGCTCTTAATGGATGTGAAGTGTATGAATTCTCTGTGCTGGGAGGTAACATAAAACTCATGATTATACAATTACTAAGGCAAGTGGCATCTTGTCACTAGGCCTAATATGATCCTTGTTGTGGAGTCTTACTCTGCTTCATAATTTACAGCAAGCCTGGCTGTCAATATACAGCACGACTTTCACAGTCCTAATTAGCATCTTGTTCCTTTGCCTAATTATCCCTTTTCATCCCAAGCTCCGAGAGCTGATGCTGACAACTCTCTCTGCTGTTAATGTAACATCAGTGCAGGCTGCTCTTAAGATGTCAGAGGTGTTGAAAGAAATCACTTACAGGAGTGAGGAGCTGTCTGTCTCAGCACAGGTAAGACCCAATTCATCTTCCATCTCCTCACACTAACGGTGGAGACTCTACTGCATCCCACAGAAGAGTTTCAGTGCCTTACAGTTATCTGTTCTTACCCGTATTTTCAACTCTACCAGCATGTCTATTTTGACCAGGAGGAAACACATTTTGCTGTTTAGAGTAAGTAAATTCCACTCTCAGATATTCTCTCAGCAACCTCTGCAATCCAGGCTATGACCATTACATTTATCAGACATTTTTTAGATAGAAACCTTAACTTTTAGTCAGAAACATGTTAGAATGTTTCTGACTAAAAGCTGGCCAGTGCTTTCAGAATCACAAAGCAATCACTGGCTGCATTCAGGCACAAAAGAAAAATTGTACAACTCATTCTGCTTTGGCACTTGGCACAAGGCCAAGGGTATCACTTGCTGGCAACTCAGTAGGGTTTGTGGGAACTAAGATTGAAACACAGATGTGCTTGGCAATATGGTGGTATTTTTTAGGCAGACCACACAAAAGTATAACCTAATTGACTGCACTGCTGTACATCCTAACAGTATCCTTCCCCAGTGTTTGACAGACAAGCTTCCTTCAGATTTCTTTTACAGATGACATCTGTAGAAACAGGCTGCATTTCTCAGGTCTGTATTTCATTTTAGTATAGCATCTAGTATATCATCTTTATTAGCATTTGAGGCATTACCCCAGCACAAATAATTACAGTAAAACCAGCGTTAGCCACTAATAGTGCCATGAGATTACTGCTGTTGCAAAACTCAGTAAATGACACAAGTGCCAACCCTGGCAGTTGTGGTACCAGCACATCTGAACTGCTCCCTGTGTTTTTCATGCAGGTGGAAGCCAGCAACACTCTGAAAGGTGTCAGTGCTTCCTTGCTCTCTGTGAACCCAGAGGACAGCAGAGATGATCAGAACCTAAAGGAAGCAGCCAAGCATCTGTTTAATGCAGTGAGCAACGTCCTTAAAGCTTCTGTAGAAATCAGAGCTGTGAACTCTTCAGTGCCAGAGGCACAGCAGGTAATTTTGGTTTGGCCCAGTGTGTACTGGACTGTGTGTGAACACCTGTTTGCTTTGGAGAGGAGCTCTGCTGCCTCTTGTGTTTTTAAATGGGCACTGGGAAGGGTTCATTGGGACACCATGATGGACTTGAATATGAGAGGAAAATTCTCCCCTGTTAGATCTGTTAGACTGAACATTTGCTAATGAAGGGGACAGAAGCCTCTTAAGATTTGTTACATTTAGAGCTGGACAGGACAGGGCACTGCAGCATCAGTGCAGGACCTCTAATGGATGACAAGCATGTGAAGAGGTTTTTTCACCTTTGGTTCTATCCCCTCCTTTTGCCCCTTAAGGAAGCCACAGGTATACAATATTCATGATTGTCAATCACTGGAATCAGCTCTGGGTCCTGCTTTCACTTTTTCAGAAAGCCCACTTTGATGCAACATGTTTATTTTGTCCTACCCTTTCCTATGTAGATGTGAATTGATCTGAGTGCTTCGTGGGCTGCACATACTGTAATTTCATCACTGCAAGGGAAATAAATCTAACCTGAGAGAAAAGGTTATGAACTGATCAAGCTCCCCCAAGAAAACACACTACCAACACACAATTGATATGTAATTAGGTCTTGCTTTTCCAAGTAACCAAACACTGAAGTGTGCACCTAAAGGGTATTTATACACAGAAGTGCATGAATATATTGATTGATGCCATGGTTGTAGTGCTTCAAACTTCAATGTGTAGAAGTTATAAATAATAAAATATAAAAGCAAAACCTGTAAGACATTTATTTGCTGTCTGCAGTGTTTCAACTGAGAAACTGAATTGCTGATAGAATAACTTTTCCTGAGATAAGAAGCACATCACCGAGTTTGTCAGCTTTGGGAGACACTGTAATTTAAAGGAAGCAAAGACAAATGATGTGCAGTCTGATGATTCCCAGTACCTTTATTGCAAGTTTCCTCCTCTAATCCTTTCCCAGATTTCGGTGTCACACCAGCTCCTGAGTACAGTGGAAAATCTCCAGAGTGCCCTCCTGTTTGGGAAAGCACCTGATGATGAACCTACAGTGCTCACCACTCCTTCTGCCACAATGTATATGCACAGGTAAGAGCTGCAGTGCCTCCCACCAAGGCTCCTGAGAGCTAATTGAATTTGCTCCAAATATTAATTCCACTGTGTTTAAACTGGGAACCACCCAACTAAATATTGCAGCACAATGACAACCTCAATAGTGCAGTGAGGCTTCATTACTACCTGATAGTAAGAACAGCTTGGGTTCCAGTAACATCCCCTTAGAATTTCTCGTGCTGTGTCTTCTTTAACCAGCAGAGAATTTACTGTTGTTTCCTGGGAGAGGCAGTAGTCACCTGCCTTTGAAATGATGTAGAAAACTCATGTCATGCTAGTTAAGGGTTTCTTTTCTTTTCCAAGTTGCCAATAATGACATGTTATATAGGACTGTAACCAGCTTGGCAGAAGCAAATCCTGAGGAGCCTGACGAGCGTTCTCCATTCCCAATAACCATCCCTAAACTGCTCCCCCAGAGCCTGTTTTTCATCCACCTCACCCTGGTTTTCATCCACCTCACCCTGGTTTTCATCCACCTCACCCTGTGCATTCAAACCAAGAGTGTGTTCACACAGAAACCATGGCTGTCTTTTACAGAATCCCACCTTGGGCACAGCTTCCTATGCAGATATGCCAATTCCACCCCTTTTCTGATGATTCCTGGCAGTGTTATGTGCAGTACTATGTTAAGGAGAGATTATTGTACAAAGTATTTACTGGCAGAGTTAGAAATAGTTTTGCAACTAAGATACACTTGTGAAGAGAGAAAGCTTTTTCTCTAGTTATGAAGTCCATGTTATTGATGTTTGGTCTTTTTCTGCTATGGTTTTTTTTTCTTTTTCCTTTATTTTCTATTTCTTTTCTTTTCCTATTTCTCTTTTATTCTGCTTTGTTGTGTCCAACCCTAACTGGACAGATTACAAACAGAAAACTTGGATGGCACATCCATTAACATCTCCAATTCCAGCTCTGCCAGCTTTACTCTCCCACCTGCTTCCTCTCTCAGTGTTTCAGGACTTGATGATGAAACAGTGGATATAAGGGCAAGTAAACAGCTTTTATCTGACTCAGTCTGATATCCAACTTACATTCTTGATCTAATGGTTTTAGAATCTTTTCTCCTTTTACAATGTACACACGAGCACACAAGTCATCCCTCCTGTCACAACAATAAATTGAAATATTTTTGGTTGAAGAAGACTTCATTTATCTTAATTGCATGAGGTTGTTTCAGCATCCCCTCACATACTCTGTGATTCATACAGACATGGCCAGAGAAGGCAATGGAGTGAATCAATACCTATAAATCTATTTGCTGTTTGTTTACATCTTATGCTCTGAGGAGGATGCAACAGCTCAGAGCCCACATTACATTCAAATTAACCTGCAGCAGCCCTCCTTCATCCCAGCTAGAAACAGATGAGTGTGAGGCACTCAGATCCTGCAGGAGACAAATGTCCTGTACTAACACATCCCCCATCTGAATTAGGACATGGTGTTTTTTTCCCTCAGAACAATAGAAAGCATATAATTGTCATATTTTTATAATAAGTTTTTTAAAGGTCTCTCTGCTTGATTTGACCCTTTCAGGAGAGCCCTACAATACCTGCAGTCATTTTTTTTTTCATTGCATCTTTTCCAATTCTGCTAAAAAAGGGTTACAGAGCATGGAAACAGTAAAGATTGTTGTACACATGCCACTTTTCAGAATTGAAATCACTTTCAATGTTTGTGTTGACCTACCTTAGGGATAAGGTAGATTCTTATTTAGATCTGAATGCAGACAAATTTTCCTGAAAGTTGAGTCCTGTTTGGGTCTGAGCTCAATCTTTCACTCTTCAGCAATTTAGAGTATGAATATAATGAAATACTGGCAATATGTGAGTTGTCTGATTGTTAATGTTTTGCTAACAGATGGTGAGCTTTGCTGTGAATCCCTTTCTCTCCAGTGACACCAGTTTTGACATCAGTGGAACAGTGGGGGGTCTGAGTCTTACTGGTCTGGATGGCTTGATCATACCAGTCAGCAACCTCAAAGAGAACATTGAAGTAAATCCACTGTTTTCTATCCCTCTTTTTCTTTCCTCCATTAATGAACTGTCATTTGTGTTACCATCTTCTGTAAGGTGAAAACAAACACTGCAGTGTTGATACATTAGATAACGGGATGATGTTGTCAGCGTTTGTTATGCAGGGATTTGTGTGATGTGATGAATGAAATAACAGATATTTCTGTCTTTTCTTAACAAGGAGGTATCTTATCATTCACTTAAATGGATGTGAGAAAGAATGTTTTCAGAGGTTAGCTGACATTAGCAAGAAAATGACTTTGAAGCTGATATTTTTGCTGGCCATGCTTTGCTGATGTTATGAACAAAGATAATGTAGCACGTGGCTGCATGTTAGGAGCAAAGTGCTTTGCTGTATTTAATCCTCTGCCTTTCTGTTTAAAAACAGATCATGTTACCAAGGCTTTCATCAGCTCAGGAAGATAAGATTCTGTTGAATCTGGGCAATTATAGCACTTTCCAAGTCAATGTTACCTCAGATAACACATCTATAGTGATCCACCTGGAGTCTGAACAGGACATCCCACTAATCCTCTACTTGGGGTACGGTTATCGCCCAAATGAGACCAATTATGATATGAAAAACCATCTGTTCTCTAAGAAAGCTGCTGGAGGTAAGAAAATGGTTAGTGACCCATGAACTTGCAGACTGAGCCTTGACCATAAGGTCAGATGTGCAGCTGGAAAGAAACCTCTCACAGGAGTTTCAGTCTGTTGTGCTTCAGGGCTCCAATCTCCAGTGTACAGTGATCACCAACAGCAGCAAAGGGTGGGATGCTTTGAACAATGAGCTGCTGAGGATTATTTCATACCTGTTTCTTTGGTTTATTTGTTATGTGCAATACAGCTGCATACTTCTGAATTAGCATTTCTCCATGCATTGAAACTAATATGTTTATCTTCAAGGTGAGACAAACACCTGGGTTCTCAGCCCAGAAGAACTCATTTTTGGAGAAGGAACCTACTATTTCATGGTTTTGCAAGATTTGGGAATGGATTCCACAGTCCATGCCGGGCTAACTGTAGGTGTCACTTGCTTTGCATCCCGGTGTGTGTTTTGGGATGAGCTCCAGGGGAGCTGGAACAGTTATGGATGTCATGTAAGTAAAGCAAAACAAAACAATGTTCCTGTTACCCACTTCAAAGCCAGCCCTTATAACCCCCATCTCGTGGTAAAATGATAGCCCTGAACTCACACCTTAAAACAAGATCATTCTGAGATGTTTTAATAACCTGAAGAAGTTGAGTCTCAAATGACATTTCCATTTCTATTTCTTGGGGTGAACTTCCAAGAAGAAATGAAAAATGTTGACAAGGCCATATTATGTTATAATGCCTGTTACTGGCCACATATTAATGTTCCTTATTGAAATTTGAACTATTCTTTTGTGTCCAGTTCTCTGCACTAGCTCACCAATCTCAGCACTGTCTTTTCATTTGCTTGGTAAGTCATCTAATACTTTAAAGCCAAATGTTTTATCAAGATTTTTTTTGTGTGTGTGTGTTTCAGGTAGGACCAAAAACAAATCCTAGAAGCACACAGTGCCTGTGCAACCATCTGACTTTCTTTGGGAGCTCCTTCCTCGTCATCCCCAATGCCATAGATGTCAGAAAAACTGCACAGCTATTTGGTACATTTGTGGACAATCCTGTGGTGGTGACAACTGTAGGATGCATCTTTCTCATATATGTGCTGGTAGTTATTTGGGCTCGAAGGAAAGACATCCAGGATGATGCCAAAGTAAGTCTTCAGCTAATAAAGACTGATTGTATTTAGGCCAATTCCCACCATGCCCAGGCTGTGTTAATAGGAAGTCTTTAATTTATCCTACTCCCTTCCCTGTAACTCTTTACTGGTAAGTAAAAGTGGTTCACAGGATGACAAATTCCTGCTCCCAGCTTTCAGGAATCCACACTTCCAGACCAGCTGACACACTGCCTGTGTTGTGTTGCTCTGCAGGTGAAAATCACAGTCCTGGAAGACAATGACCCCTTCGCTCAGTATCGGTACCTGGTGACAGTTTTTACGGGACATCGCCGCGGTGCAGCCACAACCTCCAAGGTATCCGTGGCACTGTGTGGGGAAACAGTCTGTGCACCCATTCAGGGAACTGGGTGAATAATGGAGTGCCTGAGGCTGTTAAACAGGACAGCTCAAATGCACTGTCTAAGCCAGGAAGTCCTTAGATTTGATGGAAGCTGGAGGAGTATGCCAGAGGAATCGTACGTAGGATCGAGATGTGCAAGTCTTCAGTTTGCCATCTGATTTTCCAGGTGACTCTCACCCTCTATGGAATGGAAGGAGAGAGTGAGCCCCACCATCTGACTGATCCTGATACACCTGTGTTTGAACGTGGAGGAGTGGATGTTTTCCTTCTCTGTACCTTCTTCCCTCTTGGGGAGCTGCAGAGTATTAGATTGTGGCATGATAACTCAGGGGACAGCCCGTCCTGGTGAGTGGAGATCTGAAGATCCACACATTTTTCTTTATAATGACAACAGTTTTCCTTTTCTAGCACTTGAGAATTATCCTTTCTAGTATTCTAGAAAGAAAAGAAGTATTAGTTTCTCATTTTTGCAGGTGAATAGGTCAAATCATAATCCAAACTGCAGGACCAGGAGTGCTTCCCATATCCCATGTCCAGTACAGGATGGGATGTGGTCTGTGCCTTACAGTTTAGACACATCCTAAGAAGCCAAAGGCCAGAGTTTGTCCTCCATAAGTGCTGCCCAGTTCTGAATTTCACACCACTCAGTTACATGTGATTGTGCCCTGTATGTTTTTCCAACAGGTATGTGAATCGAGTATTAGTCCATGATCTGGCCTGGGATCAGAAATGGTACTTCCTCTGTAACTCCTGGCTAGCCATTGATATTGGAGATTGTGTCCTAGACAAAGTGTTCCCAGTAGCTACAGAACAGGACATGAAGCAGTTCAGGTACCTTCTATTTTATGGACTTTTTAAATCCTGATAGCAATCGATCTAGAAGAGCAAGCATGGAAAAGAAATCCCAAACCCCTAGACAAAAATGAAAACAAGGAATGTCTTTCCAGTGCTCTGAAAGGGCTCTGAACAAGGAAAAGAGGAAGGATACAGTAATTCCACGCTGGAAATACTGGTGTTAAAGAAGGATAGCCTGACAAGATCTACAGAAACCCAAGCATCTTCTCTTATGTGTAATTTCCTTAACTATTTAAATAGAAACTGCTCATGATTCACTTTCCCTCCGTGGTGTGGCCAAAAGGAAAGGACATAAGTAGCTATGACCACTCCATGCAAATAAAACCACAATATTTGGTCATTTCTCATCGTTATTATTCCTTCTGACAGTACCTATAAGCATGATCAGGTCAGGACATCGACCTACAGTTTTATTCTATCCTCTGTTTTCTAAGCATCCATTTGATTTCCCTCTCCTCCTTCCCAGCAACCTGTTTTTCATGAAGACCTCCAGGGGTTTCCAGGACGGGCACATCTGGTACTCGGTTTTCAGCCGCTCCCCGCGCAGCTCCTTCACTCGCGCCCAGCGGGTGTCGTGTTGCCTCTCCCTGCTCCTGTGCACCATGCTGACCAGCATCATGTTCTGGGGCGTGCCGAAGGAGCCAGCCGAGCAGAAAATGGATCTGGGTAACAAACCTCACAATTGTTTGGGCAGGGAAATAGAGACACAGCAGAAAGCGGAAGCAGAAATGTCGAACAAATGGGTTTTTTCACAAGATAAACCCGATGGTTTGTTTTTCCTGGGGTCATTTTTCCTCCTCCCCTCTGTTTGATGTTGACAGGTAAGATCGAGTTCACGTGGCAGGAGGTGATGATTGGCTTTGAGAGCTCCCTCCTCATGTTCCCCATCAACCTGCTCATTGTGCAGATCTTCAGGAACACACGGCCCCGGCCAGCCAAGCAGGGGAGAGAGAAGAAGCCAGGGAAGAATGGCCGAGTGTCCCCAAGCGTACCCCCCACCCCAGAGGCCACCCAGGCTGCCTCGCTCACTCCTGAGGCTGTGACAAAGGCAAGTCCCTGCGAGTCCTGCACTGCCCTCTGGTGCCACCGGCTTCCCTCGCTCCACAGCACAAACGTTCCCTGTCAGACGCCCTTCAGGCGGTCCGAAGAGAAAGGCCAATTGCCACGGGTGCAGAGCTCTCATTTGCCCACCTAAATTTGCCCACGACTTTGTTAAGAGCTGCCTTTGTACATCCCAGCCCTTGCACAGTTACTGTGTGCCACCAAATCACTGCGTTCGGGGGTAAAGCAAACACTAAGCAAGACAGTGAAGATGAAAGGTATCACAGACCCCGTCTTTCTCAGCTTAGGTCCCCAGACAGGTAAGCTGTCCTTTTGAACCCTGAAAGCTGTCTTACTGAACTCACTGAGACCTGCTCCTCACATCCAGCACTGTAGGATGTGCTATTCTTATCCATTCTGGAGATTTTAGCAATTGGTGCAGCTCCCAGCCAGTGGTGCTGTCAGATCACATCAGCTTAAGCCACTGCAGCCAGAGTCACTGCTGTGTTGCTGCTGTCTTTCCTAGGACATAAGAAGAATTGCCAACTCACTCTTTAAAGCCCTGAAGACTCCACCTCTCACCTCAGCATCAGATCCTGGAAAAGCAACCAACATCAACACCCTTCTGACATTGGTTGAGGACATCATCTGCCAGCAGAACAGAGCTGGGCAAGGGTTTCATCACGGGAGCAAGAAGGATGGCCCTATAATTGTCACTTTAGGTTCTGTGGATATGCAAGGTACACAACACAGTGTGAAATGCCCTCTGAAGCCTTTGCAGTGAAAATGCTGACAGCACTGGATGTGATGACCCGAGCTTTTCTTACAGAATTTCAGAGCAGCTGAGGTTGGAAGGGATCTCTGGATCCCACCACTCTGCTCAGAGCAGGTCAGCTGGGGAAGGATTGCCCAGGATCAGATCCAGTCGGAGTTTGGATGTCTCCAAGGGCGGAGATTCAACAAATTCTCTGGTCAACCTAATCCAGGGTCCAACAGTCCTCACAATACTCTCCTGTTCAGAAAGAATTTCCCAGGTTTTAATTTGTGCCCATTGCCTGTTGTCCCTTCACTGTGCATGACTGAGCACCCATATGAGTAAAGACAACTGTGAAATCTCTATTTCTTACTCTGTAGAATGAAATATTTGCTACCAGTCTGACTTGGGAACAGGAGCAGTATCTACCAGCATAAAGACTCACAAATACCAGTTGTTTCACAGTTTTTTAACCTGTCCTTTTTTTTCCTGTTGGCCTAGTGCTGTTGCTCCTTTCAGTTTGACTCTCAACTCAGGCATTTATTTATCTTCAATTAAATGAGAATATATGAGTAAACAATCTCACTGATTTCACTGAGACTCCCATTTGGCTTTTCCAATGAGTCTACCAAGCTACTAATTGCACTGGTAAACTATGAACAAATTAATAGTTGATCTCTAATAGAGAGGTTTTAGGACCTGTTTAACTAAGTTGCCCCCTGGCAACAATTCCAGCAGAAGAGTATTAAGCTCTGGTATTAAAGCTGGTTTTACACATCCCTTCAAATGTTACTCTTCACTTTGTCACATTCATAATCTTTAGCTCCAGTTCTACTCCCCTTTGTAGGGAAGAGTATTTTAATCTAGACATAGTTTTTCCCAATAAGTAAATAAATAAATCTTCCCCTGCAGAAAAAGCAAGAAGCCCAACTCCAGAGAAGAGAATTTGTGAGCGACTGGAATACGGCGATTACAGTCGGTGTTTGTACACACAGCTCCAGCATGTGGAGATGGAGCTGGAGTTACTGGGGCCCCAGAAATTCCAGCTGCCTCAGAGTTACACACAAGCTGTTCATCAGGTTCAGCACATGAAGAACCTCCTGGAGCAGCGACTGTGCTCGTCAGCGTCCATCAGTGAGGGGTAACCTGGTTCTCATCTCACTCTCAGGATAAGTAAAGTCAGGTCATGAATTCAAAATTGGTCAGGATGACAGAGCCCAAATAATTACTGCTTAATTTGTGCTAGATGACTATTATTACAGCTGTAAAAATAAGTCTTACTGTTATACCACTGTAGAAAAGAAATTTCCACGCCCTGTGAACTGCACACAAAGGCAATAATGACAGATCATTGCTCTTTGTCATTTTTGCCTCCCAAATGGAAAGTTACAACACATTGCCACATGATAGTGAAGGGCTGGGATAATCACCAAGCTCCAAAGTCACAGAAGTCTCTTAAAATGTATGGATAAAGAAAAATTAATAAGCAGACAAAAATAGTGCAGTGAAATATGATAATTAAATTGGAAGGATCGAAAACAAATGCACTAATTATCTCTCTGACCTTTATGGTGATCACAAGAGACACATCCAGCAGCTCAAATACACTCATGTTTTTCTTTGTCAATAATTCTACTGGAGGTTCAATTATGCATAAACTGAGGAGTAAATAAGGCCATTATATTTATTTTGATTTTAGCTGATCTCTGCACACTTACATTTTTGCTCGCTGTACTTTTGGCTATCCATATATCCTACCTAACTGCATTAGTTAAAAGAATTCAGAATATCTTGATGGAGGATTTAAATCATAAGATGTTGCCTGTTCCCAGTGAATTGATGGCTGTGATTTTGGTTCCTGTTCCACCGCAGACTGATATTTTCTCTTCTGTTTGACTCTCAAGGTGGTCCCTTAGTCCAAACTTCTCCGGTGATGACAAGAAAAGTGTGTCTCCCAAAGGGCTGCCCTGGTGGTTTGTGTTCATTGGGTGGTTCCTGGTGGCAGCCACCAGTGGTGTGTCTGGGTTCTTTACCATGCTCTATGGGCTGCACTATGGCAAGGAGAACTCCATCAAGTGGCTGATCTCCATGGTCATCTCCTTCTTGGAAAGTCTTTTCATCACACAGCCCTTAAAGGTGAGACCCTCAGAAATAGAACCGCTGGCCAAGATGAACTCACCTCCTCCCACTGCAGGAAGACAGTGTAGCAAGTTGTAAAGAACCACAGGATCTAAGATATAAAATGTGAAGCTTTTGCCCTTAACACAAGGGCTGGCAGGTGGTTTGCAGAGTTCTGTTTCTTTGGCTGACACCGACTCCATTAGTTTCATCTCCATTTTTTCATCATTTAACAGGAGAAGAGGTTTCTGACCAGGGAAGAGGTGTCTCTGTGCACTGTTCTTTTGTTTGAGGGCTTCAGCTGCATGAGTTCAGCAGTCAGAGAGCAGTTGTTCTCTGCAGTGCCTGGATCCAGAGGGATCAGTGGCCTGCACTTCTTTCCATGAAATGGGGAGATGGTGAGTTATAGCTGATTCTTTCCAGGTTCTGGGATTTGCTGCTTTTTTTGCTCTGGTTCTGAAGAAGGTGGAACATGAGGATGTAGAAAACCCAGCTATTGATGGGCCTTTATCTGCACCAGGTAAGTTCTGGTAAAGTGAGACATTAATAAAGAAAGTGCAGCATTCCCAAGCTTTTGGAGGGCTTTATGCATAAATGTGTGACAGCTCAGCTGAGAACTTCACTGGTTATCTTTACAGACCTGAATCTTAGCTGACAATCTTAGCAGAAATCACGAAATCCACAGGCATTGTGACTACCTGCCTACCCATTAGCATTCCCAAGATCAAGCAGAAGTGAAAACAAACCTAAATAACTGATTTTATGTCAGCTGCAGAAAAAAATAAAGACCACTGTATGTATAGGTTGGATAAATCCCCACAGAACTGTTTTCTAAGGGAAAGCAGAGAATAGAAATGTTTCCTTTGAATGTCCAAAGACACACAAAGCAGGACAGGGATGATCTGTTTACTGACCCCAGGGTTTACTGCTCTCCCTCACAGGTGATTCACACCCTCTCTTCGGAGCCCGAAGGGACAGCAGAAGCAACATTTACCGGCCACCTCCCGCAGCTGATGTGGAGAAAATGAAGATCAGCTGCATGAAGGAGCAGAAAGCATTTGCCCTCATCCGAGAAATCCTGGGTATCCGTAGATTATCTTGCTTTATTCAGTTGTACTCATCAGTACTTTTACAGCAGTGAAAATATTGTTCTCCTGGGTGACAAAGTTTTGGCATATCTTCAGCTTTCTGCCAGCCATTGTGATGTGGAGACAGGCTGTTCAGTGGCAGCTGGAGCTGCAAGGAGGTGGGAATGTTAGCTGGAGGTAAAAGTGTGGCTAAGTCTTGATTTTAGGGTAAAGAAACACATCACAGACACATGAGAGGCTAAAATAAAAATAGGAAGGACGGAATGAGGAGGTCAACAGTTAAATGAAGCTGAAGGCAAAGAGCAGATGGAGGACATCTTTCTAAAAGCAGTAGTATCTTTAGATAATGATTTATACTCCTGTTTTATTTCCTCTGAAATCAATGGCAAAAATTATCTCAACCTCACTGGGAACAAAGTTAGACTACTCATGTTATTCAGAGCTGCCATGGCTACTGCTGTTCAGCCTTCCCACTTGTTTTCTTGACTGCTGCTCACATTCCAAACGTGAAACAGTTAAACTGCAGCAGCTCTTGCACATTCACTAGCACTGGTCACTCAGAGTCTACAGAGCACCTCCTTGGCCTGGTGGGTGCTGACAGCAGTAACCATTCCTGCAGTGCATTTTGAACAGCATTGTTAATTCAGATCTCACATGTGCTGTCTCTTCCTGTTTTTTCCCAGCTTATATTGGGTTTTTATGGATGCTGTTACTGGTTGCCTATGGGCAGAGAGATCCCAATTCCTACTATTTGAACAAGCACATTGAGGACAGTTTTACAGCTGGATTCCATGATGTCTACAGCTACCAGGATTTCTTCATGTGGGCAAACACTACCTTACTCAAAAACCTTTATGGATCATATAAAGGTGCAGAGTCACATTGTTTCCCTTCACATTTTACATTAGGTACTGCAGATATTCAGATACATCCCTCAGTTCTCCACAAGCTTCTTTCCATAACCCAGAAAAGAGAATGGCAGACAGGTGGCACCATAAAGCTTTTCTCAGGAGGGTTCTTTGCATCATGGCTCGGGTCCATGTGAAGGCAAATTTTGCAATATCACCATTTTTTCTCTATGTAACCACATGCAGAAGAATCTGACCCATTTCCCAGCTCACATTTAAGGGTAAATACTGAAATACATTAGCAGAGTTTGTTCTTTGGACATGACAGGCCACAGAAACACTGCCTAAAGCTACTCTGCTGTGGGAGTCAAAGTGAGTCACTTTTCTCCCCCAGGCCTCATTTTCCTTCTGTATAAAATACAGATGGGTAGTGATACTGAACTCTGGTTTTATGAATGTCATTTAAGAACTCATTTCCAATCAACATCAGGGTTTCATTTCCATGACTATTTTGCTTACAGTATTTCTGAAAAAAGAATATATAGTAAATATTAATGCATCAGTGGATCATAAATGAAATGAAGAAATATTATGAGCTCTGTCATGTTGCCAGTGCTGCTCTTTTCCATCTCCTGTTCAGGATTCATCACGGATGGCAATTCCAAGCTGGTGGGTAGTGCTCGGATTCGCCAAGTAAGAGTGAAAGGAGACACCTGCCCTATTTCTCCCAAACTCCAACATGTGGTTGAGCAGTGCCACGTTTCATACTCCCTACAGACAGAAGATACATCAGTTTATGGGGAACACTGGAATATTTCAGTCTTGGATAACTCCTCTGAGCTGAGCTCAGCGTGGCAGTATCAGAGTCAGTCCAAACTGAGAGGGCAGCCCAGCTGGGGGAAGCTGGCCATGTACAGTGGAGGGGGATACGTGATTCACCTGGGAACCGACCCTGGCAATGCCTCCAGGTACCACTTGTGCTCTTGGAAGTTATCAGTGCACCCTCCCTGTGATACTGTCTCTGTCCTCTATGAGTTGGATCACTGGCTTTACATTTTTTTTGGCAGAATTCTCCAGTACCTTTTCAACAATGTCTGGCTGGACACCTTCACCAGAGCAGTGTTTGTTGAATTTACAGTCTACAATGCCAATGTGAACCTGTTCTGCATTATAAGCCTGATGTTTGAGAGCAATGCTTTAGGTGAGAACCTTTCCTAAGTTACACATTTCTGAAGACAGCAAGCAGTGCACCTACAGAAGGTAGATTTACATGCTGTCAGTGTTTTCCTAGTTCTTTATTCAGAAAACAGAAGGGTTTTAATAAATCTAATCATGACAGAATCAATGCAAATTTTATAAATCATTTAGGAAAAATGCAGCAACACTAACCAAATATGCAATATCTTATGTAATAATGACCAAAATGCAATATCTGATGTTTGCTTAGGCTGTGGAAGAAAACATGGCACTGAAACTTAGCCTCCAGAACTTATACAAGAACAAATTATGTTTCCCAATCTCTTCAGCTAATCAGTACAATATTAAGACAAAAAGTACAAATAACAGTCTGTCTTTTTTGTTCCAGATAACTTGCAGTATATTGCTGTGTAGTCATATAATACATAACCTGGATACAACAAAGAGAATAGTGAAACCATATTCTGGTTTAAAGGCCATAGCAAAACATTTGGCCTGGGAGCAGCTCCCTCAGGTCTGGTACTGGAAAATGCCCAAACTGACTGCAAAACTGAGCTCATGTTCCCTTTAAAATGACATTCAGCTTTACATCTCCAAGTCCTCCTGCTACAGTCCTGCATTTGCAGTCCAATCCAAGCTCAGGCCTGCTGGGATTAGTATTGTGCTTTGACACAAGACAGCACTCTGAAAGCCATCGAGTGTCTGAAATGCCTGTTGGAGGAAAATGTCACTGACAAGGTTACTCACATAACCAGGTCTAAATCTTAGTTTCATAGTTGGAGTCAGGCTCACATTGATGTGAAAGCACAGAAGTCTGACTGAGTTGTTGGAATGAAAACAGGGAGGTGTGACTGTCAGAGCCCTGAGGTGACCCCTGTTTGTGTTTTAGGGGCCTTCTTCACAAGTGCAGAGCTGCAGAGTGTCCGCCTGTACCCCTACACCAACAGCCTCCACATCTTTGTGGTTGCAGCAGAAGTGATTTATTTCCTCTTTATTGTGTACTACATGATGGTGCAGGTGAGGTCAATGGACAGTTCACCATCTCCTTGTGTCTGGGGTGGGTTTCACTCACAAAAACTTTGTTACTGCACTTGGTTTCAGAAGCACTGCTGTTGCTACACCAACGGAACTTTAACTCACATACAGTATCCGTATAAAATAATGGGAAGGCAACACTTTATTTGGCTGGAATGCTTCTTTTGAGAAAGATAATGAGAAATCAGTGCAAGCTGTAGTGTTATTGATGCACAGTAATCTGCTTTATTGCAGAGGGCATTGCCCTAATCTTTAGAGGTGTTGTATGATCTGGAGTCACGAGACTGAGACAGTGAAACTCCTGTTTTCACAGGGAAAACTGATGAAGAGTCTGAGATGGAGATATTTCCACAGCAAGTGGAATCTCCTGGAGATGGCCATTATATTGATTAGCTGGAGTGCTCTGTCAGTGTTTGTGAAGAGGACAATCCTGGGGACCCGAGACATCAGTGCCTACCAGGAACACAGAGAGAAGTATGTACTAATGCTATTTAGTGCATCCTTTGTTGTTGCTACTTATGCAGAAATAAATCTATTTTCCCCTTCCCAGACAGAAGCTTGCCTGTGCTAAATACTGCTTTCCAAGATGGGTATATTCAGGAAGCCTGTAAGGGTTTCAGGGCTTAGATTTGTGTCAGCAATAGGATTTTCTTCTGACACCACTCTAATAAAATCCAGCAAACCTGAGCACTAAGTTTCCCTTTCTAGCTGCTAATTTCCTGTCTGCATCACCCTCCTGTGAACCAACAAGCCTTTCTGCAGTGGGACATCCACCCAGAAAGCACATAATCTGCCTTGGTTTTTGTTGTAAAAAGCCATTGGTTAGGGGACAATAAGGGCTTATTTAGTACAGAATGGAAAATTATAACGTGTTAAAATACAGTCACACAGGAAAGAAGTGACAGGATCATAGGATGATTTAGGAAGGAAAGGACCTCTGAAGGCTTCTGTTCCAACTCCCTCTTTTGCTGTTAGATCAGGCTGCTTGGTGTCTTGTATGGTTGAGTTTTGAGTATCTCCAAGGACAGGGGTTCACAGCCTCCCTGGAGCCCTGACCCAGTGCTGAACTACTCTCATTGTGGAGAAAAAAAAAACCTGTTTTTTCCCATGTCCAGCTAGAATTCCTCTTGCTGCAGCTTGTGGCTATTGTCTCTTATCATTTCATTATGCACTTCCAGGAAGTGTTTTACTACACCCTCTCCATAACCACTGACTGTATAGCTGGAGACAATGACTCCTTGCACTGGGCAGCCCAAAACTGGGCTCAGAATCCCAGCTGCAGCCTCACAGATGCTGACAGAGCAGAAAGAACAAGCACTTCTTTAACCTGACAGCTCCATTCTTGCTAATGCAGCACTCTTATATCACACAGGAATATGTCATGAGCTCTGTTTGTGCACACAATTTACAAAAGCTGCATTAGCTGCCTTTAAACTATGACTTGCTAAAAATAAGCAGCATTTGGGCTACAGCCTAGACCCTCTCTCATTAAAAAAACCCTCTGCCCTGCCCAACTGAGCTTTTTGTGTGCACACAGCAGGAAGTACAGGTGGGAAGACTCCAGCAGGAACTCACTAGGTCTCCAGTGAAACCAGGACAGAGTGACTGGCCTTTCCAGCACACCCATTTATGCTCTTCCAAGGACTCTGTGCATGCTCTGTGACACATTTCCCTTTTCTCTGACAGCTCTGTGAGCTTCAGTGAGACAGCGAGAGCTGATGCAGTTCTTGGCTACCTGATTGCCTTCCTGGTGCTCCTCTCCACAGTGAAACTGTGGCATCTCCTCAGGCTCAACCCTAA
This sequence comes from Platyrinchus mystaceus, assembly GCA_035041135.1. Taxonomy (NCBI): domain Eukaryota; kingdom Metazoa; phylum Chordata; class Aves; order Passeriformes; family Tyrannidae; genus Platyrinchus; species Platyrinchus mystaceus. The sequence goes on along the minus strand of JAWWLV010000021.1, from coordinate 15,986,174 downwards.
GCTAAACATGATCACCTCGACACTGAGGAGGGCGTGGGGTGACATCTCTGGGTTCCTCACTGTGATTGCAATCATGTTCCTGGCCTATTCCATTGCTGTGAGTAGCCCTGTGCTTTCTGTTGTCTGCAGTCTGTGCCCAGGGACTGTCAGGTTAAATGAGTTATTTCTGGATGCTGAAGGCAACACAGCTTTGCCATGTAAAATGGGATAAAGGATTCTTTATGTGGAATAGATATGAAAAAGAACAAAGCACAGGGAAAATAATTTTCTGGATAAAACTTAAACTGTGGAGAGTGCAGCAAGTGCCATTTTCTGTTTGGCTAGTTTATAAGTGGGAAATAATTATTTTTCTGCCTATTGCAGGAATACTTATGATACAAATACAATTACATTTTCATCCTAATGAGGCTGAAGAATTCTTGGACTGCAACTATTTATGTACATTTACTGTTTAACTGAAACGTTTTGTGTAAATCTTCTGGCAGGGTGGTGTGGGAAATTCAGCAAATTAATTGCAGAATCACTAAAAAAGTGGAAACCATCTGAGCCAAATCCAAGCTGTCCCATAAAGGACAGTCCTGTGACAAACAGGACCTGCTGCAGACTCACACTGCTTGATTTCATGGTCCTCATGCCTCCCTCCAGCACTGACATTCAGGCAACTGAGTAGCTTTAGGCACTGGTGTGGTCACAAACTTACCAGGTAAAATCAGTGATCAGATGAGTTCCATGACCAGCCTGCTGTCCCACCATGTGAGTGATGGAGCTGTGAAAGAAAGAAGCAGAGGGATGAAGAAAAAGGTGAGACTGCAGCAGCCCCCATTTCAATCAGACACAGTAGGACCACAAGGTAAAAACTAATTAATTCAACAAATCAGCATCTTGGTTACTGAAGGCAAACAAGGAGGTTGCTGTTTGGAAGGATCTGTGTTTGTGTCTCTGAATTATTTGGACAGGGATAAATCTGCTCCTTGAAGATGAGCTGACTTCCATGATTTTGTCATGTATTTGCAGATTTTTTTCACAAATCTAGTGGCAATAAGACATTCTCATAGCCACGATAAAAGGTCTTAAAGCTAAATACACTCAGAAAGTGTGCATCCAGTTCTAGCTCTAGGTTAGGCTTCTTCTATGACCTTGTCTGATGTTTCCCCTGCTTGTAAATAAAAGAAAAACCCAAACCACAAAAAGCTTCATGGCTCCAATGACAAACTGGGAGGGTTTGCTCTGAATACAGCAGTCATGAGCTGATTTTGCAGCAAGGACTCTGATCATGACACAAGATATCACTTCTGTCCTCTGCAGGCAAACCTGATATTTGGCTGGAAGCTCTGCTCTTACAAAACTCTCTTTGATTCAGCAGAGACCATGGTCAGTCTTCAGCTGGGAATCTTCAACTATGAAGAGGTACCACTTTTAATTTTGAGAAGTTTATCACCATACAATTAGCAAATATGCTTTGACCCCGCAAATAGAAGTACTTGCAATTAGTGTTAAACATTAATACAGTTTTGCAAGCTCCATGGCTTCCTAAAGCAGCTGCCTCTTCTCATCAAGGAAAAGACACCAAGTGAAATCTCTCCCACATCCCATTTTGACCACGAGGAGACTCATAATGAACCTTTCATTGAGAAACCTGCTCCCATTTCAACTAGAGATGTTACTAATTCATTACAGAAAGTTTTGAGCAATTTCCTTAGAAAGCTAAAGATAGAAATGTGAGCAATGCCTCGTGTTTGTTCTGAACAAACCCTCCAGCTTCCCAGGAAAGGCAAGGAGAACTTTATGTAACCTTTGTTTTTACTTTCTTGACTTTTTCATTAAGTTCTTTCAAATACTGCAATATCCTTTGAACGCTCCTTTTGTGGAGCAAGCTAATTCTTGGACATCTCTGACTGTGAAGTTCTCCTTGGTGGATGTTTTTAGAGCATGGATCCAATAGGATATGGGTGGCTTTGAAGATCAGTAACTGGGCATAAAGTTTTTCACCTCTACATCCCACTCATGTTAATCATGGAAATATATTCCTTTGTTGCAGCTTACGTGAAAAATAGGGGTTTGGGTTTTTCACAACCCTTGGTTTGTGTCTAAGAGAGCCTGACTGGGCTTCTCTGTAAAACATACAATAAAATAAAATAAATGCATACAGAGATTTCATGTGTACTTTGAAAGCTGAGGTGTGAGGGAGCTTCAGTTGTTCTGTGGATAAACAGATCTCCAGGCTTGTCAGCTTTCCTGTGAAACTTTCATACCACTACAATCAAATTCAAATACTTAAAAACCCCCAAAGATTGCCCATCTTTTATATACATATAGATATATATATATATAGTATTCTTTCATGTTGGTACTATTTCATATTAACACATGACAATGGCTAAAGAAGAAAATGTATATATATGTATAATACATATGGTATAATGGATTAGACATAGGATTTTCAGAAAGACAAACTTTTTGGGTCTTAAGTGCTTTTATGTATGTATGTATGTTTGTTTGTGGTTACAATCATGATATGATGTCTTACCTTATGAATTATACAGGTCTTGGACTACAATCCAATTTTAGGCTCCTTCTTAATTGGATCCTGCATCATTTTTATGACATTTGTGGTGCTGAATCTGTTCATTTCGGTGATTCTGGTTGCTTTTAGTGAGGAGCAGAAGCATTACCAGGTGTGTTCATCTAAACTCTCCTGTTTTTAGTATTTATTGTTCGGTGCTTACTCATGATTTAGGTAATCAACCTTGGATGAAAACCATGTAAATTCAGCCCAACTCTTAAGAACTCAACATTTGCTGAGAAAGCACACTGCAGATTTTCCAGACTGACACTGTGTTTTCCTGGTCAGACGACTTGCTGTTCAGATTCCATACAAGATCTCATTTGTAGCCTTCTCTTCACATGCTAAATCCAGCAAAAAGTCTTAGGCTTGTGCTATTTTGAAATCAGTGCCAAAACTGCTACTGAAGTGCATGAGGACTTTACAGCTCCTTTTAAAACTCTCACTGTGAGTGCCTGACCCATTCAAGCTATTGATAACATGGTGTGAAATCCAGCTTAGTACTCCAGTACTGCCCAGAATTCCTCTATGATTTAAATAAAGTCAAGGGAGATAAAAACAAAGGATTTGGTTGGTAGAAGCCAAGATATATTCAGTTTTTCTCATTTACTTCATCTAGAAACAGTGGGTGGCTCATTGTACATACCACTGGCTCTATGGGAGCTGGCAAGTGAACTCCAGGCTCCTGTGGAAAGATTTCCATGGGCTTTGACAGAGCCAAAATTTCTGTGGTGCCCATGCTCATCTGGGGCTTTTCTCTGGATAAAAACATTGGCAAGTTTTGCTTTGGCAGTCACTCATGCTTTGCTGGGAGTGAAAGTTCGCTTATTTCAACTCAAGCAGAAATTTTGTCTTGCGACTGAATCCACTTCTGGACTGTGCATCCCAGTAACTTGCTGCTTGTTGTTATTTCAGGCTTCAGAAGAAGAGGAGATTGTTGATCTAATGCTAATGAAACTCTTCAGTTTCTTCGGGATTAAATGCAAGAAGGAAGAGAAGCCGGTCACTGACGGGCAGCTGGAGCAACCTGTCAGCGAGTGAACGATGACCACGTTGAAAAGTCACTTTGCTTGTGGGCAAAATATTTACTTGCTCGCTGTCAGCTGCAGTGGTTAGGGTTAGGTTAGGCTTTAGGCTTAGGTTATCGCTGCTTGTCACTAGAACGGGTTTACCCAAGGGAATGGCGTGAAGCTGTGTCAGGGGAGGTTTAGGTTGGATATTAGGAAAAGGTTAAAGAGGGCACTGAACGGGCTCCCAGGGCAGTGGTCGTGGTCCCAAGCCCGAGAGAGTTCAAGGAGCCTTTGGACAATGCTTTGAGGCACATAGTGGGATTCTTGTGGGTGTCCTGTGCAGGGCCAGGAGCCGGACTTTGATCATCCGTGTGGGTCCCTCAGAATATTCCGTGGTTGTGGGAAAATGACGCGATGCCCACCAGCGAGCCGTTCCCAGCGTGTTATTCTGGTGTAACAGCTAAGAAGTAACGCTAAACCTGAGGCGAAACGTCCCACGTGCACTTGCTGTAGATTCGGCACCTGTATTTATTTAATAAACACTGAGCGTCTGTTGCAGTCTGGCTGAAACCTCCCGCTCTCCCTCACGGGAAGATGGCGGCTCCCTCACGCCGGCCCCGGCCCCGCTGCCGGCGCGGCGGGGGCTCGGAGCTGCATCCAAGCAGCTCCTCACAGCCCGCGGGTCCCCGCCCGGCCCCTTCGCCGTGAGGGACCCGCCGAGGGCCGGCACGGTCCCGTCCCCGCCCCGCCGCCATCGCCGCCTCCCGCCGGCGCCGCCCCCGCCCGCCCGCGGCAAAGATGGCGTGGCGAGCGCTGCGGCGGGTCGGGCCGGTGCTGGCGCCGCGCTGCCCGCGCCTCCCGCCGCCACCGCGGGTGCCCCCGGCCCGCGGGCTGCGAACCGGGGCGCTGCTGCTGTCCGGTGAGTGCCGGCCGGGGGAGCGGGGAGGCTGCGGGCAGGGTGGGCTGCGGGACCTCGCCCCCCCCCGGTGCGGTGTGCGCGGGGCAGCCGGGGCGCGGGTCCCGCCGGGCGGCGACCGCCCTGTATCCCTCCTTCCCTCGCTCTGTCCCGCCTTGTATCCCTGCATCTCTCCCTCCCGCCCAGCCGTGTGTCCCCTCGGAGGGTGCCGGGAGAGCCCCGCAACACGGCTGAGGCCGCGGAGGGCTCGTCCCTGCCCCTCGTCCCGCTCCTGACACTCTCCCCGTTCCCGCTCCCACCGGGAGCAGGTTCACCTCTCTTAGTTCCTAAGAAACTTTTCACCTCCGCTCTGAGCACAGACGCTCAGTCTGCCCCATCCAGCGGCTCTGAGGAGCGGGCCGAGCGCGGAGAGAGCTCTTGACCAACACAGCACGTATTTTCCTGGGATTGTCGCCCCCCAAACAGCTCCCAGGGGTGCCAGCAGCACAAGGAAGGGGCAGGAGTGGGTGTCCGGCGGGGGCAGAGCCAGGGCCGGGGAGACCCAGCCGGGTTTTCAGGGCCTTGAGCCTGTTTGGGATGAAGAAGTTTGGCTCTGACAGGAGATGGACTCGCACATCGGTGCCCGGTGTGGTTTCGCTCTGTGTAGTTAATTCTGAAAGCATCTGCTGCTGTCAGAGCTCTCTTTGAATGGAAGTTGCCCACAGAAGTCTGAAGAGCAGAATCTGTGGTACTCGAGCAAACAGAAATGTTGAAAAAGTAGGTGAGGAGGCAAATGTGCTTTAAAAGTAATGCAGCCACTAAGAAGAGCTCATTAATTTTCTTCCAGATAGTCTTAAACCTACCTGCTTAACTGCCTTCTGCTGCAAGTGAAAGAAATAACGTTTGTTACTCATTATTTGCAAATTCAGTCAAGGTCTAAACTTTTTCACTATTCTATTGTGAACCCATTGTTCTTCTATACACATCACTTGAAGGAATAACAAGTTATGCTTTTGTTTTAGGCAGAGAGGAGAAAGGTTTGTGTGCCTCTTTGTGGAGGTGTCAGTTCACTCTTCAGGTGTATTTTTATGAAGTATTTAATAGAAGCAGGTTACACTGAATGAAGGGCTGAGTTCAGAATGTGTTAGTTAAGCTGAAACCAAAGTCCTGTTGAAATGAGCGAAGCTGGAGTAAATTCAGCTGCTCTTCTGAAAAAGGATGCAGGGGAGAGATTTGCTGTGCTTTGACAATTCATATTCATCTAAGTTGATTTATTTAATGGGGTAATCCCATAAGCTCAAAGTTCAAATTTGGAGATTACTTATTAACTGTTTTTAATTTGACCTTTACTTTAGCTGCAGTGGTTTTTTTGTTGCATGCTTAGATTTCTTAATTTGTCACTTTTTTTTTTTTTTATCCTGAAAGAAACTTATGTGCTCTTCCAACTGCTCAGAACATTTTACTGCTGTATTCCACTCATGTCAAAGTGTTCTGGTTTTTTATTAGCCTTGCTTTATAAACAAATATTGTATAATATTCAAAATAAAAATGTATTGGTTGGCTTCTGTGTGACATTTGTTAACATCACAGATGTTCAGCTTGGGTTTGAGATTGTGTGTCATTCTCCATTCTTATGGTTCATTACTCATTTCCAATAGAATTCCTGTGGGTTTAACGTCTTGACCTCAAATGATTTAAGACATTTGATTTATTCTGTTCATTAGAGTGTGTTCAGGAGATGTTTTTGTAGGTATAAATAATGCTATCTGAAATTCTCTGGGTTTTTTGAGTGATAATTCATGGAAAAAGACTTCATATTTATACTTTACTCATTTATTTTTGTGTACTCCACTTGCAAAAACATGTATTGCTGTCCTGAGGGCTATAAAATTGAGGCCCTATTCAAAGACAAGCCATTTTATCTGAGACTTGCTTCTGTTGAACAAATAAGAGGATGCCTGCAATTGAAACAGCCTAAAATATGACAGACTTACAGTGGAAAGATTTTAGCAGGTCTACAGTGAGAACTTCTGTTTTCCTTCATGTACAAATTTAGAAAATATAAAAGGATTTGCCAAAATGTATTTGGGATTTGCATAAGTGTAATTTCTCTGGTGGGTGCTGTAAAGAGCCCAGCCCAGAGGAAGAGCCTGAGAGGAGAATTTTGAGCTTGAAAGGAAAATCCATCTGCACTACCCTGGCACTAATCACACAGGGAGCTCTGTTTCAGGAGTTATCCAGCTTCTGCAGCATCCCTTGCCTGCTTGGATGGGTGCTGCAAGTGAAAATGAAAAATGAATTAATTAAAATTAAAAATAAGTAAGGAGGTATTTACGGGGAAACTATATGGAAGTGAGAAAACAGACAAGGCAGCTGGAAATGCTGAGTAAAAAAAGCTCCAGGTAAAATGTTAGCAGGAAAAACGTTGCCTGATTCAGTTCCTACTTTTGAAGTTTCTCCATGTGACTTTATGAAAACAGGTGCCTCTAATAAAGGTGTCTGGAATCTTGCAGATGTAAAATATATGGAGAGTTGTAACATTCCTGTGAAATGACTTCACAATGTCTTAATAGGCTTATTTTAAAATTATACAAAATAACTACTGTGTTCTTCTCACAGTCAGAGTATTAACAGAGAACAAATTCTCTTAAGTAACAGTTGTTGACTTAATTTGTCTTTATTAATTTGGTTAATTTTACGTGGATCTGTGACAACTTTGAGGGAGATGCTGTAAGACTGACACTGTTTCTTGAGTCATCAACATTGGCCTTCTCAGGTGTAACGGAGTGGTTGGCAGAAAGAAACACTAAACATGTTTGAAAAGCCACTAAGCTATTGTAGAAACGTGTAACTGAGTAAAATACACACATGTGCTTTAGATTTTCCCTTTGGTTGGAAGTGGAGCTGCTCCTTTTGCTCCTGTCCTGTGTCAGTCTGCAGATGATGGCACAGGAACTGGCGATGCTCTCAGAACACCCCACTGAGCTCCTGCCGTGTCACTGAGCAGAACAAGAGGCTTCTGCAAATTGCATGTGCTGTTTCAGATATTTCCCAAGGCAAATGAAGAAAGCTGTAGTACAAAGCCCCCCAGTCTGAGCCTGCAGATGTGTTACTGTATTTAAGAGAGCAACGTGTCACCTCTTCCTGAAATGTCAAGTTTGTTTCCTTTCAGCCCGCAAGTTCACAGACAAGCACGAATGGGTATCTGTGGAAAATGGCATTGGAACTGTAGGAATCAGCGATTTTGCCCAGGTATTGATCCCTCCCCCCCTCCCCTAGGCCTGCAATATTTATTTGGGCATATCTTCTCCTGGCCTTGCTCTTTGGACACCTACGGGTTCTTTATGGTTTGAACTGCGTGTGTTACGCACCGAGCGCGATTTTTGGACTTGGATCCGTCACATTGTTCGTGATATTTGTGCTACTTCAGCATTCTGATAAGTTCTTAATTGCTTCAGGTTGAGCCTGTGGGGAGCTGAACTTGATGAGGAACTTTATTCCCTCAGTTCTTCTAGGCCTGAGCAGTTCATGGCTGTGGGAAGGGGACACCGTGTACTTTTTTTAGGTCAGATTTCCCATGGTGAAATCCCTCTGGCTAAAGAACAGTTGTGAATAGATGCACAGCATGGCACGTATTTCCCATCCTAGGACAGGAGTCCCTTTGGATCTTTTGTTTTGTTCTGGTGCAGGTAATTGATTTGGAATGGTCACAGGCAAATTCAGGGCAGAGATTTCGCTGGGTGTGAAACGTGAGAAAAATGAATGGGACGAGCTATCAAAAAGTGGAATTAATGTTTCTTAGGACAAGCAGCATTTCCTGTGATCTCAGTTCCCTGTGGATAACACTGACACTGTGAGATCCCTGGGCTTTGGTGAGATAGGGTACCTGTGTCAGGGAAGAGTTGAGCCAATTCTTATGGTGATAAGGGTCCCAATTAAGCCATTAAGGGCACACTGTGTGCTAACAGCTCTCCACTTGTCCTTCTCTCTGCCAAAGAATCATTGAATCTTCTTTCAGGTTGCACTGGAAGTAAATCCTCTGTGCTTTGTAACAAACAGATAATTCCCTCAAAACGTTGGGAACTTTGTCCTTTGAAACAGTTGTTACTGTAACTGATGCTAAGAAGGTCAGCAGATGTTACTCCTCATTCTGCCAGAAGAAATCTGAATATAAACTGAGCCTGAGGCTTTATTAGCACTGTAATAGAGAAACAGTAATCTGGCATTTGGGGCATGATAAAACAATGCAGTTTTTTCATGTTAAACGTTTAAGTATTACATGTTTTTCACTTTTTCTTTTTAAAGATGAGAACTAAGTCTAGAGAGTACTTATACACACATTCCAGAGTTTCTGTATCAGCTCTCTGCTATGTATACTTTCCTTAATGCATGCTTTTGTTTTTCTTTTAAGGAAGCATTAGGAGACGTTGTTTACTGTAGTCTTCCAGAAATTGGGACAAAATTAAGTAAACATGGTAAGTTTCAGCTCTAGTTGCTAATGAAGTAATTATTCTACTCGTGCCACTCTTCCTTTGCAAAGATGAATTTTATGAATTAATGTTTATGGTCATTAATACCATTACAAAGCTTCTGGATGCGAAATAAATTTCAGTATTTCTACAAGACACTGCTGTAATTTCAAATTCTGTCAGACAGTGCTTGGTAGCAGAAAATACCTGCTGCTTGAACTGTGAAGAAATTTATTAAAAAATAAAATATTTGAAATTTATATTTTAATGATTTTATATATAATCTGTTTTTAAGGTATTTATGCTTTGATTTGGACTTGCAAGTATTTAATTGTAATTCTCCAGTTAACACATTTAATTGTAATTCTCCAGTTAACACATTCGTGAGCTGCACGATGCGAAACATTTAATTGATATCAAGCTCTAGTTTTTCTACAAATATCCAGGCTCAGTCATTTTGGGGAATCAGATGTAATCACAGGGTTCTTCTCATTAGCAGTGTACCAATTGTTACATCCCTCATCATTCAGTGCTGTCATTTTGCATGTTAAAGGAGAGTGAGCATTTCCAGGTAGAAAGGAAGAGCCTTTTCCTGTATTAGCACAGGGAGGTGTCTCACCAGGATGTGAAGTGATTGCCATGAGCTTCAGCCACTGCCAAAAAGGAATGTAGATTATGAGGTAAAGTAGGAAGCCTTTCTCCTGCCCCCCTTCCCGTGGGATAGGTCTGTATCAGACTGTTTTGGCCAAATCCATTGCATCACATTGAATGGTCTTTCTGTTTAAGATTTTAATTAACCAACTTGTAGTTTTGCTTTATCTGAAGGAATTCCGTTTCCTTTTAAGTTCCCCTCTTTTCTCCCCGTTCTGGCCTTAGTCTAATTCCAAGCTTTCCCAGAACAAGCTGTTCTCAGATCCCTTGTGCTGATGCCTATCTACAATTCTGACAGCTCCTTCAGCCTC
>JAWWLV010000021.1:15957417-15976175 GCA_035041135.1 Platyrinchus mystaceus | reverse complement strand
AAGCTTTCCCAGAACAAGCTGTTCTCAGATCCCTTGTGCTGATGCCTATCTACAATTCTGACAGCTCCTTCAGCCTCGTGGCTTGGAGCTGCTCTGGGCTGACACTGCTCCATTTCCTACAAACCAGGAGAAAGGGAAGAGCTGCTGGGTGCTCCCAGGGTGGTGCTTCTGAATACTGATGTGTGTGTTCCAGTGATGATGGCGTTTCTGAAGGAAAAGTGGGATTCCTGAAGTTGTGGCTGTGTCCATTTTGTAACCCAGTTGTGCCTAAAAAGGTTTAAATTGTAGATAAAAGGCGTGTTTAGGTCTCGTGCAGCAAGGGCTGGATGTGGTTCCTTCTAACCCTGATATCCTATCACCTGCCGTGGGGCTTTAGCCAAAGGATTCTCCAAATGTAGGGAATTTCTGTCCCTTCTGTAGTAGCCAGTGATAGGCACATCCCCCAGAATAATTTAGGGGCATAAACATCAAATTAAATACTGATCATTGTCATAAAGTGGGTGACTTCACTCTGTTTGATAGATTTTCTTGCTCAAGATCAAGACAATTCACTGGTTGGATCATCAGAATGTCTGACCAAAAGAATTGAAGTGCTCTGTGTTTCCCCCTTAAAAAAATTCAATCCTATTCTCTGTTCCAGATGAGTTTGGGGCTTTGGAAAGTGTGAAAGCTGCTAGTGAACTCTACTCTCCTCTCTCAGGAGAAGTAACTGAGATTAACGGTGCCCTTGCAGATAATCCAGGGCTTGTCAATAAATCTTGTTATCAAGATGGTAAGATGTCATTTTTTATCTTCCCATAACAAGTACCTCCTGGATTATTGCTGTCACAAATGGCTCTGCAATTCCTTTCCTTCCAGTTTAATGGTGTGGAGACTTAAATGGAATATATTGAACATAGTTCAAGCCCAATAAAACTTAACATGAAAGCATTATCACAGCCTTGTCTCTGACAAGCTGTTTTACAGTGTGTTCTTTTCAGACACAGACTGTGGTTGAATTTAAATGTATTTCCCTTGACTGCATTTCTGTTTCTTGGATCTTGTGACAGCTCATGATCCTCAGAGGTCAGGCTCCTCTCTTCTTTCTACACACTGTCTCCTTAATGCCACTGGCAGAGCCAGCACTAAATTAGACAACTGGTCTGACTCAAAAGGCCATTTCTTATGAGGAGGACGTTAGCAACTCTTTCTTTTTAATTTCCTAACCACAGGTTGGCTTATCAAGATGTCTGTGGCAAACCCTGCTGAACTTGATGAACTGATGACCGAAGATGCCTATGAGAAATACATAAAATCCATTGAGGACTGAGCTGGAATAATGAAATAAATTCATATAAAATATTTCAGTGTAGTTTGTCATCAATTGAGGACATACAGAATATCCAGACTTGGCAACCTGAAAAATACCACTTAGGATCACATATACAAGACATGAATAACTACAGTGATAAAGCTGTTCCACATCTGTGCACTTGAGAAGGTTTTTTGTTCTGTTTGTCTGATTCATGTAACCCCAGAATGTTCTCTCTAATACTTGGGGAAAAAAAATTGGCTAAAATATATACTTCCCAAGATTCCTTTGACATCAAATTTAGTAACAACAGCCTTAATATGGTAATTTTGTGGTAGGCACATGACTGTTCTTGTAACCTGGACCACAGGTTTGAAATACTTTTATATTGTTCCCAAGATGTTGAAAAGCAGTGTCTCCCTAATCTCCTCATCCTCTTCCTACTTAGAGATGAAAAGATGATGCCAAAAAAAAAAAGAAGGCGTATCAGCTACCTCTCTGTGTGATTTTTACTTCTTTACAGAATCTGTTAATCCTCTATTTTCACTTCTTGTTTTACTACATAATCAACTGGTCCTGCCTGGAGGCAGCAGGTCTGGGCCTTGTCTTCTCCTTTCTGTGCTTTCTTACTATGCAAAGCTCATGCAGTAAAGGTTTTTCAAGGTTCTAGAGTGGATTATTTAGGCTGTATTTTTGCCTAGTGAACACCACCTAAGACACAAATAATTAAGGAATTGATTCTACATCTTGTGGTGATTTCAGAAGAGCAGATACTTGTGTAAATTGTGTGATCAGCAGTAGTTTAACATATCAAACTGTCAAGTTGGTGTCTGTAGCAAGTGGGCAACTGAAACCAAAACTCCCTTTGCAAACCAGTAAACTAAAGCAGCTGATTCCCTTGGACTTAATAATTAACAAGACCACAACTGTGCACTCAAAGTTGATGTGACACCCCCACTTCAGGAAAACATGATAATATTGCAGAGTTTTGGTCTAAAACTTCTTTCCACAATTTAAAAATGGTTGTTAGCAGCTAAGCACAAAACAGTTGATGTAAAAAGGCAGCAGGGGAATGCTTAATTCGTATCAGATGACTAAGGCAAAATCCATATTGCTTTGAAAGTTCCTTCTTCCAAAAGGATATGAACCACAGCCCTTCTAAAAGGCAGAAATACCCTGCTGGTCATACAGAAACCTCTCTAATGTATAAAAAGAGAGTTTCTTTTATGATCTGAAGGGATGTCAGAGTAATTGGTTTGGTGGGTTTTTTTTGCTTTAAATCCTAGGAGCAAATTTTTCCTTACACAAGTCACAGATCAAAGCCCTGCCAAGGGAAAATCCACGGTGTCTTTAGCACAGTTTCATCATCTCCACAGGAGTTCAACTGCAGAGTGACTAAGGGGAAAGAGGGGCTTTCACTGGTCCCTGGGAATCCTGACTCAATTAAACAAAAGGCTCTTGTAAACCTGGTGTAAATGTTTTAAAAACCCTCAGTGCTTATCCATTATTCACAGTACCTGCAGTATTTATTGTGACAACATCCAGGGCCAGAGAGCTGGGAGCTTCATCCCTCTTTACAGATTCCCTGCCTCAGCTGGGATCTTCCAACCCCCTGTGCACTTCAGAAGGGAAGGAAAGTTTGTTTCTAACACAGTAAGTTCAGGCAAATGGAGGCAGGAATGCAGGAAAATATTTCTATCTGATACTGTTTCCTCCACCTTTTTTTTCCCCAGCTTCAGGGAGCACCAGGCCCATCATTCATTGCCATGTAATACATGACCCTCGTGGCTCTCCCTTTAAAGGTTAGTCCAGAGCATTGTAATGCATTTTTATACCGTTTCCCCTCAAAAAGGTTTGTATTCTTTCATTTTGATCAGTAAAATTATAATTTCTGTAATGCCTTAAGGGACCTGGAGAACAGTAAAAACTGGCAAATCTGGTCTCTTCCTTAAACTTTGCCCATTTGAACTGTATTAGCAGTTTAAGTACGTGAGTGTGGGTAAATGACAACTGCCTGAAAAAAACATCTGAAACAGAATTCAACCTTTCATGGTGTACAGTGGGAGAATGGATGTTCTTTTGCTTAAAGAGGAGGGCCAGGAACCTCTCTATCCCTAATTCTTTTAGGGTTTTCTACGACACAAGGTGACTTACTAAATTTCCCAGTTCCTCTTAAAACGGGAATGATGCTCAGGTGCTTTTCCTGTGTGGTTTATGCCAAGCCTGCACTGGTTGGAGCCAGACTGCAAGAGCATGAATGAAGAACTTGCTGACAGGAACATGTAATGAAGGCCTTTATCAAAACAAAAACAGGAGTGAATGGGTATTAGCTTTGGTCTATGACACAACTCTGAACTCTTCTGTTTAACTCACAGGGGAAAACATCAAACTTGTTCACCAGTGTGTGCTCCTACAGAAAATAAACAAAGGAGAGGATTTCTTGCAAAATAACCACTTGATCTGTGACCTTCTAAGTCTTGACCCTGAGTTTAAGAACTTAAACATTATAGACTTGGTAGAGAGATTGGATTATGGCAATTTATGATCTCCATACTTCTCCCACCAATAATTAAATCTCTGCATCCTCTGAGGGTTAATTATATCATCCCTTTTCTTTATGCCAACACTTCTTTCTTGCTCCACAGATACCAATCCCTTTTACCTCTCCAATTATCTGATTAACAGAAACTAAACTTGGAACTAAATTTTTCCATCCACATGTTATTATTTTCTAAGATTTCTACCAACATCAGTCCCGAAAAGCTTGTGTACCTAAAACCTTGTCTGTTTGTCAGCCAATGGAGTGCTGCCTCTCCCTATGAATCTGGGCTTGTCATGTATATATAAATATAAATCATGTCATTGTTACTTCTTATCCCGGGGGGAAAATTAATTAATGGTATAAAAGAACAGAAATACAAAAATAACAACACTTGGTGGTGCTTTGGGGAATTTGCAACTTCCTGTTTTAATGCACCGAAGTGACACATAAAGGACAAGACACCTGTCCTCACATCAGCCTGGCCACAAACTGCACTGCAGCAATCAGTCCATCCAGAACGATCCTCAGCCCCTCAGCTGAGCACCTGAGGCTTCTTTGCTGGGATATTTTGGGGGGAGAGGAAGAAATCCCGGGAATATCACAGATTTAATTAACACCAGGATGTCACCCGTGGGTGGAATGGTTCAGGTCGTGAACGGGGACCTGTCCTGGTCTAAATAACTGCAATTAAAGCCGGAAATTGTCGCCTGAATTCACCACACGGTGGCACTCGGATCGTTAGGATGGGGCAAGGAACGCCCAGCCCGGTCCCCGGGGCGGCAGTGACACCTCAGCCTGGGGGTCACCTGGCTGGGGCAGCTGCAAGGTCAGGAAAAACATTAAGCACCTCTTTTTTCACAGGAGACGTTTAAAACACACTTCTCCCAGCACTACATGGAACAAAGGAATTCACTTAAACCTCCTTTTATTGTACCCCTCATCACGTGGCTGAACTAATGGCAAACAACATCCCTTGGCAAGCTGTTCCCAGGGCCCAGGACCTCATGGATGTGAGAGTAAAGGGCTCTCAAGCAATATCCATCAGCATGAATATGCTGCAGATGGCACAGACAAAATCTGAGAGCAGCTTAGGAGTGTCCTTAATGTAATTGTCTCTACTTTGCCCACACGACTTCAGACACAGTCTAAGGACAGTCCTTGGCAGAGAACTGAGTCTGTGGTACCTGGATGGTTAGTTTGCCTCCCAATTGATGTTCCTCTCTTCCTGACAAAGCACAATTCAGTCACTCCAGACCTGATCTATTTTAATGCAGTACAAGCACCCTACATCCTTTGCTATTAGGCTGTTTTATTTGTCATTTGTTTATGGCATTTAATTATTTATGCTGTTGAATGTGTTTTGCTTAGAGATGCATTTTAATGGAAGTACAGCACTTGTACCTTTCTCTGACCATGAAAGTCAATCCACAAGGCAGGAGGATGAGTCTGCACTTCTTAGAGTCAAGAGTACTTCTGTTGTGCAGCCATCACCCACCTCCCCTCCTCACTGCACAGGTCTGGAACAGGAAAAAATGACAGAAATAAGTGTTCTTGGCAACTCTTGGCTGTTCTGAGGGGCCTCTGGTGTAATATCACCACTGCACAGCATTTTTTCCCTGCCATACATCACCCCCACCTACCACTGAAACAGTTCTGCAGCTTTCTATTAGACCAGGGGGCATTTCTTGTGTTAAATATAAAAGAGAAATCAGCTGCTCAAAGCCAAGACTAAAGACCAATATAAAACTATTCCTTTTCTTGTTTTTTTTTTTTAGAGCACCATGACTTCATCACAATTTCACTCTGAACTGTAATCTCATTACTTCAAGGTCACTCAAGCATAACAGCAGCTTTAAATTCAAAGCATCTACCTCACCAAACAAAAGGGAAATTACACTCTATTATTCTAACTATTACAGTCTAATATTTATATTATGGCACCTTAAGAAAACAGTTCTAGATTCTGTCATTTATGTGGGCTAAAAGTTCATTTTAACATCATAAGATAGATGTTAAATCAGAAAACATTCCCTCTGGGGAAATAAAAAAAAAAACAAAACAAACAAAAAGGAAAAAAGAAATCTGGGGTTAATTTTAATTAGTTTGCCCTTCCAAAGAAAAATATCATTAACGAGACAGCCAAGCAGATGTTTCTGAAAGAAGATAGAAAAATAAGTTGTACAAATTACAGGAGAATAAACACATAACATTTTTTTCTCCTTGTGGCCACGTGGCTTTTACCCACATGATAAAAAAAGGCTTTAAAAGTATTGGTTAAAGGAGAGCTGAAAACTGTTCTGGGCATTGCAAGAGAAGATGCTGATTACACCAAGAGCCTGGAAACTACTGCTTTGTGACAATTCGAGATCCCCAACAAAAAATGACATCATGGTTTGCCAGTTCTAAAAAAGAAAAAAAAACAAAGAGGTTTATAGTCACCACGTGCTCATGATCTGTATCATTAATCTTTAATGGCAGCTAGAAGCTACAGGTTTATAAATATATATATTTTTCATAATTGTGACAACCAGTGACTAGATGCAGTTTTGGTGGAAAATTGTCTGAAATACTGTAAGGCTGGGTAAGTTACAAGGCATTATTAGAAAACATTGATTTTTGACTTCTGGTGACATCACATTATTTTTTTTTTTTACAAACATTAGAAACAAACATTTTCTGGTGAAATATAAACATTGCAGAAGACACTACAACCAAAAGCAATTTACCAGTCGAGTAACATATTTTTTTAAAAAACAAAGTAAAATCAAAGAAACAGTATTAAAAACTTGCATGTCGAAGAACACTCCCCTCAAGAGAACAGAATCTCTGTTACAGAGAGAAATCATTTCTGTAACACTGCAAGGGAGGAGTTGAGGTTTGTTCAGACCATTCCAAGAACAATAATCCTCTGTCACAGCAGAATTTTCCTGGGTTACAACATGGATTCATGCCCAGATGGTGGCAGGTTTTGCACCCAGGCAGAGCTCAGTTTGGATCAACCTTAGAATGCCTGAACTTCTCATCTGGATGCACCTCCCTGAAGTCAGGACAGGATGAGCACAAACATTGGCTGTGCCACAGTTTAGAAACTGGATTTATGAGTAATCCCAACCAAGTTTAGTTTTACTACTTATTGATCAGCTTTAGAAACACACACATTAGCTCCTTGAGTTTAAAAGTATAACACAATTTGGCTTTTTTTTTTAAAGATAAACACAAAAAAAAGTTTAAAACTCACAACAGTAACACAACATTTTGTCCTGGAAGGTGGCAGAGTGTAACATGTGAGCCTTGGCTGTGCAGTTTGATGAAACATTGTCCTGGTACTTTCACTCAGAGGAGTATTATTATGATTTAGTGAAGTCAGATCAGACAAAAAGAAAAAAAAAGAGCCTAAAGTTATTACCACCATTTAAGACACACAATTTCCTTAATGACACTTTAAACAGAATATTCTACACACAACACACTGATAACATCAACGACAGCAGTCAAGTCAACCCCTAAAAAAACCAGGTGCACCATAGAATTGCATAGAAAGAAATCCCTGGCATTAACACACTTGCACTGGGGACTGGGAACTTTCTCCCTGCCTGACTAGACCAAAGCACATATGTTTTTAAAAAAAGCACATCTCACACTGGACATTTTTCTTAGCTATACTCTTTGGAATCACTAGTGCATATGTTATTTCAAGCAATTTTCAGGCTGCATGCTACTGTTTCGTGTTATAAAACTAAAACTGTGAGGAAAACAGTTTTCCTGCCTTCCCCTCCGAAAATATAACGTAAAATAATCTTCTTATGTGGCATAAAATTAAAATCAGACCTCTCTCAGCAGTAGAGCTGAATGAAGAGGATATTCCCATGAGAAGGGGAAACCCAAGGTCAAAAAATCCTCTCTGTAAAGTAAAAAGTCGTATTTTTTATAGGTTGGATAAAGAAAGAATCCAAGCAATAGCCAATGGTTTTATAGCTCAGCATCCACTTTGATCATGGAAGACCTACATTCAAGTCCATACAGGGATGCAGGGAAATAATCTTATTTTTTGGGGGGCAATTCTCTCATAATAAGCTGAACCTGAGAAAACCTTCCTTCGAAACAGGTGTGTTTCCCTGAACATGTTTAATTTTGAAATATGCCACCATCTTCCATTTTAAACAAACACTGACCAGCTCCACATATTTATTTACTACATTTACTTCTTTTCATCCTAAGTTTTAATGATATGAATTATGCAGCATCAGATCAGCAACAGTAAAAGCTAAGGAGAACAAGTCTCCACAAACAGATTTCATAACAAAACTAGAACTCCTGGCTTCAGACAGAATATAGATTTAGAATATTTGTGCAAGAGGTGAATATATACAATAAATATATTTTGTTATATTAACTGTGGTCACAGCTGTTGGGTTTTTTTTAAATTAACTACACAATTGTAGAGGTGTATCAGAAAGACATATTTCTGACTGACATTTCTTTCATTGTAATATGGGAAAATATAATCAAATTCTTCCAGCTGCTCCAGATTCAGGATTTCTGGCACAGCTGAGAATGTGTAGATTATTATATTTTAGTATAAATTTCATTTTAATGACAAAGTCCTTATTGGACTTCTGGTGGGAGAGCAAAGGAACACGTGAGATTTCTTCCTAGGAAATGCTGGAAGGCACGTAAAAAATTTAATATATACTCAATATTATATTAAATATCAGATTCTGAGTGTTTCTGCAGGCGACTTTTTATTAAAATTAGCAGCTGTTTGTCTGTTGGCTCTATGGAAAAACATCTCATGTCTCAGTAAAGGGGTGATGCTTCTGCATGAGCAGACATTTGTTCATTCAGGTGATACATCTTCCCCTCACATCTGCTGAAATGACAAAGAGTGTGCACCTATTCTGCTGTTTTCTGAGATTCTGAGGCACACACATTCACAGCAAAAAGCTAAAGTGGTAAAAGTGGTAAAAGCTAAAAAAAAAAAATTAATTTACCTGAAATTATCTACATTTATTGAAAATAAGTAGGACAGTTTCAGTTTTTATACTTATATGAATAATATGCTTAGCTAGCTGAAATTCCATTTACAGTCAGTAGTTCTGATTCCTTTCAGGATCTCTAATAATGAGGGTAAATTTCCCAAACAGTGCCACGAAAGGCATGGAATCACCTGGGAAAACCTGCCAGTTCAAGGGGGAAGCAGCAAAAATCCCTGTCAATCAGACATACAGTACAGTTTGACTCGCTGTAGAAATGAGCATTATAGTGCACATACAATAACATGGCACATTTCATAAAGCTCCAGCTTTGCACCAGAAATGCCACACACACTTTTACACCTGCAGGGAGAGAAGCAGTGAATAATTCACTGAGGAGTGAAGCACAGGGATTATGGCCTTGCCTGAACCATTCTGGGATCACTTGGAAAAGGAGGTGCCACGAGCTCCACCCATGCAAATAAAAATACAAAGAGATGACACGTTTCCAGGAGAAGGTTGGCTTGAAAAACCTCCCAATGATTTTACTTTGCTCGTGAAAGTTCTGTCTGTTGAACAGGATTCTTTAGAAACATGATTTTAAAAAGCGGTTTTGCTCGTGCTCCCATTAACGGGATGGGTTAAAAATGACTTAAAAATAAGCTTAAAAATGACTCTCTTCAACCTGTTTTTTCCCTCCTCAAAGTCATTGTTTATGTAAATATTATATAAATATCGTTTGATATTTTCATTTCATCTCCATTTATCACAGTGCTGCCAATGGACAGAACACCCACTGTCACTGCAACCAAAACACGTGGCTGGAAATCTGAGTAATTCCTGCTTGGAAACAAATTCACGTGATAGAAGTGCAAATGTGGGATTGAAGTAGTGCAACTTTGGCATACACCACTGATAATTTCTATCAAAACACCTCAACCTCCTTCCACAGACCTCATCAAGAGTGTTCTCTAGTCAAAGCTGGTGCAGCCTCACCTTTCCAGCCTGGAAAAGGAGCTGTTCCCAAATGCTTCCAGGAGGCCATGTCTGTTACTGGACTTGAATGCATGTTATCCATAATCTCTGATCAAGCCCAAGCCCCTAAAGTTACTCAGAGAATTCAGGTTTAGGTCAGGCTGAACTGCTTGAAAGCTCAGGAGATTGTTTTACAGAACATTCCTCTGGTGTTCTACAGCCCCAGAAGTTTCAATATTCAGATCTGTGTGTGGCAAAGGCAGCCATAAATAAAAGAGCAGTAACATCTGAACATTTTCTCAAACTTTCTTAGGGACTTTTAGAGCATTTTTAGAGACCTGCAGATGCTGAATAAATCAAATGACAACGAGAACTGCCATTCACTGGGAAATAATTTTGGAGTTCTGGAATTATTCACTGTTAAATATGGTTTTAGCCCTGTTTTTGTTTCTAAAGCCATTGAAACAGTAAACAGGAATCTTGTTAAATCTCCATAAGCAAAGTTGCAGCATCAGTTGCTCTAAAATGCACAGAAAACTGCTTTTTTCTCCCAGCATTTTCATCAGTCCAACCATCCAGCTGTTGGTTCACTCTTTGGGTGAAAAAGGCCAAGCAAAAAGTGCTTTGGAAAGCTCTACCACATAAATAAAAGATGTTTTGCTGTATTTCTACAGATTTCAAAGTGCTTTCAAATGGAGACAAGTCCTTTTCCTTCTCTCCAGTATTAAGGCTCTTATGAAAAATATCATTTCAACTAAAAGACACTTGGGCTTTTTTTAAATCAAATACACCACTTGATATGCTTAAATCATGAGCATTTGAAGACCCTAGTTGTGCAATTCTAGGTTTATATACCTGTTCTAGCAACTTACAGCATTACTGTATTGCAAGATGGGGACCTTAATATTCTAAAATGTGAAATACCCTGGAGATGCTGACAGTACATTTCTCTTATATCCCGTTTCATTAAAAACACAGGGATTAGAAAACTGCCTGGGAAATTAAAACCAGGTTACCAGTACTACAGAAAGCATTCCTGCTATTACTTCCATTAAATCAGAGACAGTGATCCAGAGAAATTAAATTAAATACTTTTCCCATCAACTTCCCAGACCTCTTTTTCCCCCAGAATTTAGAAGTTTAATTATTCTGACTAAACCAAACCCTCAGGAGACAAAAGTGCTCTGAATTCCCACTGAAGTCAAAAGGTTCTGTGAGAACTCATTACCCCAGACATTACTCAAGCTGCTTGGGACACTTGACTCTTTCAAGGAACATAAAAATGAAGTTAAAAATCACATTTCATTCATTAACAACATACAGAAGGTCCAAAACCTCAAAGGCCTGACCTTACAGCCCTTCATAACCAGAAAATCACACTGACATTGGCTTTGCCACTCTCAGAAGTCGTATTTGCAGAGGTCCCTCTCCTGCAAACCCCCCCCCTTCAATCCTGGAAAATTAGCACCCAGATTTGGCACCAGCACAACCTGCACTCAGCTGAACTCCTGAAAATCCAAGTTTAAAAAGGAAAATGCTATGTTTACTGCTAATACAATTTAAAAACATATTTAAAACATACATTTGAAGGCAGAAGTCAGCCCACTCTGTGATTTTTATGGATGTATTTTCCTATGGCAAGGTACAACTCGCTCCGATTTGTCTGACTAAACTCTGCCAGGTTTGTGAAATCTGCCACTTACTGAAGTTACTATGAAAAATTTGGAGCACTTGATCTTTCAGAAAGGAGGTTCCTGCACTGACACACCTTAAGAAATTCAATTAAACCGTCAACAGGAATAAAAAGGAAAGTGTTGCTTGTGATGCAGACCGGAATTATGGATTCAAACTCTTGCTGTCTCTCTACTTCCCTCGGTGCAATCCCACGACTTTCCTGCTGACCTGAACACAAGCAGCTTTATGGGCCCAATCCTACAAACACCAGACCCTGCCAAACCTTTCCACCAACGTACCACACGAGTTCTAAACCAAAAAAACTCTTTCTTTTTAAAATCTCTCGGCGAGTTACATTTCCATTAGGCTGTGACACTGTTTTTTTTCTTTCTAAGTATGTTTAAATACACGAAACAGGGTTCAAAATTAAAAAAAGAAAAAATCTTTGCTTTAAACTGAACATTTTTACAGCATGATGAAACACAGCTACACCTCGGGGCATCCCTGCTCTCGTCGTTTTGGGTTGCAAACAGTTATCAGTCCCTCAGCCCTGCACTGTCAAGCCCTTAACCCCAACACTGACACGGGAGGGGCAGCGCGGTCCAGCCCCTCGCCGGAGCCGGGCTTTGCTTGAGCAGGATTAGGCAAATAGGACGGCTGGAGGGCCGCCCTGTGACCCTGCCCTCCGTGTCACCTGCTGAGCATCCATGGATCCCTGGAAGGATGTGCATCCACGGAGCCCGGTCCTGGCCGCTCAATCCCGCACGTCCCCCGAACCCCCCCCGGCAGATGCTGCTTTGGCGGCCGCCACAGCGCTCGGGGTGCTGAGGGGAACCCGCGCCCGACACCCCCGTGAGGCGAGCGGGGGTCCCCCGGCATCGCCAGCGACAGCGAAAATCCAAATCACCCCGCTGTAAACAGAACTCGGGAAAAGCCCTCAGCGGCTCCCGGGGAGGCGGCGGGGCAGCCCCGGGCGGGGGGTCCCCCCGGCTCAGATGAAGTGGATCCAGGCGGAGCTGTCGGGGTCCTGGGGGAGGCCGGTGCCGGGCGGGACGCGCTGCCGGCCCCGCAGCCGGTAGTTCTTGCCCTCGTTGTTGTCCCAGTACTCGGCGCCGGCCACGCGGTACCGGACGGCGAACTCGAGCGTGGCCTCGGCGGCGGCAGCGCCCAAGGGCAGCAGGAAGGCGAAGCGGTCGGTGATGCCGTCGGGCGGCCCGGGCGGCTGGTACGCGGCGGGAGCGTCCGCGCAGCTGGCCCAGCCATTGAGCGTGTACCGCACCGACACCACCTTCTCGTAGGCGAGGTTGAGGACGCGCACGGCTCCGCGCAGCCCCGCGGGCTCCGCCCGCACCCACTCCAGCCTCACCTTGTGCTGCCGCACCCGCTCCACGAAGCCCGGGCTGGCTCCGGGCTGCGGCGGGAACAGCGGCTCCAGCAGCGGCGGCGGCGGCCCGAAAAGCACCGGCTCCAGGTCGCCCAGCGCCGGCGGCTTCCTGGTCTTGAGCAGGTCTGCGGGGCGCGGCGTGGGCGGCGCGGGCAGCGGCACCCGCGGCAGGTCGGCCTCGCAGAAGAGGTGCACGGAGGTGAGCTCCAGCCCCAGGGAGTCGGCGAACCGCACGGTCTTGCGGCGCGACGGGCTCTGCTGCAGCGCGGGGCGCAGGCTGCGGTCGCCGGGCGTGGGCAGCGACTTGGCGCGGCGGCGCTGCGTGGGGCTGGGCGGCACGGCGGGCAGCGTGGGCTCCCGGCCCCGCGTCTGCGGCGGCTTCTCGCCCGCCGCCTCCCGCACCACGGGCGTGGGCGCGGCGTCGCCGTCGGGGCTGCAGCCCGCCCTGCACTGCTCGGCCAGGCTGCCATAGAGGCAGGCGCTGCAGCTGAAGTTGCGCGGCAGGTAGAGCCGGGGCGGCGGCGCGGCCACCGCGCTGTGCAGCGAGCCCGCCTTATCCATGGGGCGCCGGCGGCAGCGGCGGCGGGGCCGGCGCGGCAACCCGCGGCTCCTCCTCTCGTGCGGGCGGCGAGGCGGCTTCAGCGCCCGGTCCGCGGGCTCTGCCCGTCGCCCGGAGCCGGCGGGATCGCCTGGGCGCTGTGCAGGTCGCGGCCGGCCCCGGGGGATGCCGGCGGGCGCATCTGTGCGGGGGCGGCTGCGGGGCCGCGCTGCTCCGGCTGCTGCCGCTGCTGCCGTGCCGCGGTCAGGCAGCGCCACCCGCCCCGGGCCATCCTGCCCTGCCCATGGCTCCCACCCCTGCCCGCCTCGCCGCGGCCCCTGAGCACACCCCGCGGCTCCCCCTGCCCGCTCCCCCCACTACCGCGGCTACGCCGTCCCTCTCCTCCTCTTCCTCCTCCGCCTCCTCGCTGCGTTCTGGGTCTTTCCTCGAGGATCTCATCCAAAAAGAGGAGGCGGGAGGGATTCCCCGGTGGAAACATTAAAATTCATAGCGGCGCTCTCGCTCGCCCGACCCGCTACAGAAATAGCTGAGGGAGGAAGAGGCAAAGCCGGGCTCGGGGAGATTACACGGGCCGATAAGAAACAGCTGGCTGGCAAGTTGGATCTCGCAGTGTACATTTAAAGGAAGAAATCCAGCTAATCTGCTGTAATGCGTTTACTGTACATCTGCCGAATAAAATACACCTGCCGCGCATCGCCCCCGGCGCTCAAACAGCTCCGGCCCAAACACGGGGGGACGATTGGGACACGATTGGGACGCGCAAACCGCCGCGGTTCTTGTCAGAAGAATTGCGTTTGGCAATCGCCGACCAATATTCAGCTGAATTACAGTCTAATGACGGGCAGACTCTGGTGTAGCCAGTTCAAGGCGTTAAACCACCATTTTAGTAAGCCGCTTCATTCCAGACTTTCCGTAATCTGGGACTCATTTTTAATTAGTAAATTGCATTAAAAACAATGATCCAGCCATCCTGCCAGAGCCTGAGCCTGAACTGTGTTGACATGTGATTCTGATTTAGCTTCTGAGCAGGAGCTTTTTACACCTCGAGCATTTTATCTGCAGCACTTGGTGTTCCTTTGACAGTCTGGGCAGTGGAAATGCGGCTGATGAGATTAAGAACGGGACAAGTAAACCCGATAAGGACCAAGTGTTAAAAAGCCAGTGGAACACAGGGAAGAGTTATTCGCTGCCTCATATTAGAACTATCAGCTTTAATTCCTTTACTAATGAGTATGAAAATTAAGTCCGAGATTATTGCTGCTGGGTTCTAAATCTTTTTAATGACAGATGGTTCATAAGCAGGGAATAAAAAATTATGCCCATCAGTGTTAAATTTGACACCATTAAGCTTTGTCGTGACATCGTCTCACATTCACAGGCTGATCACAGGTTATGAAAAATCAAATACTAATAACATAAATAATTACATCTGAATTCATTAGCCCAGGATCTTAAAATTGTCTCATTTGTCCTTTGACACCATCCCTCACAGAAATCAGTATTTCAGGAACACAACAGAAACTCATGTTTGGTTTTCATCTACTCACACTAATTTGGGGGAGAAAAAGAACAGACACAAATAAACAGATTTTCAGGTTACATCCTTCTGAATCATTTTTAGAGTAATTTCTCTCTGTCATAGCATTTTCTAAGGAATCACCACTTGTTTTTGCCGATTTCACTTTAAAACAAGAGTAAGAACTTTCTTTTTTACATTAAAATGCAAAGCCTTGGTGTTTTTAAACCATTGTGGAACTATCAGAACCAATAAACTAAATTGGTTTAAACCCAATTCCACATTCAGTCAGGTTTGGGTGTCTTTGTGGTATGGATGGGGAACAAGACTTTGCAATAATTTGCTTTACACGATTGGGGTGCCTTAGAAAAGTTTCACTTCCCTCTTCTGGTAGTTGCCTAACTTCTTCTTATCATAAACTTGTGTAATATTCCTGCTTTTTGGCTTTCCCAGGCCTCCTCTTTCCTCCCACAACCATGGTACTATTTCATGGAACAAAAAAACCCCCAACTTCTTTCTTCACTGGTGATTGCAGGTGACATAGTTCATGTAACCACGTTTAAAATACAGATTCCTCAAAGGTCATAAAGGAAATAGTAGCATAAAAAAGAAAAAGAGAAAATACAGTGAAAGAAAAAGAAAACCCAAAGCAACACAATAAGCTTTGGACTAGCCAGGTCAAGGCAACATGAGATGCAGATGGACATGCATATAAACTGACTGACATGATGAGAACACAGGTCAGAAATGTCAGCTGAGTTCTGCTCTTGTCACAGTCGGGTGAAAACCAACAGTTCTTTAACCCTGCAAAGAATGAGAGCACTGTGTGTGTGTGAATAGTGGGGAAAAGAGCAGAAAGAGACTTGGTATAAAGGCATGTCTGCTGTGAGTAATTTCACAGGTGACCCTTGTGGAGTAAGAGTGGAACCAAGCCATTTACAGGTTTTAAAAATCAGAATTAAATGGTACTTAAAACATCCAGAACATCAACTCACCACCAGTCCTGGGGGTGCTCCCATTTTCACCTGCTGCTTCCTGCAGACACCTCTAGTTCTGGCACACACAGGGACACCCCAGCCTTGTCTCTGTTGAGTGCTGTCACTGTGTAAATGCCACCAGAATCTGTAAAAAAGGTATTTCTCTTTTTTTCTCTCAATCTGAACATTCCCAACATGTCTCACTGAATCTGAGGATGCTGCTGCTTTCTTTTTACTCCTGCTCACTTGCCAAGGGTGAAGCTGCTGGAACTCTTACCCACATCTTTCACTGCTGAGGGTGTCCTTACTATTGGGCTGCTCTTCCCCTGCTGCTGAATTTAAGACAGACACAGTAAATCAAAGTTTCGAGCACTGAAATTTAACAAATACACCCACACACGTCCCCTCAAATAGCCTGCAGCCTTGTGCATCCTTCTGTGATGTGCAAACTGGGGTACAAGTTGAAAATGGGAACCACCAGACCCCGTTTGTAAAAGGAAGTCCTTTTGGGTTTGCCTCCTGTAAATAGTTGTACACAGCAAATGCTTCAGTCCATAGAAGCGAGTGAGCAGCACCACACCCAGAGACCCAGGTTTAATGTATGCAGTGGTAGCAGCCTTACACCACCCCCTCTCCATCCTAATTTAGTTCCCAAAATTTTGAACATATAAGTTTCAAGGTCTAATCTGTCTCTGCATTTATAGTGCTGTGTTAAGGATGTCATCCAAGGCTCTTTTTTAAATGATACTGTCAGTAACAAAGCTGACACAGAAGTCATTAGTGCCGACCCAGCTACCCCCTTTAAAGAAATACCTATTGTCTCCTTGCTGGAAAACAGTATTTTCACGACAAGATAATTTTGAAGGTTGCCAGCAGGAACAGAGACCTCATCATTTACATTCTAGAGCTGGTGTTGCACTGTTGTAGGGTAAGAGGAGCAGAAGGTCTTAAGTCACAATTAATGTTGACAGGTTTAGGAAATTGTGCCCAGGCATTGTTTTCGTTCCTGCGGATTCCTCTCCCTTCGCAGATTGAAACAGCACGGTCACAGGATAAAGGTTTGTCCTAATTAACATTGTCCTAATAACATTTTGGTGACCTGTCTCTGCATCCTCCAGCTGACGTCAGAAATGGGAGAGGCAGCCTCTCGTTTGCCTCCACACACCGAGTGCCCCTGACATTTCTGCCATCAGACTGCGCCTAAAAACCCGCCCGATGCCTGAGATTTTCCAGCTAACTGAGCTGAGACGTTCAGTCCCCTCTTCTGTTGAGATTTAAACTGTTTGCAAAGAAAAAGGCAAAGAACTGCAGCAGACAGTGAACCAGGAGCTTTTTCCTCCTCCTGCATTTATTGATTGCCAGGAGTGCAGGTGATCCAGGAGAAAGCAAACACGGGCGCTGGGGAGCATTAGGCACAACCACGGTGGAACCATTAATAGGGCAGAGTGTCTGAGTGCTGGGGCTTATCCAAAGTGGCCACTGTCACATGTCCACTTTAACTTTCCAGAACAGGTTTATATTTAGTAATGAGAATGGCAGGCAGATAAAATGGATGTAAAGGCGAAGTGCATTACGGTTACATCAGCTTTGGAGGTGAAGTGGTGACTCAGAACGTGCATTGGAAAGGTCAAGCTCTACTCTCATTTGTGTCTGTGCAGCTCCTCTGAAGCTGATGAACTGTGTAGGTGTTACATGAGAATATCACCCCCAAGTTTAATAATCTTATGTGACTGCATGAATCTGACAATGGTATTTGCACTGACAGTCTGCGAGCCTGGAGTGAGACAGTTGCTCTGCACACTTGTAATTTAAAAATACCTTCCCACACCGTTTCACATTGAAGATTAACTCAGACTTTACTTATTTCCCCAAGAAAGTATCCTAGTCACATCTCTAGGAGTGCCATATTAGAATTAGGTAATATGCCTGAGGTGTATATATATAAAAATTAACTATTCTGTTGAAGAACAATGGTATTGATTTCTGTATAAAATATTATCTTCATCTAACCAGGTTATACAGTCTTTATCTATTAAGAAGAAAGTTGTGTGATTCACAGAGTTGCATCAAGGACATTTGATGTCACACAAAGATCAGTGATTAATTTCCAAAGGGCTGCAAGTTCTGCTAAACTGAGATGTTACCCTTGGAAAAGGTGCCTTGTGGTTGGGGTTTTGGGTTTTAGGGTTTTTGGTTTTGTTTTGTTGTTGCTTATTTTTGGTTTGAAATACTGGTATGCAAATGAAGATACAGTATGAACAAGAAAATAGAATTGGAAGAGTTTACCTCATGACCTTGTGAATCTGCCTTGCACTATGATGAAGCTCACACACAATTTATTGGTTAAGCATTAACTGTCTCTGTTGACTCTTAAGTGATTGGCTTAAGACTTCTGGAGAGCATAAGCTAAAAAAAAAGACCCCACGAAACAACAATTAACACAGTGGAAAAGAAAAATACCCAAACAGATACATCTCCTTTTTGTGAAGAAAATGATAAAGAACATTTAAAGTATTTTTCTTATATAATAAGTTCTGCTCTTTTTAGAAGGGTTGAATTTTTTAACAAGGATTAAGTAACACCCAGCAGGACTGGGACTCTTTCAGTCCTAGAACTTTTAACACAGCTTTTCATGCAAATATCTGAATAAATGCACTTGAGATCTTCTGGTAAGAGTCCTTGTGACTCAGTCTTCATGCCATGTTATAAAATAACCACAGGGCTTTCTATCAACTGCAAATGGTCTCAGTAGTCCCAGTTAATTATTTTAGACATAAAAATATGCCTGTTGCATATTTGACTTTAATATTTTTTCATTGTTAGGTTCTATAGGTCAGGCAGTGATTCACTGTGATTATTTAGGTTCC
>JAWWLV010000021.1:15929785-15957317 GCA_035041135.1 Platyrinchus mystaceus | reverse complement strand
CCCTCACAGCCCCTCCTTCCCCAGCTCCTCAGCCCAGTGGCTGCTCCTGGCCAGGAGGCTCTGCCCTGTCCCTGCAGATTGGACATGGAGAATCTGGGCTCGATGAGCAGCCAAGCGTCGCGTCCCACCTCCCAGAAACCCTCCAGATTTGGGGACGATTCCCCCCATCACTTTTACACCCCTGGTGAGGAGAAGGTGTGGAGGGCAGCGTCCTTCCTGAGGGCAGGAGCAGTGTCCACAAGTGACCACACCAGAGGTCAGATTAACCTGATTATCTGGGGATAAACCTGATCCACTTGCCAGCTTCCAGCTGCAAAAACAAGCTGAGCAGCGCCAGGCAGATGAAACTCCCAGCGAGGGCCAGGTTTGCTCAGACACGTCGCAATCTCCCGGCAACCACACAGGTCAAGGAGCCAAGAACACAAGAAATCAATCAAAATCCGATGGCAGGTAAAGTATAGGTGGCAGAGCTGATACAGCTCCAGACAAGGAAGAGATTTCAACCCAGTCTAGGAAGTCTAAATGTTATCCTACAACAAACATATGGCACTAAAACGGAAATGCGCAACAAGTTGCGCTGTTCAAACATTCCAGGGTGAAATAAGGAATGCACCAATAAAAACACTGTGTGTGGAATCTTCAAGATGTGAAAAATCCAGCACTGTAGGGCATAAAGAAATGAATGTGCTTGATCTGTTTGGTCCAAAGCACTCCGAAACTTTAAGTCTTCACAAAGTGCTCCCACCTGTGGAAGATGCCACTCCCAAGGATACTTCAAACCCTCCTTGGAGGAACACAAAAGCTTTTCTCTCTCAGAAGATGCTCAGTGGTGCTTCAGCTGAGATTGCTTCCTGCACTCAGTGCTGGAGCAGCAGAGCAGAAGAGTGAAGGAGGAGCTGGTGTTGGGAATGATGAAGGGACACAAAACAAATTCCTGAGTTGCCATTTCTCTCAGGCCACACAAAGGTCTCACTCCTGCAGGAAGGTCCTGCACTTACTCTGGCACTGTGCTCCTCCAGCAGGTTGAAGTAGTGCAACTGTTTCTGATTGCTTCTAAAAAGAACAGTCCTCATGCCTGGGTGCAGATTCTACATATAAATCAAAAAACAATGTAAAAACATGATGCTATCCAGGACCTTTTAACAGATAATGTCAGGAATGAATCAAAAATGTGGGAGGTTCCACTGCTCTCTGGATTCCCTCCCTTACCAGTCAGCCACGCTGGGGAGCTGCAGTGCTGCCTAGACTGACCTAACATTTCTATATTTAATTTCATGCTGGTTTAAAGCTTGTTAGACTGTAAGAACACCAATAAATTTTCCTTGTGGGCACGGGGGATATTTGTAGTTTTGTAGATGCTATTAATAGGATTATAAGCTGATGAATGCCAACTACTTACATGTAGGTTTAGTTTCTTCCTGACCATAAGATAAGATTCATTAGAGCTTTAAATAGCTTGTTCTGGGGATGAAGTGCAACCTCCTCCTTCAGATTCACTCTGAAGGACTATGGCTGGCCTAGCACAGTAATTAGGTGTTTGATGCTGCTGAGCACTGGAGCAATTCCTAACTTTAGGAATATTCTTAAATCCATGCCTGCTCTGCAAGGCATTTAATGATATTATAAACTTTAACACTGCTAAATCCTATTGAGCCTCAGATAAACATTTGCATGAATTCCTTGCTCATTTGTCACCCAAAAGAAATGGAAATGACCTGCAAATCAGACAGAGGTGGCACTGACACGATCATTTTTTCTTACTCATTCTAAGTAGATTCATTCTTTAAATCCTGTTATTGTGTTCTTTGCTTATTTCTGTTCAATATGCATTCTGTGCATTCTGGTGGCCATTTATTTCATCTCATACCAAATAAGGGACTTTCAGATCAAGTTCTCTTTTGCTTTTGTGTTAAACAAAGCACAAAATAAAACAGCACTTTCTACAGAGACACACGGGTAACTGCAATTCAACTCAGCATTCTGAACAGGGATTATTGCAACTGACTCTTCCCTTCTTGTGATGCTTTGATAAAAACCTGGGGTAGGGAAAGATAATACCTGTGCAAAGCTCCTGATGGCACATGGCTTCCACTTTAAAAGAGAGGGAGAAATTCAAAGTCTTTTTAGAATTATTTTTTTTTGGCCAATAAATATGTGCATCAATGTAGTTTTTCAGTGTCAAATCAGACAGATTAGACAGAGGTTTTACTACAACCTGATGGAAGATAACATTCCTATGAACCACACTCACAGATTATTGCTGCAGGACCTGTAGCAAAAGGCCAGAAAAGCTGCTCAGTAAAGGCCTAAGAACATAAAGAAACAAACCCACAACACTTCAGTCATCTTAATCAAGTGGTGTGCCCTTGAACACACTGGGTTCTTCTAGCACAGGAAACAGCAGCTTCTTGTTTTTGTGTGAGTCCTCTCAAGAAAAACACCATTCCCGTTCAAGGAAAGGAAATAAAGTTAAGGGCTGGACCAGCCAGAAGTGCTTCTTGCATCCAAGGTGCCAAAACACAACAAGTGAACTGTTGACAACAATTAAAAATACAATGGTGGAACACCTGAAAGTTAAATCAACATTTTTCTCCTATTGTTTTAGGTCCAAACTTCCAGAGGACTAAATACAGAGGACTCGCTGTCAAATCCTGGAGCCAGAAGGAAAATGTGTCTCTAATTCCATTGTTCTGAGAGAAAACAATCAGCCTGCCAGCATGCAATTTCTTCAAGTGAAGGAAATCCAGGCACTAAACCCAAACCAGGCAGGGACACTCTCACTGCCAGCAGAATAAATAATTCTCAGCAGCAGCAGGCAAGAAAGTAGCTCATAAACACAAAGTCCAGCAGAGCATCCCTGGGAGGGGAACAGGGCTGTTAGTCCTGGAAGGATCTCACACATCTGACTGTTCCAAAATTTTAAATGCTCTGAATAGGAATTTAGTTTCTAGATATTTATGGGATAGTCCCCTGAATGCTGCTGTGTGTAAATGCTCCCCTTGGGGCATGACAGGACTGAACACAGCCTGCTGTTATCCATCTGGGAATGCTTCATTCATGGCTACAGCTGATGGAAGAGCGCAGATGAACTTCCAGTCAAGGAGTTACTGCTCATTCACCTCCTCTGACTCACATACATGAGATTTGCAGGGAACAATAGAAATCAGCATTTTATATCCTCCAGCTAACAGAAAATGGTGGGATCATTGCTAAGCATGGGAACTGTACAGGAAGAAAAGGGACAAAGTATCACCCATATTCAAACCAAACAGTATTTTGTTATATAAAACATATTTCAAAATAATGTAAGCCATTAGAGAGGACTGTAATTTTATAGGATAGTTTGAAAACTAATCATCCCAATGCAGCTGAAATTCTACTTGATGTTATGACAGTGGAGATCTTAAAAACTACAGGAGGGGGGGACAGTAAGGCTGAGGAAGAAGGCAAAGGAACCCTGTCCTGAGGGTCTGTTGTAGAGGTGAGGCACCTGTCAGAGAGCTGAAACTGCACAGGTTTTCATTCCACTGCACATAAAAGGGAATTAAAGATTACATTTTGCACATGCTGACGAGAGGTTTGAGATGGAGAACCTTTTTGCCACCTCTAGAGATCAAGGACTGACATGGTAATAGTTTTAATTTACAAAACCTCTACCAATTCAAAAGGTAAGATGTCAAGGAGCAATGGGTGCTACTTGCCAATAGGCACTGAATCCCCCCAGGCTTCTGCAGGCAGGAGACCATGGCCATTAAAACAGAAGGCAAAAATTGATTGAAGTTAACTTTATTCCAAAATATGTATAATTTACAGGACTAAATAAGTGCTTCATTTGTGAACAAAACGTTTCAATACCTGTGAATAACTTACTCGTAGCTTTGTGTAACACTTCAGTTTCCAACAGAGGGAAATATGAAACAGTATTTTGGCACAAGGTTTTCTCTGCATGCAATAACATACTTAAAAGTTTCACAGTTACTAGGACAACATTCCTTCTTTGGGATTGTCACTTGTAAAATAGGTCTAAGAAATGAACGCTTGACTTTGCTCATTGCAAGTTTACTGGCTTAAACAGCAAGAATTAAACATGAACATCCTTTGGAAACTAAATTTGTCCACTAAATAAAAAAAAATCCCACCAGTGATGAAAAGAAAAATATTTTAAGGACATTTCTCAGCCTTGCTGAGAGCAGCTCACACATGCTTTGGGAAGGACTCACCCACGAGGTTCATTACTCATCCATTCAAAACAATCACAAGTTTCAGTGAGATCCTAATCAGGTGTTGAATTCTTTAAGCTGTAGAAATATGGCTTTCATATCTAGCTTTATCACAGATGCACTTGCAGGTACCTGTAGATAGCAGTGCTGTCACTGTAGCTCTGCATGCAGGTGCTCGAGGCAGAGCTGTGAAGCACTGGCTGTTGTGAAATGCACACTTTGCATCAGCACAAGTCATCTGTTATCTTGCTGAAGGTTCTGTAAAGCCAGCATATGAAAAAGGAGCACAAATAAAGGGACTTGTGTCATTCAGCTCAGCAGTTCCTTCAGGAGCTTCCAGTGATCCAGGCTGTCCACTGACATCTGCAGTGAAGTGGAAGAGCCACACACACAAACACAAACATTCCCTCACACAAACTCCAACCCCAGCTCAGGGCTGGGTTCTGTTCATTGCATAGCAATGGCTTTTGAAACAGGAGGATTCAGGCATGTCCTAAGCAGCAAGTCCTTCCAGCACACACTGAAAATCACACCAGCTCTTAAAGAACAAACAGAAGATATGGAGGATGCACCTTGCACTCAGTTTGCTACCATTAAACATCCTCTTAGTGTTCATAGTCACTAAATGCAGCCCGTTCACAGGAGGCCCAGTTCTACCAGGACACATCATAGCAGCACCTTAAACCAAAAAGGAATGAGAAAAGCTTGCAAGGCCCAGAATGTTACCAACATTTTGGTGTGAATGTATTTGGAACAGTAAATTGTACATTAAGATCATGTTTAAAAAACCAGCACAAGTCAGAAATATATTAAAGCAAAGGAAGCTGTACGACCTTAACAACAAAGGCAAGTACATTTGGTTCACCAAAGCTGTCATTTCAGGAACATGTTCTTTTGCAAGTTGAGCACCCTATGTTGATTCAGCATCAGTTCTATTGACTTACCCTACATTTGAAAGGATACTAAAAAAAAATAAAAATCTCCTAACCCCTTCAGACCCCAATCCTGCCAACACTTACATTTCTACCCAGCCTCTCAAGAAAATCAATTCAGCCATTAACCTGTGAGCACGTGCCAGCAGCATAAGGACTGAGGACAGTGGAAGGCATTCTTTGTTCTCTTGCCCCTGCACAATCAAGGTCTGTGTGACAAACAGGGAAATTCAGCCTCTTGTTTTCAACAGAAAAAAAGGACTGTATGAGCCTTGGAAGAAAAATCTGTAAGCAGTTATTTACATACATTAAGTTACAGACACTGACTAGACGAGGTCTCACAAGGCTTGTTTTACAGCTGTTTAATTTACAGCTGCAGGTATATATACTTCTTTTTTTTATGCTTTCATACCCTTTGGAAGTTAAAATGTTCTAGACACAAGCAGCTTTGCATAGCTAAAAATGTGTAGCATTAGCAAACTCTGACTCAAAACTACCAATTTCTCTAGGCCGACACAAAGAGTTGGGGGGGACCCTCCCTACCCCCAGCAGAAAGTATTTACAAGTGTATTAGCAGAAATAGATGCAAATAAAGCCACAAGTAGAAGACATCTACTGTCATACAAACTTTTAGCATTGTGACAAACAAATATGGAAGGCAACAAGACAGACCTTTCATTTCTCAGCTTGTTTGTGCTTATGCTCTCATAGAATGCAAATCCCACATTTGCTGTTTCCTTTGTTTGACTCTTTATATACTAAAGAAAAGCTCAAATCAAACTACAAACCCACTAATTCAGTTTTAGAATAGTGTTACACAGGCACCCAGATGAAGATCCAGCAATCACAGCACAATGGATTGAGCAGGAAATGCAGAGTAAGCACAAGGAACATTAGCATCACTTCCACATCCACAATTGTGCTAAAAGGCTGGGGAGAATCTGAGGTTACTTTCTGAAGAGCAGCTCTAAGGGCAGCAGAGGATACAGAAGAGAGTAAGTAAAGGAGGAAGTCACTGCTGACCAATACTTACAATAGAGACAGTGCCTTGAAAACCAAATCAGACACAAACTGCAGAAAAAGGGAGATAAGTGTCATTTTAGTTCTACCAAGAAATAGTTCTGACTGAAGCTTATTTTTAAAATCATGGTGAAAATAGAAAATCAGCCCTTTTCAAGAACTTGTTCAGATGTGAGGAAATCACAGTATTCAGCAACAGTATTTCAGATCAGGTTTCACAGCGTTTACCGTGGGAGTCACCAAACTGTGCAGTCTGGTTGTAGTGTCCACATTTTCACAAAAATACTTAATAAATCCAAACTGAGTGACTTAGACCAGCAACACAGGATCCAGACCTGTTTCTGACTCCTATGAATAATTTACGGAGAACCAAATTTGCGAAGAAAAACGTTAATTTTGGTCAGAATGAGCCCCTTCCCTAAGACAGTGCAGACTGATTTAATTACTTCTTAGCACTGCAGTTTCAGTAAATGATTTCATGTTGTAGTACTGGGTTCACCAAATTAAAGTTCAAACTATTTTAAACCCATAGGATGAGTGAAACTATTCTGATGTGCATGTTCTAGTAAAACACCCAAAGCTCATGAATACTTTTAATTACAAAGTACAATAACTGGGTAATGATTACATTGTGAGGTTGTCCACACAAACCTGTGGGGTTTTTTTTCTGGAAGTCCCCAATATTAAGAATTAAGAACTGTGGCTTACACCATAAGAACCTGGCAATTATCACTCTAATTTGTAAATTAATTTCAAAGTACTTTAAATGCCAGCTACAGATGGCTACAACTCAAACCTCTCTGCAGTTCTGCTCTTCAGCACCTAAGATTCCCTTCTCTTGCAGAAAAGAAGACTGACTTTCTAAATCCAGAGGTAAAAGAAGTTCCTAATTTCTGCCAGTTGAGGAAAATACCCTTTTTCCCAACCAGATTCATAGTAACTTTTCCTCTTTCCTGCTTTTCTGTGGGAAACACAGAAGTCTGGGTATGAAGAAGTGTTCTCTGGTATTCCATCCAGGGGAGAAAGGAGAAGGAAAAACACTTTGAAGTGTAAAGATTCAACATTGCTAGAAAACCACAAAATAAATTAACCTAATCTTATTATCTTATTTCCCAATTTCAGAGTAGGCAGGTAAATATAAAACAGTCGTATCTTCAGAAGAAACAAAATTACAAGTGATCCTTTTTTAATATATCCCACCATTCAGCTCAGAACTCAAGACACTGTGAAACCTGGGGGGACTTTCCCCCCAGCAGAATTACTGTGCTCCTGGGCAACTGCAAGATTCCTTCCTGCAGTTCCTTCAAAGACTGGAAGTGTCTGAACTCGTACCTAGAAATGCTGAAAAATTAAACAGGCAACAACAGCTGGGATTTCAGGAGGAAAATGTGAGTTTCAGGGTTAATCCAAAGCAATTATTTCCAGTAAAGGTAGAGGTGCTCACCATATTAGCATGTTAACTATGGCAACTTAAAGCGTGTTAGGAAGAGACAAAAAATAGGAAAGAAGGAGGGTATTGCTCATTTTCAACCAAAACAAGCTGCCTGCAATGGATGAGTAACTCAACTCCCACATCCTTGAGTTGAGAATGTGCAGCACAAAGCATAGTGAGCCCTCAAAACCTAAGGCTTGGACATCCATCTGCTGCTGGGCTGCACAGCAAATCCACAGCCAGCACTTCTCTGAGAGCAGAGCAGTAAAGTCTGTTACAGGCCCAGGAATTTGACACGAAGAGGTTTCTCTTCCCTTTAAGGTTACAGAAGGTAAAACCTGTCCAGGACAAAACCAGAGGCCTCCATTTCACAGATACTATAATAAGAGATAAAAATTACTTAAGGCCAAGTTCCAACATACATTCACCAGTTATGTATTCTCACACAAATGAAAAACACTGCAAACAGTGGCACGAGGGGCAACATAAACATTCAAAAAAGGATTCCAAGAGGTCTTATGTTTCTTCTCTGAAAAAACAGGTTGTGTGAATTTGACTACACTCAGGGAAACTCTAAAAGCTGCAGGAACAGAGGGCTGCGAATCAACGTGCAAAAGCAAGATAGAGCTGTTCTGAAAGGGCTTCTGGGAGCTGATTTCCCAGCTCTGTTGTATGGATTCCAATTGTTTTTGGAAGCAGGAAGTCCAAAAACAGGAGTCGAGGTGAGTGGGTGTTTTAAGGAATTTAATTTCCCATTTTTAAAGATTTCTGTTAAGGTAATAAGAGGTATAAACCACTGTAACATTTCTCAACTTGTATCTGAATAAAGCTAGTGAGAACTTCAGCAAAAACAAATGATTCCAGTCTCTGAGGCACACACATCATAACATTTGTATCTTACAGACAGAAATAATTTAAGCAAATCCCCCCTGGAGACTCTAAAAACGTTAGTCCTTTTTATTACCTCAGCTAAAAGGACAATATACTAATTATTTTCCCTAGAACTACGAACTCCAAGTTCTTTTCCTACCCTTCAAAGGGCATCAGTGCCACTCAGGGAGAGAAAAAACAAAAAGGTACTGCTTTCTAGATATTTTAAATAATAAATATGTTCAACAATGTCTAATGTGTAGGACAGGTATTTAGGAAGTGCCAGCTTATGCAGGAGAAAGAGCTGTGAAGGCAGAAAGTAAAAGAAGACAATACGGCTTATTATGTTCATGCCGGATTTAAAACACAAGCTACTAAAAAAAGTAAACAGAAGTAGCTTACACTAAAAATAGAATCCTCCCCCATAAGTTCAGGGAAGCATCTCAACTGAACAGGTCAGGGTTTTGGTCCAGCACATGGGAACCCTGCATGTAAGCCAGGAATAGAGAGAGAGAGAGAGATAGAGAACAACTTGAACAAGTTCTTCCATTTAAATGAAAGCAGTAACAGCTTTGTAAAGAAGTTTGAGGAAAAAAAACATAGGCACCACATAATTTTTAAGGTTCAAATGTACATCAACATGTTACAGCCCCCTCCCTTCCCCCCCCATTTATACACACATGGTTTATGTAAAGTTACATATTCAACAGAGTACCTTCAGCATGAAAAGTCTCTTAGGTCAACTGCTCGTGACAACTACATTCAATAATGCAAAGTGGATCACTTGGTAAAGCCATTATCCCCCACCCCAATAACTTAAATTCAAACCACAGGAGACAGTTCTAACACGTAGCACTCAGTGGCTGGGCTTGTCAGAGCTCTGGAACAAGGAGCACAGCTCTTCACAGGTCTGTGTTTCCACTGAGCTGAACTGGGACTCCATTGTGTTCCAGGCTAAGTCAGCCAGAAGGAAATCATCCATTGCTGTCTGTGTCTCATTGCTGGTGAGGAATAAACTGCCCAGGTTCTCAAAGCAGCTGTCCATGGTCTGTGTCTCTGCACTGCTGAGCTGCACTTTGCTTTCAATATTCTGAGCAGGTGTGGGTTTAGTAGCCATATACACTTCTGTCTGGGTTTCTGTATCAGATGAGTCAGTGCTCATGGAGAAACTGGACTGCTTCAGAATGCTTCCCAAAGGCAGGTGGGTAGTACTGTCCAAAAAGAAATTCAGGTCTGTCTGTGTCTGTGTATCAAACATCTCCAAACCTAAGAAGTTAGAATTGCCTCGGCAGTTATAGGATTGAGTGGCACTATCTGAAAACAAGAAATCAGTCTGAGTTTCAATGTCCAGTGACTCCAAAACTGGCTCAGAGTTCAGGGTTCCAAGTTCACTCTCTTCAGTCTGAGTTTGGATATTGGATGCTGAAAAGAACTCTTCAATGTCAAAGTCTATCCCTGTGCTCTGGGAGGGACCAGATGGCAGATGTGTGTCAGCATTAGAACTTGTCTCAGACAAAAGGCCACGATTATCCAGTGTCTGGCCAGACATGTTTCCTGAAAAGATGTTTTCCAGATCACTTAGCAGGTCCATTGTCTGGGTTTGATTATCTGTTGTATTTTGAGGTGGAAGTATATTGGTCTGTGTATTGAAGCTGATCAGGGATTCAGCCTTCACCGAGTCCTGATTCAGGCTCTTGCAATTAGTTCTTTGCAGCAAGGTTTGATCTATATTTGCAGGCATTAAATTGTTTTCTGGAAGTTCAATGTGAGTAGAAACATTATATGATGAAGGAACATTGTCAAAGATGTCACTGCACATGACAGCCTGGTCCATCTGAACTCTTCCATCAATACAGTCCTGTGATCTACTGGTCTGAGTCTCTCTAGAAATGCCACATGTTGGGAAACACCCCTGACTGAAAGCATCAGTCTGAGCAGCTATGGATGAAGTCAGTTTGGAAGCAGGCAGCAGTGTCTGTGTCTGTACACTGATGGGCAAGGAAACCTGGGAACTGAAGGACAGATCTGTCTGAGAGCAAGAGGACACACAGGAGTTGGGAGTCCAGGCTGCAGCTGGGACAAAGTTCTGTGAAATATAAGATAAGTCAGTCTGTATATTTATAGAAGAGATTTTGTTCTTGTGACAAACGTTGCCCATGTCTTGCCCTGGGTTACTCGGTGGAACCTTGTCCAGCTCCACTTGCACACCGGTGCTCACGGGCTCCTGGCCACCAGCACTCCTCACTTTGGAAACAGGCATACTGTCTTTAAACACCAGGGTTTCTGCCTCCAGGGCTGGAATCAGAATTCCTATAGACTGAGGCAACAAATGAACAGTACTTACAACTGAACCTCGATTATCCACAGCCACTACAGCAGGTTTGACAGAAGGGTCCGTTGCAGACACATAAACAGGCAGGTGAGCAACCTGCATCACGGGCACTTTCACCAAAGCCACCTTGGGCTTGGGCAAAAGCATCTTCGGGGTGCATTTGGGCTGCATTTGGTTTGTGAAGTTGGAGCTGTGGGAGCCTTCAAGAGAGGCCACTGCTTTCACTTCAGAGGACTCCAGTTCCTGAGTGGCAGGAGCGTTACTGTGAGCACTGATGAACGCTTCGTTGGCTTTCTCTGCCAGCTGCTGATTATGGGCAGAGGTTTCCATTTTCCTTTTCTTACTGGGAGGGTCCCTGTGAACATGAGATCAATAATTTATACTTTTTTCAGGCACAGAACATCTGCCTTCCATTCTCTTGCATCACTGCACTGAAAATACATCCTGAAGTCACAGAGGAGGGTGGATATGAGAAGACAACCATGAAGTTCAGTTTTGTTAAATGTCATCCCTCACTCATTGAAAAAAAAGAAAAAAGGCCACCTCTTTTATGGAGACCTATTTCTAAATGGAGGTGGAGGTTTTAGATGATTTCTTGCCTCTTGCACATTAAGCACTCTGATTTGAAGATGTTTAATGTGTTATTTTGATGATAACTCAGATTGAGCATTGAAGGCACAGGGCTCTTAAAATGAGTGTACAGATAAAGGTCTGGAAACTGGACACACAGTTAGCACTTCTTCACACAAAACTTAATTTTGCAGCAGCTGAACCTCCAAGAAAGACAGTCTGGGCCTCAGAAAGCAGAGTGCCCTTCATGAAATATATACACACATTAAAACAACTGTGAAACTAAAATTACCAAGATAGGTGGTAAAAAAAGAATCCACTAATAATTGCAAAGACAACTATAAACTATAAAAGAAAATAACCTGAACTGCATTCCACACCTCAATTACCAGCTATAAACATTTACAAATCATCTCTGCTCTCAAGGAACTGTAAAAGCAGATGGAACAAGAACCATCAGCACTCATGCCAGGCAGTGCAGTGTCATCAGTGCTTTTTGTTTGGTACACAGGGGAAACCTGATCTTACTGATTAGACAGATCAGCACTGCCTTCAACAAAACACAAACTCCTAAAGGCAGCAGAACAAAGAAACTGCCAACTGCTCCACAGCTGAACACACACGTGAGCCATTTTCCATGTGACCAACAGGAAGGAGACAAAAAGGCAGGACAGGAATGGTACCATTACACAACTGCTTCACTTTTACCTGTGTTCTGCAGGAATTTCATGGCCAGTTCTGTAAATGTGAGACAGCAGTGCTGTTCTGCTGGCACAGGGGCACCCACAAGTGCACTGGAAAGTCTTGCCACACACCTCTATGTGCCGTTTCAGATACCACTCTGTACCATAGGAGTTACTACATTTGTCACATTTGTGCTTCTTTTCGGCATGCATTTTCATAAAGTGCTAGAACACACAAGGGAAAGGAAACATTAGCTGCAGTGAAGATAAAAAAAAAACCCCAAAATCATGGTTGGGGAGACAGAAATAGTTGCAATTTTTTAGCAGCACTGAGGAGTAGCAATTTTCTTTAAAGTCTTACTACTAATAAGTTACAAGTTTAAAGAAAACTAGGGAAAGAATTAAAAGTTGGCCAATCTGCTTGTGCTAGATGTATCTTAAACCACAGATAAATATTTAACCCTCTTAAAGCCACTGAAAGCTTTCTGTGGAAATAGATGAATAAATCTATAGATCAATCTTGCTACAGAGCACAGCCACTCAAATCCTACAGTCTCCCCAGTTCATTGCTGGTAACCACCAGCAGCACCAGCTCTTTTTGCTCACTCACTCAGAAAACAAGTCCTACATGTTTTCTTAAACAGGTAACTAATAAACAAATGCATTTTGGTAACAGAGCAGAGAGAAACTCTTCATTCTTGACCACTTGAAAAAGCAGTTAAAAGCATCTCAGCCACATTTGAAACCTTTATTGGTTGCTACTGTGATTCCTCCCCCCCTCCTTTTGATCTTTCTCCACCTATTTTAATTTGGGGAGAGGGGCTGTCCTCCAGTTCAGCAGAACATCCTGGCACCTGCCTAATCAAAAGGTTCAAGTCCTCTAATATCAACATGCAAACATGCAAATTCATTAACCATATGCACATTAGGAGTGCTCTAACTTCTGGAGATATGCTGAGAGGCTTTGATGATATCTGAGTGCAAAAGTGGAGACAGTCAGGACTGAACCAGTGTGAAAATACTTCAGGAAACAGGAATACCTGTTTTACAAGAGAAAATTGGGAAAATGGCCTGTTTGGTCCTCTAGGGCAGCCTTCAATAGGACAGCAGTAGAATTTCTGTGAAGTTTTCAAACCCTTCCTTATTGGTGCATTAAGTTTTCCATCCTGAAAAAGAACCAGGTGAGAGAGGTTGACGGTTCTCCGGGTTTGGATTTTAAAGACAATATTCAGAATACACATCAGCTCTGGCTGAGTTCACACCCCTCAGTGAGTTGAAGGCACTTCCCTAAGCTATTTGAAAGTTCACATGGAGCTTTTCCCCTGTGGATGCCACTTTGCAAATATCCCATCCAAAGTACCACGTGCAATTACAACAAGCTCTAGGGAGTAGTGGTACTGTCCACCTTTACTGAGATACTCACTGCTCCAAGCCAATTAAATCCACATTTTGTATTTTTTGATCCAAAAAAGGTTTTCCATACAGATACTACACTAGACTGGTGTTCC
Organism: Platyrinchus mystaceus; assembly: GCA_035041135.1. NCBI lineage: Eukaryota > Metazoa > Chordata > Aves > Passeriformes > Tyrannidae > Platyrinchus > Platyrinchus mystaceus. Next base: position 15,943,750 of record JAWWLV010000021.1, on the reverse strand, counting down.
TTGTTAGTAGCACAGTACTTGAGGCTCCACTGTGTAACACAACACTTCTGTGATGCTGGAATTCTGTTGCCACTACTCACAGTAATAACATGAAAATAAAATGAAAAATGCCATTTAATTTACATCATAAACCAAATCTCACATCTATGAAACAACTGGCATGCAAACTCTGAACCTCCAAACACTAAAGGACCGCTCCACCTGGACTTTCCATGTGGTCTGTCTCGCTGACCCTCACATGCACTCAACAGAAGAAAGCAACATAACTTGCTCAGAGGACCTCAAAAAAACATATAAAAAGGACACATTAATGTCCACAACCACACAGAACCTCTTGCCACTGAGGACACAGCTGTGGAAAGCAGACAAGGTGTGCACCTCTAGATATATCCCATCTGAAATAGTCTCAGTGGAAGCATCTGTGTCTAAGCAAAAAATTGAAAGTGAACTATTAAAAATCTGATGCTTAGAGTAGCTGTGAGTCTCCTCATATCCCAAAGCTGAACAGGAGGCCAACCAAGTCCCCAGAGCCAGTTACAGTGGTCCATGATGGCGTGCCCAAGATGATTATTCTGGGAAGAATTTACCCTGTTTGAACCTTGCACCTGATTTCCCTCAGCAGGAGGGCAGTGAGCACAGTCAGTGCAGGGCTGATTCTCCATCAGTCACTCCCCAAGCACATCCCTGTGCAGATCTCCAGCTTTGTGTTGATAACACAGGTGACACCGAACATGAAGAACCCCCAGAGCACAACAGTCCTCCCATGTGAAGCAAACAAAGTGTAGCTCAGCTGCCAGGACACAAAGGGGGTCACTGCTCACCCCCCCATCAGAGTCAATCAACAACCAACTGTTCTGAGTCATTTCATTTACAATCCAAAAGCTGAGGAGGGGGATATTTCAATCATTAGCTGGTTTTCCCTCAGGTCACCTCTCAAGCCAAGGTACTCTGTGTAAAATGCAACCCCTTCAAGCAATATTTCAGTTATGTTTCCACACACCCAACACTGCTGCACCTTCACTGCTGTCAGTGACAGACCATACAGATGGAAACAGCGTTTAGAGCCTCTCAACCAAAATAATCAGCTGCCATTTCATCAAGAAAATAAGAACAAGTCTCTAAATGGAATAAGTCTCTAAAAAGGGGAGTTTTCATGTAACATTTTAACCTTCCAAGCATCTTTCTGTACAGCAGTTTTCCCCATGGACAGCCCATTCATAAACAGGCCTGTTTTATCTCTGCTGAATCATCGCTGTCATTATTGTTGCACCTCCTACAGCCACTGCCCAAAACAGGAACATGACTCAAACAAATCTAGTTGTTCCAGCCCCAATGACACTTTTTAACCCTGAATTTACCCGGGAACACTTTGATTCGATGTCAGGCTTGAAGTCTTCTGCTGCTTTTAGTCACAAAAATGAACCAAGTCAGCCTCCCTTCTCCTCAGCAGTACCACCTTCTCTCCTTCCCCAAGAGCTTCTCAGCCTCTCATTGGCCAAGTTGCCTCCTCACTAATTTCATTTGTCACTAACAAATGCAATCTACTAAGTTCTTTTTGTCTGGGGAACCAGTTCTCTCTTAAAAGGAAATACCAATACTAAAATATTTAGCCTCCCTTAAGCCTCAGCAACATTTTTACTCTTAATTATGATGCCCTTGGAACGAGTCAGGAAGTTCCTGAGAATCTGCATCCATCCACGTTTCAGTGTTTATTCCAAGCTACCCCAGGATCCAGTAATTAGGTGTATGAAGCAGGTTATGGTTCCACAAGGCACAGGAGCTGGTTAACAGAGGCTGGGTGAGAAAGCAGCATCTCCTCACCCTGTCGTACCCTGGATTATGTAACCCACCAGCTGCACTGCACTCCCAGAGCATCAGCTCACAACCAAAATGCCTCTGCTGACCTCAGAGAACACTTTCAACTCCTGCCGCACCTCCCCTGACACCAACACACAACCCACACTAAAAGTTGCCAGTGCCTGTCAGCAAACAACATGAAAACAGCCCAGAGACAGCAGACAGCAAGTGCACCGAGCTCTGCTCCCTTTGGTTCCTCACCAACCAGCACCAGCAACCCTCCCTCGACTCTGCAATTAACCATTTCACACAACAAGGCCGTTCATTGTTTGCCTGCCGAGGCTGCACTTTCAGAACGCAGCAGTCGAAGTTTTCCAGCAGTAGGATTTGTCCTGGCAGGTCTGGCACTGTGATTTTGGGAAGAGCAAGGGAATCCTTCTGGAAGGGCCACACTGAGCCGTGTGTGACTGCTGAACTGTGGCTCTCCTCCCCCACGAGCACATGCTGTGTTTTCTCAGGAGTACTATGGAAATGAGGGCTTGTTTCCAAAATGGCATCCATCTGGGTTGGTTGGTTTGGTTTTTTTTTTGGCTCAGATATTTTTAAAAAAACAAACAAAACCTCCACCTAAGAGCCCTCGGCGCTGGGATGAGGGTGGATTGACAGCTGATAAGGGTAGGAAATGCTGCCTCACAAATGGTGCTGTAAAGTTTTACTGCAGAAAGATAAGCGATAAGCAAGTGAAACAACAGATGCTGAGCCACGAAGAACTTTTAACTGCCTGGGGCATGTTTATAAAAATGCTTAAAATTCGTTATTTTCTGTAAGTAATTTTAGAGGAATCCTCAACATGACTGGTCAGCCCCTGCACACAGACACCTGCAGGGGACTTTTCCATGGGGGAGATTTAAACAACAGACAACGAGAAACACTTTGTTATTTCCCTGGGGAATCACAGAATGGTCTGGTTTGGAAGGGACCTCAAAGCCCATCTCATTCCACCCCCTGCCATGGGCAGGGATATCTTCCACTAGCCCAGGTTGCTCCAAGCCCCGTCCAACCTGGCCTGGAACACTGCCAGGGATGGGGCAGCCACAGCTTCTCTGGGCAACCTGTGCTGGGGCCTCCCCACCCTCACAGGGAAGAATTTTTTCCTGATATTTAATCTAAACCTACTCTCAGTTTGAACCCATTCCCCTTGTCCTGTCACTCCATGCTCCTGTAAACACTCCTGCCCCATCTTTCCTTAAGTTCCCTCCAGGTATTGGAAGGCCCAATTAGGTCACCCCAAACCCTCCTGTTTTCCAGGCTGGACAATCCCAGTTGTCTCAGATTCTCTCTGAAGAATCCCAATTCTCCTCAGGGTGGGGAATCACCCCCTCCGAGCCTCACAGCGAACCAAACCCCGGCACGGCCGCAGCCGCCCCCCGGACCCGCCCCGGGCCGGCCGCAGGCCCCGGGGCCGCCCCCGGCGCTGAGGGAGCCGCGCAGCCCGGGCCGAGGGGCGGCCCCGCCGGGCCGAGCGGGCGGGGGCGGCGGGGCCGGCGCGGCCTCCCGGCGGTACCTGCAGCGGGTGCGCCTTGCTGAGGTGCATGTTGAGGGCCGGGCTGTTGGGCAGCACCTTCCCGCAGCCGGGCACGGTGCACAGGATGTTGGTCCGCACTTGGGACAGCTCGGTGACCGAGGGCCGCACCAGCTCGGCGGCGGGCGGCCCGTCCCGCCCGGGCTCCGGGGGCCGCCCCAAACCCCCGCCACGCCGCCCGGCCGCCGCCGCCGCCATGTTGCTGTCACCGCTCGGCCCCCCGCGCCCCTTCCGGGCCCCGCGGCCAATCGGCGCCGCCGATGGCGAATATTCATGAGGCACGTGGCGCGGCCCCGCCCCCCGCTCCTCAGCGCCCCCCGGCGGCGGGCAAAGCGTGGCGGGCCCTGAGGGAAAAACACGGCGAGGTGCGGAGCGGGAACAGCGGGAGACACCGGGAAACACAGGGAGACACCGGGAAACACCGGGAAAAAGGCGCGTGGCGGCCCTCGGAACGGCACAGCCCCTCGGCACACCCGGCTGGGGCGTCCCCGCTGCACCACGGTATTGGGTTGCACCGGGAAGCGGAGCGGCAGGCACTGATCGCCGCTCTGGCACCAGGATCCCAGGGAATGGCCTGGAGTTGTGGCAGGAAAAGGTTCTTCCCTCAGAGGGTGGTCGGGCACTGAACAGGCTCCCCAGGGCAGTGGGCACGGCCTCAGGGCTGACAGAGCTCAAGGAGAGCTGGGACAATGCTCTGAGGCACGTGGTGGGATTCTGGGGGATGTCCTGACATTGTGTGTGACTTTGATCCTTGTGGATCCCCCCCCCCCAGGACTGTTCTGTGATTCACCGATGTTGGAACCAATAACACAACACTGTGGTTTTTCCCCTATAATTTGTCAAGTTAAAGGACAATATGGGCACCATTTTTTGGGGAAGGGTTATGCCATACACAGAGCTCCCAGGCTGTGTGTCCATCCCATAGCACCTGTCCCCACAGCTGCACGTGGTTCTGCTGCTTGGGATTATAGAACAGAGGTCATCTAGTCCAACCCCAAACTTCCAACTTGTTGGAAGAGACCCAGCTGGAGTGAGGAAGACAAGTTTGGTGTCCACATTCCCCCCTTGCCTTACCTTCTCCATGGGGACACACCTGCTCAGCAGGAAGGAACCCAGGATTTGCAGATGCATTTTCTGACAAATTAATAAATACACACCTGCTTGCCTGGAAGTGCTGCATAGTTCCTGGAATATCCCTGCTTACAAGAAGTTAGAGATGAAACATTATCTCTGAAAATCAGAGATACCAATGTTTTGGTTGTTAAAAAGGGGATGGAGCCTGCCTTTCCCAGAAGCCAGAGGCAAGCCCAGGCAGTAGGCCAGGCACTCACAGTGTTTTAGAGCATTTGGGAACTTTACCTTTATGGTAAATCATTGTCATCTCAGGCATTTAAGTTATTTGGGAGAGAGCATTAGGAAGAACAAGTTGCAGAGAGTGAAATGCACACTGGAATCTTAATGGACTTGAATCCTGGAAGGCTCTGTGAGGGTGAGTGAGACACACTAAGAACCAGCTCTTAATGTCTATCACACAAAACCTGAAGTGCTTTGTCAAACTAAGATTTAAATCACTCAGGTGGGATTCCTAAAAACCATATCACAAGCAGAGAGTCCTAAACTAACTTCTTTTAAAGTGTGAGTTATAGAGAATAAACCAAACCAAACATCAGTATGAAATCATATTTCTAAGACAGGCCAAAAAAACTTCTATGAGAAGACTTAATTTACATGTTTATTTACAGTTTAAAAACAAAACCATGCCCATACAACCTCTCAAAATAAGGCTGCCTCTGAGCACTGAGGTATCCAAAGTGAATTGGAAATTCCACATTACACAAAGTACACACAAAACTGTCCGGGTAACAGAATTAAAAAGAAACACTTGTACTCAAGAACTGAATTTTGGGATCAAATCCATCTCAAAAAAAACAATGCAGCAACTATCTATACAATTCCCAATGTTTACCAACTCTAAAGAACTCCAATGCAAAGCTGTTTGCATTAGTGGCTGTTGCCATCTTGATCCTGCAATCTTTGTCCCCAAGCACAAAAGGATCAAATATTAATTGAAATTAGTCTACAGAAAATATTGCCTGTTTCATTGTATTCCTCCAAGACAGAGTTTCCTAAGACATTAACAGCAAAGACAGATTTTTCCTTCTTAAGTATTTGTTATTTGCTGTTGCCCCTGGTGAGAAAGTCTTTGACACTGAGTTAATATCCCCTGAAGTTGGATGGAAGTTTCTTACTGGCATCTACATTCCAAGAGTCCCTCCTTCCCTGTGCCCTGTAATGGTCTTGGAACACAAACTTCCCCCTCTCAGATAAAAACTTGCCTGACCTGCAGGCAGGGAGTTCCCACCCATCTGAACGGGACATTCTCAGCTGGAGCCACAATAAGAAGGGTCACCAACAATATCAGAGTCACCTGCAGCTCTGATATCAAACTGAGCAGCTCCAGCTCTGTTATTGCATCTTCATTAAGCTTTAACTTCACAAATACTACTGAAAATACAGTTGGGAGCAGTCATTGCCTTTACATTTAAAATAACCACCATCTCTCTGTTTAAAATTTGCAGTTGGCTTTTTTATTAGTTAAGGAAAGGGCTGATTTCTGTCAAAGACAACTGTGGGGGGAATAATTCAAAGAAGCCATATGTTGTAAAAAAATTTAAGGTATTACCAAAGAATAAGTTATTTTCTTAAAATCTGTTTTAAAAGCTTATGATGATCGAGATTAATACCAGTAATAAACAAATTGCATTTTTCTCTATGACTCAGTTTTAAATTAAGGGCTTACAAAACTTTCTGGAGATAAACCTCTTTTCTCTCTTATTCTAAAATAATTCCTAGCTTTTTGTGGTATACATGTAAGGAGTGGTGAAAGTGGTGCATCAGCCATACCTGGAGAGAAAGACACAAATGATTATAGCTGTACTCACCTATTATTTACCTTTCACAAGTGTTACAAAGCTAAACCACAAAACTAAAACCACAGCTTGAGTATCCATATACAAACCAGTCATTTTAAGAACTGTTATGTATTTAGATCTATTTAAAGTGGTAACATTTTTGTTCTACTACATTTCTGTCTATTTCCAAACAAACTGTGAGGTTTCTCCCTTATGCAAGATATTTAAATTTAGAAAAAACAACTTAAAACTGGATTTCCCCTCCATTTTATAGAGTTGGGACACTTACCTGCTGGTGCCAGGGATTTCAGTGATTCTAAAAGATGTGGACTAGAAAACTTGACCAGACATCTGAATGGTTCTTTTTTATCCAAAACATCCATTTCAGGACTACTTTTAAACATTGTCTCAAGCTGTTAAACACAAAATTTAACCAGGGAGTATAAGCAATGAATATATTTCATTTATATGTTATTAGTTTAAATGTCACATGCAATAAGACTGTTTCTCATTTGTAATGACCATGGTTCCAGCTGGAGGAAATGTTGTAATAAAATCAGAGGGTGCCACCAAGTGGCAGATTTCTGCTGAAAGGAAGAGGCAGCTTGTTCAGTAACATTGTAAAATGTCCTCCTTAAAGTTTAAAAAGCATAGTATTTCTTCAATTTCAAATTTAGCTTAACTACTGCTACATGAAAATTATAAAACCCCCCCCATATTGGTTGCTTGTATTACCTTATATTGTGCAAATTGGAGTATTGGTTGGGGACCATCACCAAAAGCTTCCTGGTTCAGTCTCTGTATTCTTTCTTTCTCACTTTTGTTTTCATTAATTATTCTTAAATCCACTGCAGGGCAAAAGAATAGGGAAAACAGAAAGACAACTTTGGCAGCTGCTGCAATGCTGTTCTTCTGATCAGATCCCTCCAGTGAAAATATGAAAATAATAATTTTAACAAATTCATCACCATCTTTTTTTGCTAAGGTAGTTGTTTCTATCACTTACATTTTCAGTGCTTGCCAAGAGAAAAGCACAGGCTCATGTGAGGTACTGGGCACTGAGTGTTTTTGGTTTCCTGTGCTCAGTGCCAGTCCTGGGGAAATGCTGAGCTCTCCCAGTGTTATGGAACAAGGAATGGATAATGTAGTGGGAATGTAACACATGTGAACTTCCTATTACAGATCTCATTTCACAAGCCAGCAGTAATGACACTTCAGTATACATACCATTTTCTGGTTCTACAGCCTTTCTTTGGAGAGGTTTTGGACAATAAGTTTGGAAGTTCTAAATGGAGAGAAAAAAAATTAGTTCACTTTTAGAAGATTAGCTGAGAAGAACTTTATAGATTTCTTTTTGCTTCTCAAAGTGAGTATTCCTCCAATTTTTGATCAGTACTAGAAGTCTGAAAGCCAATCTAATTTTGAGGAAAACAAATACCTGTCCTATGATATTTGTTAACAGTTCCCTATTTAAAAGTTTTACATGGACAAGCAGACTAAGGACCCATTTTAACAGCCTTCAACTCGTGGCTCTAAGAAGCCAGGGAATGATACTAAAAAAATCTTAAAACTGAATTGCATATATAATTTTTAGCCTGAGTTTAGCCATCAGGAATAACAATAATGAAGAGCAGGTGGGATACCAAGTGATCACATGCCCATTGTGATGTTACCTTCGAGAAAGGCTGTCCACCTCAGTACTTCAATATTATTTTAACTTGATGGTCTCTTGGAAAAGGTGATTTTTCCCCCCTTCTAAGGGGTGAGAACTAGGCCTGAAACAAAAAGCAAGACTTATCTTAGGGTTTACTTGTGAAGTGGCTCACCTGGCTATATCTCTTAAACACAATATCTTTAAGGGAGTTTAAAGAATGGCTTCGAAGCTCCATTTCACGGATGTCATGGTAATTGGAAGCAACAATCAGGGCCTTTAAATAAAAATTGAAATTGTTTTAACATCATTCTTAATCACCACTGTGCTTATAATATGTCAAAAGTATAGTATTTCTAGACATTGTGATGGTTTTGTTTCAAGGTAAGCAACTGCTCTTTAACCTGCAGGATTCTCATATCTGAAAAAATGTTGCATAGACTGTTACTAAGCTCAGGTTAATATTTTAAAGCATTCACAGGATTAACAAGATAAGCCCCATAGCCTTATCAGATGAAAAATAAACAAACAGAACAATAAAATATTTAGATTACTACTGCAGAAGTTTGCTGAATAGAGAAAACAAAACTACCAACCCTGATCACATGTTAACAGAAAACGTGTTTTAAAACTAATGAAGAGCATTCCCTGATGAGCTCACGTGTTTAGTTCATCAGCTTAACCACCTTGATGTAATATTCTTCAACTTCTATGAGACAATTTAATCAAATACTGCCTTACACTTTGCTAAGAAGTTAGAACAATTCAGGATCAGTAAAAGTCCCAATCACCTGTATTTACTCACGACACACCGATCCAAAGATTCGGGGTTCGCCCCATTTTTATCACGAGGGAGAAAAAATAAAGATGTAATTTAGTACATTCTGTTAGGTGAGGAACCTGTTGAAAGCTAACACAGCTCTGGCTGTCCCTGGTGTGGTGCAGGCAGGGTTCAAGCAGCTTGGCTGTGTACCTGGCACAGCAGAGGTAAGTTGCTCTTGAGCACCGAGGCAGAGATGAAGACGTAGGGAGTCTGCGAGTGGTACACGACGTAGCTGGGCTTGTACTGGTTTGGCTGCCTGTGGGGTGTTCCCCAGGCAACTCGAATCCAGATGGCATCATCCTCATATTCCCTGAAGGTGATGGTGACCTGAGAGAACAAGAAAAGCTCTGATTTACTGACACATTTAAGGTGTCCATAAAGATTTTCTTATCTCTTAACCCCAAAGATCATTTAGTGCAGCACTGCTTGAATAAGAAACAAAAGCCACTAAGTGTGGTCAGGGTTGTATTGGAATCAAAACTCCACTGAAAAACAATAACCTCACAAGGTGGGATAAAAAGAATCACCTTTCAACTCTAGTATTACTTTTCTTCCTGACAATACACATTTTCTTGTGAAGGGTGAAAATAAAACCAGCTTATTACAAAAGCCTTGATTTCTCCTTTGGGAAAATAACAACACACAAAGGTGTCTGTTTAGATGGAGGGCTGGTGGCAATAATTCCAATATGTCCATTTTTAGAGAAATTAAACTTTTGATCAACTTGTGATTTTAGACCCAAATATATTTATCACAGCTCAACAATACACAATCAGAAGTCTGAAGATTCCCTTTGTTATTCTCATAGATTTGTTCCTTGTTTATTCCTTTTTACCTTGACTCAATCTGGGTGACTTTGGAGTGGAAAAACTTCCTTTAAAAACAAACAAACCAAACAACTCACTTTTTGACTGAGGCACAAGTAGGGCATAAACTGTTGAAACTGCTGGGCCAACAATACTTCTCAAAGGTTTTGAGAGACCTTCTTTTTTAAAAAAACAAAAATATTGCAGGCTTTTCTTATAAGAGAGTGATGTGAACTGTGAGGCTGATTTGTGTTTGTTGTCAGTGGGAATCCACGGGGTGTCAGGGAGTGACACAGGGAATTAGCCAGAGACATTTTCTATTATCTTGCCTAAATGAAACTGGTGAACTAAAGGAAGAAGAGACTTTTGCAAATTGCTTAGCAAAAAAATGAAATGAGAGTATTCCCTTCCTGTTTTTCCTTAGCATGCTCATTTCTGCAGTGTAGAAACTGCTGCTTGCTATTGACACTGTTTTTCCAGTCATTCTGTAAAGAAACACCAGAGCCAAGTTCTCCATTAGAAAATGCCATTTCAAAGCCAGAACTAAAAGGAAATGAATACAATGTTGTTACTAATCTAAATTATAACTGAACTCCTTTGTCCTGCTTAATGGCTCCTTCACACTCCCTCTATCCTGTTTGATAAGATTTTTGTTGTGTGTTGTTATTGAGCAACAGGCAAAGAAATACCCACTTACTGAGGCAATGTGAGCATTCAAATACAGCAAAGATTTCATAAGACACCACCACTTTCTTGAAGTCAGTCCCATTTTAAGACAAACTCACATTTTATTTCCCTCCAGCATAACTGTGAAGTTGTTAGAACAGATATGCAACACATTTTTGCTGTTTCACATGCAGTTCCTATCATTCCAAAAGAATAACTCCACTTAATTTTTGACACAAACTGTGAGGAAAGGTTATGAAAACAACACAGTGACACCAGAGCTGTGGAAAAAAACTCAGAATGGATTTATTCTTACGTTTTTCAAGGCTGACCGAAGTCTCCTTTTAAATTTCCTTTTGAAATCTGTTAAGTCAAAATATTCCAGTTCTTCTCCTGTTACACGAGGAAAAAAGTCAACCCAGAAATGAGAATTGTCTGCAAAAGAACTAGTTCAGAGTTGTTTTTAGTTTTGCTGCAAGAAAATTAAGCAGAAAAAGCTGAAGTTGCATAACTCTATACAAAATGTGTGTTAAGTCTGACCCTCATTATTGCTATATAGAGAAAAGGTTAATATTTAATTAGTAATCAATAATTTCTGATAATTGCTTGAGAACTTAACAGAAAGTGTTCTAAAAACATTAAAGATATCTCCATTGAAAAATCCATACTAGACTGCAGTAAAATGTTCAAAATATCTCTACAGAAGAAATCCATGTGAGACTACATTTATATTTAAAATGTAGGATATGAGGCAGCACAGCACTAAGTTGCTGAGAACTGTGGGAAGGAAGGAAAGGAAGCAAGGGAAGATATTTTACCTGTTTTTCTCATCTGGTAAACACTCCACATTCTTTTGTTTTGGTAGATGTGGTTGTCTAGGAAAGATAGGAATTGGTCACTAACATAATATATTGGCAAAAAGTAATTAAAGAAACAAATACTTTTACAGGCAGGTTACTTTAAAAAGATTACTCCTGCTAATGCAATATAATTTATTCAGTATTCTTAAACTACTGCTCATAGCAAACATAAACCAGTTTTTTTATTAAAAAAAGATGGGAAGTTCTTTTGTAACTCAGTGAGCAGCCAATAAAGGGCATCTCTGAGGGTCAATGTTTAAGGAAGGGTTTCACCCAAAGTCATCAAACTCAAATGTAAGATGGGTGGACTGTTAAAAGAAACCTTGAGATTTAAACTATCATATAATCAAGTTGTGAATTGATATTGGAATTAAGAGTTCCAACTGGAGCATTTGCTGATGGGTTTGCCCATGTCACTCCTGTTGGAGCATGGAATGAATGGCTTTAGGGTTTGGTGCAAACCAGAGACAAATCTGTGTCTCTGTGTTTATAACTGTGTGCTGGATGTGGGTTCCAACAATTTACACCTGTTGAGGCCTCAGAAGAAGCAAAAATGCTTTTGTTGATTTTGAGCTGTTTTTAAACAAGGTGACCTCCAATAAGATTGATCTCAAATGTGATCTGCTTACACCAAGTGCATCTGTACTGCCCCACAGTAATCACTGTGTCATTAAGGGCATTATCAAGTTACTTGAAAAAAAATCCCAATTTTAATTAATTTTTTACTTACAAATTATGTCCAGGACAGCTGCTTGCTTTATGTCTGCAGAATTTTCCTAGAAAGAACAACAGTGCATGGTGAACTGCAGCAATTAAAAAAAATTAATGGGTATTTGGGACATAATGCAACACTGACAGTATTTCACTGGATTTTAACATATTCCTTATTTAACCTTTACAGCATGAAAAGATTTGTAAGAAACTTCATGACACAACTTGTTACAGATACAAATGCTATTTTAAAAATACGACATTTGCTGTCTCAGGGGAATAACATAACAGCTTCTTTCCTTTAGTTTGATCTACACCCCAGGTAATTAACCTTTGAGGATGAAATTCAAAGGGAAGGATACAAAAAGATATATCAGTAATAACTGTATCTGAGTTATGATATTATACATACAGACTCCTGGTATATATAAAGATTCTTGGTGCACCAAAATCAGAGTTAGATCAGATAATTTTTTTTTTGCTTATAGTACATTGAATGGAAGTAATTCTAGCCAAGGAAATTTTTCAAAAAAAAATCTGAAAAGTCTAGAAGATATAAACTAGTGCTGTCATTACCCATACAAAATAGATTTAAATCAGGACTGTGTAACAAGCCTGTATTTTACAAATTAGAAACAGACCCATTTTTCAAAGGTCTAACACACTGAGCTGTTATCCACCTTGTGCAATTTAGAGCTCAAAATATGTATTTTCATATGTAGTATGGGGCAGTTCTACACTTCTATAAACCAGATAATACTGATGGTATTACCAGCTCAGCTTTGCATTTTACAGACTACAAACTGTCATTTGATGCTGTTTTAGTGCCAAACATTAATTTTTTTGATGGTGCTTCACTCTGCCTCCTGTCTGTCACTGACAGTTTCCAAAGGAGAGGATTTACCTCACAGAGTTGAACAACTGCTTGAGAAATGTTATCCTTTATCTGATGGAAGTTGAGAGTCTGCAGCTGTGCCTCAGAGAGAAAGCCCCATTTCTGCAGCATCATCTTGATTTCATCCCGTGGGATTTTCAGCACGGTCCTGCGGATATACTCAGCCACAGTTTCATCCATGATGGAGCCACCTGGAAAGCTGAAAGGTTAAGGAAGTTCAGACCAAGGCACGGGCAGGCTCAGGGGATTTGCTCCCTTTGAAAGCGCCCAAAGCTGCACCTTGGCACGACTGGCAGCACGTCCGTGTCAGTCCCAAACGTGGCACTACCACAGACTTAGACACCAACAACAGCGAGTTAAAACGCTTCTGCAACACCTTTCATAGAATCACCGAACCACAGAACATTCTGAGTTGGAAAGGACCCACAAAGCTCATCGAGTCCAACTCCTGTCCCTGCACGGGACACCCCGAGGGCTGTACCGAGTGCAAGAGAGCGTCGTCCAAGCTCTCCTGGAGCTCTGTCAGGGTTGGCGCTGTGACCACTGCCCCTGTTCAGTGCCCAACCACCCTCTGGGGGAAGAACCTTTTCCTGACATCCAACCTAAACCTCTCCTGACACAGCCATTCCCTCGGGTCTGTCACAGGTCACCACAAAGCAGAGATCAGTGGAAGCTGCAAACCGCGGTGAGTTTCCCCCTCTGAGCAAACCAAGTGCCCTCGCTCCCGCCCTCAGAAGTTCCCCTTCCTGCCCGAGGCCTGGTGCGAGTCGAGGGACGGGACATTAGGACTCACCCAGGGCTGTTCCTGCCTGTCCGGTCTGGTGAGTGCCCTCAGACAGCGGGAACCGACCAGCCGCCCCTCAGGAGCCCCGGGCCGACCGGGACCGACCAGCCCCGACCAGCCCCGACCAGCCGCCCCTCAGCGCTCCCGCCCTGCCGAGCCGGGTCCCGCCGCGCGCCGCCCGCCTTTCGAACCGGCCAATCAGACGCCGCGCCGGGCCCCGACCGCCCAATCACGAGCGCCGCCCCGCCCCGGCGCTGCGCGCGCCCTCCCGGCTGAGGCGGCTTCCGGCCGGGGCCGCCCGAGACGCCGCGCCCGCCCCGCCGCCGCGGGGAGCGAGTGAGGGGCGGCCTCGGGCGGGGCCTGAGGGAACCCTGAGGGGAAAGAAGGTGTGTAGGGAAATCCTCCTTCCTCCCCCGTGTCGCGTTCTTCCCTTCCCGCCGCCTGCCCTTCGGGGGTCCGGGTTCTGGGACCCTCCGCT
>JAWWLV010000021.1:15916616-15929685 GCA_035041135.1 Platyrinchus mystaceus | reverse complement strand
CTCCTTCCTCCCCCGTGTCGCGTTCTTCCCTTCCCGCCGCCTGCCCTTCGGGGGTCCGGGTTCTGGGACCCTCCGCTTGCCGCGCGGGGCTCAGTGAGGGCTCTGGAAGGGCGGCTCTGAGGGCAGCGCGGGTCTCGCCGCTGTCCCTGCCGTGGGCCGCTGTCCCTGTGTCCCTGTCCCTGTGTCCGTGTGTGTCCCGCCGCTGTGTGAAGGCCTCCCGGGAGCAGTGAGGAGCTGCGGGTTCGGGGGGACCCCCCGCCTTACCCCGGTAACACAGCCGGCCCCTCGCACCCACCCCGTGGAACGGCCGTGTCACTCGGACACTGCTTAACTTTCCGCCTTTCGTCGGGGGCTCTGGCTGCTCCAGGGGTCACAGCCTGTGTTTTCCAGCAGGGAAGTGCGATCCTCTTGCGCCCTTTTCTTCCCTAGCTGTTTTACAGCAAGCCAGGAGATTCTGCTGGCAGCGCCAGGGTTACAGTGCTCTTTGGGAAATTCGTGAAGTAGGGATGAAACGAAGCCTGGTCTGGTGGATGCAGCCGAAGTACAAGAGCAGCTGGCAAAACAGGAATTGGGTGACGGCTCCTTGTCCTTATAAAATCACAGAATGGTTTGTGATGGAAGGGACCTTAGAGATGATCTCGTTTGAACCCCCTGCCATGGACAGGGACAGCTCCCACTGGATAATGTTTTACTTTTGCTGGCTGGGTCTTGTTCTTGAGTGCACATTGTCTTCATAGGCATAGCAGGAATAGGAAGAGACAGCTTCAGTAATCTGTGATATGGTGTTATATTGTGCAGTGGCTGAATGTCATAATAAAAATATTCCACTAATTGTCCTGTAATTATGCTGATGTTTGTTATGTGAATACAGCCTTAAATAATTGCCAGGAAATGAAAATGCCTTCTTGGGCTTTACTCAGTCCTTTATATTAGAAGTAAAACTGTAGAAATGAGTTGATATTCAAGTTGGTATTCTTTAGGACTAACACCTTCTTGCTTTACTAGGCGTGAAATCAGGTACGATGTAGTTTGATCAGATACTTATTACTAAAAGTAGCAGGTGAGCTCATTCTGCTGCTGTCAGGGATGTTGAAATGTTGGTAGAAAGTGGTATGAACCTCATTTATCAAAGTTTTTAGAAAATACTGGGTTTTAGAGTAGTTTTAGAGACTGAAATTCAAGAGATTATGACTAATTTTTGTAAGACTTGGCTAAAAGTGGTTTATTAAGGAGTTCCTTTGTGCTTTGAGATTGTGTGCATCAACTGTGATTTCTCGTTTCACTGAATGACTGATCCCAGTATTCAAAGCTTGTCACCAAAAATACTTTGTGTATAAAAGGTAACACTGGGAATGCAGAAGCTCTGCTGAGGTGACATCCATGACACCGTTGGGTGTGGAGCTGAACCTTTTTTTTATGCTAAAACTTTGTACAATCTCACAGAAAACACTAATGATTTGAGTAAACAGAGTTGTTTGGATTGTAAGTATTTTTTTTCCAATGCCAAACAGAACAATACTATATAACTGAGAATTTAAGACCCCAAATGTTTGGTCTTACTCGTTAGACAGTGACATGAAGTGCAAAAGTAAATGTTAAACGTGGAGAGCGGCTCTTTAGAGGAATTACAGGTTTATTTCCTTTTCCCTGCTGCGAGTCCACGTTGTGCTTTGCTCGGTTCTGCTGCCTCCTGGTGGGGGTTATTTGAGTGTTTGCAGCAAATGTTTGTGTTCTGTGGCACCGTGGAAAGCAAAGTTGGGACCTTTGATTTGTAGCTTCTGTCCTACAAGAGGTGCCATTGGAAAATGCTCTCGAGTTGTTGGAAGGTTTGAATTGCTGAAGTGCACCCTGCTCACCGTGTTTGTGATGGTGGCTCTCACTGTGATCTGAGAACAGTTTTGTAAATGATGGCAGTGATTGTTCACCTCAGTTTAGAAATAATGAGTCTTTCCTTGAAGTGCCCTGTTTGAGTTCCTGGCCTGTGCTGCTGTGCGTGTTCCCTGTTTCCCTGGGGCGCTGCTCCTGCTTTCTCTCTCCCAGACAGCCCCCTCGGGTGGCACCTTCGGGAAGTGCAGTCGGAGGCTGAATGATGAAGAGCTTTAATAATCATCTGGGTTCACACGTTCCAGTAAAGCACAGCCACTGAGCAGGTCACCCTCCCAAGGGAGCTGCAACTCCAGTGCTATCAAAAACCTCCCCTGATAAATGTAAAACATATTGACTTTGTGTGGCATGCAATCAAACGCTGGTGGCAATAACACAGCAGGGTTCTTAATCACTTTGCTGTTCCAGTCGTGCTCCTGCTGTCATATTTCCAAAGGTTCACTTGTTAATTTGGCAGATAGAATGCTTAAGCAACTTGTACAGTCTCCAACAACTTCTGTGCTAAGAGTAAGTGGGGGGTAATATTACACTTCCAGATAGTATGGGGGAAGACTTTTGGAAGAAATCACTACATATGTTCACAACACTATGTGGAACATCCTCTCATGGTTCTCAAGAGGCTTTTAAATGTTTGGAATTTTAAAACTGAGTTTGCTTCTGGGAATCAAATTCTTGCTGAGCTGAGCTCGTGAGGGGAAGTACTGGGTACATTAGTGTATGTACCTCTTCAAGCTGAACATATTCCTTGAGCATCCTAAAAGTGTCAGTGTGGATTCTTGCTGCCAGCACTGCAGCTGAGCGTGGGGACTTTGCAACTGTAAAATCTGACCACTGGCTGCTTTTATTTGTCTGGTCTGTTCAGCTGAAGTTTCAAGACAGTGATGGCTGTTTAGTACAAGCTGTAGTGGTGTTTGATGTATTGCAGCTGGAAAGGTGATTTTGGGAGAAAAGGGAATGACAAAATACTAAGCAAACAAACAAACAGGCATCTCTTTAATTCAGTGGCAGTATGGACCATGCAAGTAGAATTTTACCCATTTGTCCTGGTGTGAACTGGACTTTCTTCCTCCCCTCCCTGTGATTTCCCACAGCAAAGATGTCACTTTATTTCAGCCACTTTCATCCTCTTCAACAAAAGAACTTTAACATCATTTCTGGGGATATTTTTTGGCAACAACGTGGAGTTGCAAGAAGGGACGTTCCAATTGTGCATAATTAAAAAAAAATCATTACTCTTTTGATGAAGTGATTAAGTACTGGTTTTTAAAGCATCACCAATGTTTGGATTAGGACTTATTAAAAAGCCTGCAGATAAATAAAGGTGCCAAAGTGCTGTAATGAAAGTGCATTGTGCTTCATGTTCTACTCCAACTTTGTAGAAGGTAGAAAGAAAATCACATCCACTTCACTTGCTTAAAGGGAGAAAGCAGAAAATTGAAGTGGGAAAGTGAAAAGATAATCTGCAGTTCAAGAAAGATTAATGCTGCTAGAGAGTCCCTGAAAATGAAAATCCCAACTGTGTGCTTGTGTCCATGATAGCCAAGATTATAAACTTCTAGTTGACTTTTAACTTTTGGGCTGTGTGGAAGTTCAGACATGTGCTGGGTTTAATAACTTTAACTGTGTAATATGAATTATACATATTAAGCTGCATTTTGATCTAAAATATATTTTGTTAAAATAGTGCTGATAATATGTGTTAAATCAAGTTTCCTAGTTATGCTTTCACATTTTAGTGTTGGCAGGTGGAAATTTTCTCGAGTTCTTGTCCCTGTGCTACTAAAATCATCCCTAACTGAAGATGCATCCAGACCTGTCTCCTCATCTGCACACTGAAGAGTGTAACCTAATTATCAGTCTGCTCAAGAAGTGTCACAAGGAGGTAAGGAGTGCTGAGCAGAGGAAAGAGTGGGTGGGTTGGGGAAATGAGTGTCAGATAAATTAGTGAGAATATTACGTGATCATAAAGAGCAAACCCTCCTCTAGGCAGAACAGCCATGAAATGTGGCTGGGGTGTTTTCACTGAAGAGGTATCTGATGACTGTGTGTAAAATCTTGCCAGTGATTTCTTTAGGAAATACAACCTACCTTAAAATTTCCTGTGCTACAGCTTGATGCATTGGGACCTATTTTAAGGGCTGAAATAACTCCTGCACCTTTTAGCACTGTGTGCCCCTCAAAAAAACAATGATAAAAGCAACTTCACATGCCCTCTTTTTGTAGGGTCGTGGCATTTCCATGTTCCAGCTGTCCCTGGGAAAGATGTTTCAGTCTGGTAGAAGCAGATGTGTTGATGGGGATCCCAACATGCCACCTGCCTGGAGAGCTAATTGGGAATTACTGTTTGACTTCCATCTTCTTAACAGGCACCTACCCAAGGGTTTGAAATGCTAAATTGTCTGCAGGCTTCTCAAGGCTCTTCACTGCTTTGAGATGATGGAATCTTCCTCTCACTCCTTTAAAAGCCTCTTCTTTTAAGATCTCAGTGAATCTGTAGATGTAAAAAACTCGTCCCCAGCAGTGAAAGCTTTCTGCAGCATTATTGCAATGGTGGTATTTTCCCAGGGTGCTCTAAGTGGATGTTCTGGACAGGTACCTTGTTGTATTAGTGCCTGCAAAAGTCAAATTTCATAGTTGCTACTTAGGCAAAATGATATTTAAGTGTTGACTATGAATGTGAAAAGTGATTTACACCAATCCTTAAACACAATCTAAAATGTTTTCACCTCTATGTTTGGATATGATGTTGATATTTTTTCTAATGCAGTTATCCACAAATTCTAAGATTTTGATTTGCTTAAAAATGCTTTAGGTAATTTGAGAGATTGTAGAGGCTTTTTCTTTCCTTTTTTAGTTTATTTTTTTTTTGGTAACCACATGAATGTTGTACTAAAAGTGTTCAGTAGCTGGAATTCAGTGACAGGACTCTTCTTGTACATTAACTACTATAGGATCCAAAGGATTGCCAAATAAAATGATCATCAGTTAAGAGGAGGCAGTAAATAATATAGATAACAGGCATTATATAGGCAATATAAAATTAAAATGTTGCAATTATTTTTTTCATGATCGTGAAAAATCCAATCAGGAAAGAAAATACATTCGCATTTGTCCTGCTTTTTGGTACATACTTAGTTGGGCTTTCTGTGCCTTGACCAGGAAAGCAGCAATATTGATTTACTGCTTGAAAAGTAATGGTTGACTGTTTTGTTGTGTGGGGTTTGGTTTTTTTTTTTGCTTTAAATGCATGTCAAGATAAAGTATCATGGGCCTGTTGTAGAATGTAGCTCATTAGCCTGCCTTGAGAACAGAATAGGTGCACTTGAATTCCTTGGCAGCAAGTGTTTCCAGGGAATCTGTTGCCAGTGGGACTGAAGAAGGGACCAGGAGCAGCAATAATAGCCATACACAGCATTCTGTTCTCTTGGCTTTGTTTGAAGTTGGTCTTGACATGAAGAGGAATTACCTTTGTCAGTCTTGTGCTCAGCTGGGAGAGGATATTTGTGCTGGCAGTGTGGAACAGGAAGGGTGAGGGTGGCTCCTTTCACACTCACTTGAAAGGAAGCAATACTTTTTCATCTGAAATTCAAGGGGAATGTACTGAAATATTCCTTTTAAATTGAAGTCAATGAAATCTGGACTCAGTGATCTTAATGAGTTATTGGTGACTACTTGCTTTTTTCTTACAATGCCAAAATATCCTAGGAACCTTCATCTACAATTTAAATGACTATTCCTGAGGGATGAAAAGCATTATTTTTTTAATTGGGTGTCCTGTATGTGTATTTTCACAACAGTCAATTTGATTTACTTTATTCCTAATCTAGAACCTGCCCTGTATATCAGGTTTTGCATCTAGTGAGGAGAGGTTAATGGGATTCCTATTTGATGTCCCTATTTTGATTTTTTAATAACTCCACTCTGTTGCCAAGTATGTGCTTTAAATAGACTTAATTTTTATAGGCTGCAGCTGAAAGAAAGTCATATTGTCTTGCAATTGTATCACTGTAATAGGTATAATAACTATTTTTGAGAAATTGATTCTTTTTTTTTCCCCTCATAATCTGAGCCAAGAAGTGTCATTTTAGGAATCTGGTTAAATAAACATAGATGAAACAGCTGCATAGTCAGAGTGGGGTTGGCTTGAAATGTGAGCATTCACCTTGAGATTTAACATGCAGGTATGGGAGCAGAATACAAAATTAAATCTGTATTAACTGAAATGAAAACATTGTAAAAGCCATATCAGTGTGCACTGAAGTGACCATTTATTTCATGCAACTGCTTCAGAGTCACCTGATGCCCTTTATAAAGCAGAGAGGTGTAAACAAGCTAATTATAGCACTGCTATAGTTAAGTGTTTGTCATAATCTTTATTAACCCACTCCTGCTTCCAGGCATGTTCTGTGGGCTGAAATCTTGGCCCCTGTTTGAATCCTTACCAGTGTTCCTGTATTCCCTGGATAAATCCACCAGCTGCTCCTCAGCTGTGGGAATGCATGGAGATCTCTCCTGAAATACAGAAGTGATTTCATTCTCATCTCTTTTGTTCTTCCTGGTGTTTTTTAAAATTCATTAGTTGTGTACAAGATTGGCTCAGTTGTCTCCATTGATTGTGTAGCTGCAAATATCTACTAAAACCTCCACTCCTTCAGATCTTGGAAATCACTTGGATGCTCTGCAGCCAAATTCCATCGTGAGATTCCGTGGCATGGCAGGGAGCACCCTCTGAAGGAGCAGTCCTAGAAGGAGGTATTCTGGGAGTGATTTGATGGCTGAGAATATGGAATTGCTTCAGGAAATCCTTCACAGAAGGACAAATTTTTATGGGAATATGCTGGGAATGCCCATGAGGATGAGACCTGCAGTTTTTCAGAAACTAAGGAACACTTAAATATGTGTAAGGCCCACAGTTGAGCTGTGTCATAAAGGTGGTAATTGCATCTTATTTATTAACCTCAAGATCTGGAGAAATTTAATTCCTTGGTTTTTATACTGATTCTGATGTTTCAGTCAATTAAGCCCAGTGCCTGCAATTTCTGGAATAACAACCCATTCCTCAAGTGGTTGGGATGATGGAGAAGGGAGTCCTTGGACTCCCTAGTCATGAAGAAATAATAAAAGCTAAAGCAGGGGGGACCTTGCCTTTCTACCTCAATCTGGAGGTCAGAATAGTTATTTTGTGAGTGAGAGTTGTAAGACTGACTTCCAGATCCATAAAAATGGATGTTCTGCATTCAGACTTCACAGCTTGAGCTCAGGTGGCCTTGCTTAGTCTGGCTGTACAACAACCTTCAACCTTCAGCAAGGTGGGGGTGGCTCAGGTGAGGGTCAGGAGCAGCTCTGAACTTTTGGCTGGTCAGGAAAAAAGTTACCAAACATCACTTTTCTCAAAAAAAAAAAAAAGGAAAGGAAAAGAAGACCAGGATACATTGAAAAATGCCAGAAATTTAGAGCTTCAGAGGAAAGAACCTTTGAATTGTAATTTGGTTTTTCTCCCTAACTCATCAGCACAACATCTTGAAATTTTTTGGCCATTGCAACGACATCGACCGTGAGATGCGGAAATGCTTAAGGAAAGAGGTAAGAAACAAATATACAGTTTATAGGGTTTAATGCTTCATAAAAAAAATGGGACAGGACTAGAGGTGCTTTTTACTGAGTAGCACAAATCAGTAAAAGTAACCACGTTCTGCTGTGGGCATTTGAGACCAAATTTAAACTGTTTCGGATAAATTTGTCAAGTAAAATCTGGCTTTAACAAATGGAGTGGTGTATTTTTGGATGCACAAAAATAGGCAAACACACGTTTTACCAAAACAAATACTGCGAACAGATTGCTTCTGAGCTTTATTCTGAATTTTTTTGAGTAGTGGCATTTGCACAGAGTGGGATATGAATGGTCACTTCTGCATGAGTAACACCTACAGCTGGAGTCAGTGGTACTGATTGAAACTACTGTACTGAAGGCTGTTCACAAGTACTGAATGTAGCTTTGTAACTGTAGCTTTTAAAGATCCATTGTTCTCATTCTACATAAAAACATGGGTGAGTTATTGAAAAATTAAATATTGGCATGGGAAAAAGTGAAGCATTCTGTAAATGTTAAGTAATGTTTCAGGTCGTTATCTTAGTTCTAGACCAATCAGTATAATGGATAAAAAACTGCAAATCCTTTCCAAAATCAATTTCCTTAGTAGTTTATTACATTATATAGAGAATTGGGTATTTGTGGGTTTCTTGGGTTTTAGTCATGATACTGGTTATTTAAAAATTGAACAAATATATATTCTAACTTAAGGACAAGAATAATTTGCTTCTCATGAAATATATATCAAGTCATGCATTGATTTTTGATTTTTCATTTCTTTTAGCCCTGAAAATGTTTCCTTTTTGGTTGCAGTGAAAGAAAGGCTCTTCAAGCTTCTGCTAGTGCAGGGGCAGGGCAGACTTGAAAGCATGGTGGTCTTACACTTGTGAAAGTTTCCTTGATTCCATTTTACATGTTAAGTGGAATCCTGGAGTCCTGTCACTGTTGTGCTTCTTGTTTAAACCATTAAAAAACCCCCAAATGCCTTCCCCTCATTCAACCCAAATTTGCCTTTGTTCCTTTCATCTTGGTATACTCTTTATCTGTGCCTATAATTGATGTCCAGGATCAAAAGTAGACCCAGTCTGTGATGACAAATCCATGTTTCAGAAGGCAGACACACATTAATCAGTATTTTCAAAGGAAAAGGGTCTTGCCCAGACCACGTGTGAAGAGTCAGACATAAAACCACTGTATAATTAAGTTCCTTCTTAAGATTAACTGAATCTTCTTTATTAAAGTGTTCTAATACTCTTCAGCTTAATAACCTCAAACTTGGAAACATTTTATTTTAATGGAGTAAATGTAAATTTCAAAGTCAAAATGAACCTATCTGTAGATATTAACCAGAGCCCCATGTCTAATGCATCAGTGGTATATATTGTTTCTGTTCCTGGGTAATAAACTCTTTTATATTTGACATATCTAATGATAACAGCTGATCTATTAATTTCCTTATCTGTCTTCCAGTATGAAGAAAACAGGGCCATGAACCGGGTGAAGAGACAGAGGGTAATTAATGCTCACAGGAGCCCAGAGAACTGAGCTGGGCTGGGGCAGCTCCACATGGACACTCACTGGAAGTTCACTGAATACCTTCTGTTCCATCACCAGTGCTTTGGGCAAGGGTGAAAAAAATAAATGCACCTACTACACACTCATTCCCAGCAAGGCAACCAGCGTGGAAATAAATATAACAGATCACTCACAACTTAATTTTTGACCTCTAAAAGGAAACCATCACTGCAAGTCTTTGTTCTGGCGTAGTTTTATGATTGTTAAGTAATGAGGAATTGGTGTGTGTGGAGTGCTGTGTATTCAAGGCTGCTGTGTTCCCCAGTTTGTGCTGAATTGCATTTGTCTCCTTGTGTTTAGCAGTTTCTCCCTCATTTCTTGGGTTTTGTGGGGGGTTTTCTGTTTGTTTTTCATTGCAAAACGCTGAATGACTTTTTCCATCGCTCTTTGCAGCGTCGTGATAACAGTTCTCAAATGGATTAGGAAAAGGAAATTTTAAGCAGATGTGGCTTGAAATTGGAAATTTCCTATCAAGGAATAATTGGAGCTCTAGTATTTTTATTGGAGCTAAAAGGATGCAACTACTGTCTTCAGCTGAGGAGATTAAAAACCCTCCCTGCCAACCGCGTGTAGTGTCGGCTGTTGTAAGACAATTTGTTCATCGTACCCAAAGCAAGAGGCTTTAGAGACTCCAGTGGAACATTTCCAGGGATTTACAAAGCTTCCCCTTGGTTTTTATTGAGCACAATCAACGTGTGCTGAGTGATTTTTTTTGAAGAGGAGCACTGCCAAAAATACAAGCTAAACAGCTCTTCCATATTCCCTGGTACAAAGGTGAAGTTATGACGGTTGCAGTTGGAGAAAGGAGGTGTAACTTGCCTTTCAGGTGGGCAGGAAAACCTGTATTGTGTTCCCAAGTTGCCTCTTAAGCTGTTTATTTGCCATCAGATTGCAGAGAGTCCTCAAGAAGTCACTGAATTCAGATTTCATATCAAAACACTCATTGGTTTGCCCTGTGATGGAGCTGCTGCTTCTCTGTCTCCTGCATTCACCTTACTTTTAAATAATGCCTCTGTTCTGCCAAGCAACAAAAGGCTGTTTGAAAAAGATTAATTTTATTCAGCCAAATGTACAAAGTGTCTTGAAACCTTTTGAAAAAATGGTGCCTATTCTACAGTGAGCTGGATGGGTTGTTGTAAGAACCATTGTTGATAGTCTTGAAACTGGTACATTGGATGATGTTTTGGAAGTTTTGGAAGAAAACTGTGTTTTGTGATCTATTTTGGAAGGTGAATTATGTAATTGTACTTATTTTTCAGTACCTGGATGGACCCAGTTAAATTGGTAAAACATAATCATAACTGTTTTCAGTGCAAGTTCCAAGAAAAGCTGCAGCAATTGTTTCTGCATCTTCATATGCTTTTTGCTTTCTTAGAACAAGTAAATGATGCACTGTTTGAATTAATACTGGAATGGTTGGAAGTGCTGCAGCCTTTATTGGTATTTTTCAGAGTATTTTCAAAGAGTACTTTAGAGAGAACCCTCCTGTTTGGGAGCTCTGCATCCCTGATTCTTCCATTTGAGATGACACAGCCTACTTCAGGCAAGCTCTTAAATAGGATTTGTAGTCTTTAAGTAAATAAATAAACTGAGAATTGTTGCAGAGATTATGTTGAGAAGCTGAATCGAGTGCAGAAGCATTGAAGCTTTTGTTTCTTTCATCAGCTTCTGTGAGCCCCGATCTTTCACACAGCAACAAAACAAAGATCCAAGAGCCACTTAACAAAGCTCATTAGTCAGAATCATGTTTTCAGAGATCAATGTGCTTAGTGAATGAAAGACCAAATGGAACACACAATTTCTATTGATACTTTGAACTACATTTAGCAATAATTCTATTTTACAGATAAGCTTTGTTTACTTAGTGAAAGTCTGATCTTGTTCATCCTTCTGTTTCTCTTTGCTAATTGCCCACGAGTAGTGTGAGATGAGAGTGCCCATTGACTGCTCTGGGTTTTGTTCCTTTTGTTTGGGAGAGTTTATGTTGCTAATTTGATCTTGGAGAAACACTGGTGCAATAATACTTATTATGATTTCTCTGACAGAGAAAGGGGAAAGGGTGAAACGGTAAATGTGGTTTTTTTCTTGTTTTCTAAAGTGAGCTTAGTGGTGAGAGGGGAGGCCTTGGGTGAAAGGAACTTTATAAGGACTTTGAAGACACTGCATTGTAATGTCATTTGTCTGTAGGAGTATTTCCCTCATTGTTGGTTCTGAAAAGAACATGTTTGAGAGAGAAAAGAAATTTGATGTGGTTTTTGTGCTGTGTTGGGCGTGAGAAGCTCGTGGGCATTTCACATGGGAAAGTGAAGAAGGGAGAAATGGCAGCTCTGGTACCGACCTGGCCACAGCAGTGAGGATTTTCCACACTGAAGCACCACAAAAGTGTAGGATACATGGACAGGAGGAGTGCAGAGCAGGGGGGTGAGAACTGCCCAGCAGATCCCTCCAGCTTTACCAGAAATACCTGCTAACACTATTGGCTGTGTACTTTCTCTTGCTAGAAAACTAAATGAGGACATCTTGTTCTCCTTCTTTTTAGTTTTATTTTTTATTTATTTTTTTACTAGAAGGAAAGATACTCTGCTGAATAACAGCACATGGTGTCAGAGCAGCAGGGCCAGTTCTTGCTCTGGTGTTCAGTTCTTGAATCTGGTGTTGCTGTTGAGCTGCAACGCTGAGTGTTAATATATTATGAATGTACCGTTTGTCTTTCCCTGTTCCACTTGAGCTGGTAACACCCTTGAGGAATTTTGTCCTTTGTAGTTTCTAGGCTTTGCAGTAAAGCCTTGATCCAGTTGAGCTGGCTGTACAATTTGGGTGAGAACTGTAATCCTGGAGTGTTGTAGCCACTTCCCTTTTCCCATTGGATTCCCAGCTGACACACTTAAGTTACACGTTAATTTTTATTAACATTGACTAAAATGGAGTATCAGCAAGTCTTGGTGGTCCCATTAGATTGTTTATTTTACAGGCTCTGTGTTAACTGTCAACAGAACCTGCCTCGTGGTACACGAAGGTCTACTAATAAAAGCTTTTAAGTGAATACTAAATTCACATCGGGTTCCCCAAACCTTCTTAAATGTAGCAGAAAATTTATCAATGGGAACAAAATATATATTTAGCCTAAAAATGGTTCTCGTGAACCACTACGCTTTAATATTACTCTTTTGAACTATTTGGTGACATTTTAAGGGCTCGGAACTTTGATATGGAGCTTTAACCAGTGAGACTTTATTGGGGTAGACCCTTAGAAACCTTCAGAATACTTCAAAAAGGTAACTGAGCAGAAAAATCTTTTGGGACATTGATTATCTGAAAAGATGTTACTGATGGCTTGACAGAACTCATCCCCAGTACAGCCACCAGCCATCCAGAACCTGGAGATTTGTTTTACCTTGGCAAAAGCGTCAAATCCCTTAAGGAACACGGGCGTGTGTCGCTGAGTCATGGGAACACTGCCATGGCCACGACACCCCCAACACTGAGGGGCTGAGAGCGCGGGGTACAGAGGCCGTGTTCTGTTTGCGCGACATCAGCGGTCTCATTTTTACAAAACCTTTCAAAAGTATTCTTGCCCTTTCCTGCCGGCAGCTGGGGCTTCACCCGTTCGATCGCGCTGAGCCGAAGGGCCGCTCCCCGCGCTGCCATCGCCGCGCTCCGGCTGTGCCACGATGCCAGCGCTGACTGCGGCTGGAAAACCCTTCCTTACAGCCTGCCAGGAGGAACATTGGGAATATTTTAGTGTTTTCCCGAGCCCTGGCGGACCTGCCAGCCAACAGACACCGGACGTGACTGTGCCCAGACCGGGACGGCTGCGGGCACGGAGCTGCTTCCCGGGGCCGCTCCGGAGCGAGCCGCCGGCGCTGCGGGATCAGCACTCGCCGCCTGGCAGGCGGGAATGCCGCCAGGTTCGGCTGGCACAGCCCGGCCCGTCCTCCCCTCATCCCGCTCCCCTCATCCCTCAGCCCGCGCCCCGCAGCCCGCGCCCCGCCGCCCGCGCCCCGCCGCCCGCGCCCCGCC
>JAWWLV010000021.1:15888132-15916516 GCA_035041135.1 Platyrinchus mystaceus | reverse complement strand
CGCTCCCCTCATCCCGCTCCCCTCATCCCGCTCCCCTCATCCCGCTCCCCTCATCCCGCTCCCCTCATCCCGCTCCCTCACCCTCGTCCCTCGCCCCGTTGGCGCCGCCCAGCGGCCGCGCTGCCCGGGGGGCGGTGTCTTCCCCGCCGGCCGGGCGGGGCTGTGAGGCGGCGCCGCCATCTTGGCGGGCCCCGCATGGGGCTGTGCCCGCACCTCGGGGTGTGTGTGGGCTGTGCCGCGGGGATGGTGCCGTCCCCAGGTCATGGTGCTGTGCCAAGGAATGGCCTCAGCCCTCCTCAGAGCAGCGTGTTGGGGGCTGGCGAGGTGCCGCTGCCCCTGAACGCCGCGAGGCCCTACCGCGGTCTCTGCCTCAGGTAAAACACGCATAAAACGACACCCACGCTCTTCCCTCAGCGAGTCCTCGTGGCCATGAGTTCTCACAGTGCCCCCCCCACCCCGTGCCCTGACATACTCGTATGGATGTTATTGATGGCTCGTTTATGCCAAATTCTCTTGCACAATCCTATTTTATTTACCACCCACCGTGTTTTTTATTTATTTAAGTCAAGTGGATGTTGTGCTCAGAAGAGTGCTGTTGAAATAAGCAAACGTGGCTGGACTTTGCTGTGTCCTGAGCAGGGCCCTGGTCACAAACCCCAGCAGGGATCGGTGCTGACGTTCCCATTAATCCAGTGTTTGGTAGGATTAGAAGTCTATATTTCCCTCTTTTCCACCCCCCTGGATTGCTAGTTATAGCTATAACAGGCATTTTGGAAACAGCAACGTTGTGCCCTAATACAGGCATTCCTGTTTGCCAGAGTTCAGCAGGATATTGGAACTGCACCTGGATCTGGAAGGGGCCAGGAATATAAGGTCATCCTCAAAGACAACTGGCATTGTTGCAGTTTGTTTTGTTAGTGATTCCTTTTGAGTGGAATAGTGGTTGGTTTGTCACCTGCTTGGGATATTCTACAGTATTGTAATTATTTATTCAGTGGCACTTACACCATGTGTGCAATTCACAAACAATCCACCTCAGCTATCTCTGTTAATTGACAATTCCAGCTTTAATTCTTAAACTTTCCTGTAGCTTTCAGAGCTAAATATTTGTGTGGATTATTTAGCTATGTTTTGGTTTGGTTCATATTCTAACATTCTTGGTAATGAATATATAAAGTACTTTGTGTCTTAAGTGGCATTAGTTAGACAGCTGCGGTTACAAACAGCCCACATAATCATGTTAAATCAATATTAAATGTGTGCTACTGAATAGTTGGCTTTGGGATGCTGATGGTCCCAATTTAATTTAAACTTCATCCCACTGGTGCTTCCTAAAAACCTCAGAGGAAAACAAATCAAAAATCAAATCCCCAAATGAGTAAGTCCAAATGGAATAACAGAATTTTCATAATTGGTCCACAGTGGCTTCATTTAGGTGGATGTACAAGTGTGTGGTGTGTGGCAGCAAACAGTCCAAAACCTGGTGGCT
Organism: Platyrinchus mystaceus; assembly: GCA_035041135.1. Taxonomy (NCBI): domain Eukaryota; kingdom Metazoa; phylum Chordata; class Aves; order Passeriformes; family Tyrannidae; genus Platyrinchus; species Platyrinchus mystaceus. Next base: position 15,915,027 of record JAWWLV010000021.1, on the reverse strand, counting down.
GTTCCCTGTCACAGAGGGAACAGCTGTGGAGAAATGGGATTTGAGATGTTTGTAGTGAGAAGAGGGTTTGTTTATTTTAACTAGGAAAATAGAAGAGGCTGGTTGGAGTTATGACATTTGGTGTGAGGAAAGGATGTAAATACCAGAAGTTTCTTCAGGCAGACAGTTTGCCCTTACTCTGATGCAGCTGTGCTGCTGCTGGTTCTGTTTGCAGGATGGCCAAGAGTAGATGGTGTGAGGGCTAAAATGGGGCAGCAACAAGGAAACCTGAAGCTTTCCTCTGGACCTGCTTGGTATTCAAAATGGAGCCTCTTAAATCAACTGGCCATAACAAGAGCTCAACATTCTCCCTTGAATTTTTTTGGGTCTGGACTTGTGTTCAGGGGCTTCTGTCTCTGTGCTGGGGCTGTGCTCAAGGGGAGGGTGAAGATGAAGCAGCAGAACTAAATCTTCTGGTTGGGAAGTTGCATTATTGCTGCAGGGAGTGGTGCATCGAGTGGAAACCATTTCCAGTGTCCAGTACTCACTGGAGATGTTGCAGTGTTATCTCCAGTTTTTATTAGGTCTTACCACGTGTCAGAAGATGCTGCACAGAGAAGGTGTGTCCTATATGTTATACTGGGGCAGTGGAAAGGGAAGGCACCTGCAAGGGAAGTGAGAATTCTCCCTTTGAGCTGCAAGAACCTTGTCCAAATTAAAATATCTCTGCTTTAATAGGCTGAATGTCTGGGGAAGAACTTGGGCCATTAATCACTGTGACTTTTATTTGTAGCTTGTTTGTGGCCATAGATGAACAGGCCGCTTTCGGTGCATTGTGGTCCTGCTGAGTTGAGGTTTCCTCGTGTCCTTACACCAAAAATGGGGTTTAAGAGATGCAGGTCACACCAGGCAAATGCAGGTCAGGTCCACCTGGCTGTGTCCTTTCCTCAGGGTTGTGTCCCTTCCATTGGCTGCCAGGAGGGTTTCAGTGGTTGCCCAGCAATTCTTGTCTGTTTTATGTGACTTATTAAGGAAGGGGAAAAAGTAAAGGCACCAGTGTAGGTTTGTTGAAATTACTAGTGGCATCCAAAGCTACATTTGAAGCGGTGGGGGGTGTGTTTGTTTGTTTATTTATTCATTTATGTGTACATGTGTAAAAAATTGTACAGTGAAAGGAAGGAAATGGCCAATTTAGCCAACTTTTCCAATATGGAAGGGTTGTGGTTCTTGTTCTTCTCTCCCTGCTGTACCAAAACCCAGCAGTAATACAACACTGCAGCTTAGTGAGGGTGTCTACTTCTATTTGGGGATTTTGATCCAGCATATGAAAAGTGAAAAAGTATTATCAAAAATCAGGAGAGAAAACAAAATACATTAATCTTTCTGTTGTCTTTCGAGACACCGCAAATAGGCATTTTAATTTAGGTGTGTTTGACTTGGCTTTGACAGCCAAGAAAGCTAAAATAGCTTAGCAGCAGCAAGAAGTTTTGAATTATCATCTGTTTCTGTGCTAACCTGCACTTCAGAATTATTTAAGCTAAGTGCAGAATTATGTTCTGAGTCTTGCCATTCCCAAACAAATCAGATCACTAATATAGTGAAGGATGTGAATGGTGTACAGATACAGCAGATAAGGAATTTGCTATTTTTCAGCCCAGGAGAAAGAATGAGTGACTGCTAGATTTGCATGCAGACTCCACAGGTGCTAAGTATTTTTCCATAAATAAGTATAAACAATTTCTTATAATAAATACCTTTATTTCAGCTTTACCAGCAACGACAAGTAATGCAAGTTATTTTTGTTGCTGCCATAAAATCTTTAAAGTCATTATGGCTTACTCTTCAAAGTCAAATCACCTTATTCCCATCTTCAGTCCAGCTTCCTACAGAAGTGATGATGGATAAATACTTGAGCACAGCCCCTTGGGGTCTGTGGTACATTACAAAGATCCAGTATTCAGCAGATAGAGCCAAAAATAGCCCAGGGAAGCCTCAAGTCTACCAGACCTTTAGATTTTAGTGATGCCCCTTCCCCCCCAAATCCCATGGACTTGAACATCTGTGAACTTCAGGTTCAGATTCAGATCTGGGTTTATTTTACAACTTCCTCTTATCTTCGTAAGCAGAACCAAAACCACGGTTTCAAGTCTCTTTTGTCCTGAGGATTAGAATGTGTGAGCTTGAAACTCGAATCCAGATTCAGGGGTTTAGGCAATGAAACAAAGTATGAACAACCACCTCAGCAGCTGTCCAGAAAAGCTGCCATTTTACCACAGCTAAATTTGGATTCTCTGTTTAAGTGTCAAATTGGTCCTTAGGAAAGGGAAGGACAGAAGGTGCTGCCCCGAGACCGTTGGCAGGTGGCAAGTTGACATCACATTTTCTTCCAGAGCTTTGCTGGGTCCCTCAATCCTGCCCTGAGACCAGAACTGGAATGATAATGTGTCATTACTGCTGAGCAGGGAGTGCTTCCAGCATGGAGAGCAGTTGCACACACACAGGGTGGGTGAAGGAGATACACCAGCCATTTTGTGTTATATCAAGTGTGTAGACAGGGAATTTGTAATTGCACTTGGTTTTCTGCAGAAATTGTATTCTACTGCATTCTTTTCATAGCAGCATTAGGGAGCTCTTTCAGTTAGACATCTTTGGAAATTGGTTTAAAAGAAATTGTGTTCTTCTTAGCTTACAAATAGGCACCGGAGCCAGGCTGGTGGTTTTGTTTTGCATGGTTGTGGGGAATTGTTTAATTCTCTTTCCTGAGTCCTCTTTCTCTAGGTCAGCAGCGAGGAACATCAAGTAAAAATAAAACTCCTATTTTTAGTTCAGCTACATAATGTCCTATTTATAATAGTGAAATTTCAGCTGCTACCTGGCCCCCTTCAGTTCCATGAACCACCTCTCCTGTTTTACCCCTCTTTGCTCTTTTTTTCACACCTGCCCCTTTTGATTCTTCCTTATTTTTGTAGGTTTGGGGATGCTTTTCCAAGAGGGCTCTTAATTGTGCCCACTGCTGAGAGCAGTCAGTTCAAGCAATTTGACTGGGAGTGAGGGCAAGCAGCAGCTAACGGGGGATACCAAAACTCGACATAATTCATCCTCAAACTTTTAACACCATGGAACTCTGGGCAGGGTGGGGAGGGGGAAGAAGCTGCAATCATAATGTTATATCAGTTGATCCAGAGAAATGTTTGCTTCTGCTTTTAATCCCTCATGACTACTGCAAATAAGACACACTAACTTCATTTTCCTTAGGATGATACATGACAGTAATTTTCTTTTCTCCTCCCCCCCTTTTGTTTTGTATAAATTTTAACACGGGCCAGTGAGAGGGAGACAAAGAAGAGCATGAACACAAACATCTCATGGCTGGCCAGTAAACTGCCAGCAGTTTGGAAGTGAAATAGTTAAAAATGTGTTGAAAACCTCAGAGTGGAGCTGCAGTCTGGGGTTTTGGCAAGTAAAAGATGGCCCTCAGCACACAAGACCTTAGGAAAAATGCATTTGTGCAAAGGCAGTTTTTACCCTGCCCACAGTCTTGGAGATAAGGCAGGAACTGGAACAGGAATAGTTCCAAGATACATTTGTCAGAGTGAGAAGGAAATGCTGACGTGTTCCTGGCCAGGTCCTGCTGCCATCATAGAGGGGCTTCCAAATGGGGATTTCACCCTGGCTAAGCTAAAACTGCTGGATAAAAATCCCCAGTTAGGAGCAGCTCCTGAAACCAGATAGACCCAATTATCCACCAGGGAGCAGGCACTGAAAATAACTTTTGTAAAAAACATTTTATTTATTTCCTCCCTATGATGTATCTCACTTGAAAGAAATGAAATGACTTGTAAACCTCCTGCTTTTCACCGGGGTTGAGTCATGCTGGAGACTGATGAGGAGCTGGGTGGGGGTGGAGGAGGAGGGAAAGCAATTCTGGTAATGTGGAGACCTTGTCATTGTGTGGCAAAGTTGGAGTTTTAAGAGCCAGGATTATGCTGGGGAGACATTTTTGCACGGTGTGTGTGATCCGTGGTGCTGAAAACTGAATAAACTGAGCGAGTGGTTGGCCAGGCATGGTCATGTTGCTGTAGCAGAGATACCAAAGTCTGATGGCTGGAAACAGCAGCTCTTTAGGAAAATGGGGAGCTGCTTTAAAAGAGCTAAAATAGTCTAAACCCACAATTTAAAAAGCAACAAGCCCAGTACTCACAGCATTCAGTGGCAGAGGTACAGAACACTTTATGTAATTAGATTCCATGAACAAATAGCTCTGCATTCCATGAAATCTCAGTTATCTTCTGAACAACAACAAAAAGCTGTTGTTTCTCCCTGTCCTGTTTCATCTCCTTGCTTGAATATAGATCCAAAGAGATTTCCTCCTTCTCAGACAGCTCTTTTTTCCCCTTCTTTAATATGCAGAATAACTGATATAAAATGAAAATCAGTGAGGTATAAACAAAGGAAAGAATGTCTGTCTTACTGCTCTGTCTCAGAACCTTCATCTGTACTTGGGTAAAAGATTCCTTTTGGAGAGGAAGGCGGTGGTTGGAATGAGGTTAGGTGGGATAAACGTGGAATTCTATTGTTATATTTAGTATTGCAGTTCCTGTGAGCCCAGAGAAAGGTGGCAAGGTACAGATATGCAAAAGTGGAATATTTGAGAGCTGTAGGGCCCTGCCTGAGGAGAGACCACATGTGCCAATGAGGTCACTAGAAGGGTGAAAACAGAAAATGGGGAAAAGTGGTGGGGTGAGAGGAGCCCCTTGGAAAATGTCCACAGTTGTGTGAAGGGAGGAGGAGGAAGAGGAGACTGAATGAGCTCTGAGAAGAAGGGCAGGGAGGAAGGGGATAAACTCTGTGCCAAACTGAAGTTGTGGTGAGAGATGGTTCTTTTGGGATGTCAGAGATGCTGAAGGGGGTTTGTAAGAGATAAACAGAAGACAATGTTAGGCCTTGAGTTTACAAAGGTCAGCAGAAGCTGAAACTCCATTTCTGTAGACCTGAGGTGGAGACTCACAACACCTTCCTGAGTGAAGAAATTCCCATTTTTAACCTTCTTTACCTTGAACAAGTTATGATCCTTTCATGTCTTGTAACAGACATCTTCCAGCTATTCATTAAATGACTAATATTACTGCACTTTATGCAGTCATAAATAATGTGGTTAGATGTGACCATTCCTGGCAGAGCTCCAAATTCTGTTTCTGCAAAGAAGCATTTGTTTGCCTTCTACTTAATAACAATCAAGGCAATGAAGATGCTGCTACAGTATTTTTCAAGGTATTTGGAGTGTTCACTGTAAGTTAATACATTCAGTGCTCATTGCATTCTCCCAATAATTTATTTTAAAGACAAACACCCACCTCCTTCCTGAACTCCCTTCCTCCATCCACCTTTCACTTTGAGCAGAGTCCTTTCCAAAGCAATCAGCTGGATCTGACCCAAACATAAATATGCTAAATAATGCCATTGTTCTTCTGTTTTCCTGAAGTATTTTTTTCACCCTCCCTTGTTTAATGCAAACCTGTTTGATCCTTGGCTTTGTGGAACACAACACATACATTTAGGATGGCCATGTAATTATTTTTGTGTATTTAATTTCAGTATCTCTTTTTGGCTTTTTTTTTTTTTTTTTCATGAACTTTGTAAACAGTTCCAAACTGGTAAAGTTTTCAAAGTTGTTTCTAGGGCCTTGAAGTGCCAACTCAGTATATAATATGTATTAAACATCTTCTCTTAGAGACTGGTTTAAAACAGGAGAAAAGTAGTATGGAAAACCCGGGATTCCCAGGACAGCCTGGTAATTCCCTTCATCTGTGTTAGAGAGGAACAGTTCCTGGAGATAGTGATGGCTTTAAATATTTTCTTTCAGTTAACTGAAAAGCTACTATTGCTCTAGAGCATAGAAAGTGACAATAAAATGGGAATACACTGTTTGCACACACACAATTCTGCCTGCTCTGCGTGGAAGGGCATGACCAGTGATGAAAAAAGTGTGTGAAAACAATTTACATCCCTGGATCTTTGGTTTATTGAGGCCATTGGTGCCCTGAATGGGGTTGAAAATATTCTCCATAAGCACAGAGAGTGTTTTTGAATGTAGGTGATGAGTGATTTCTTGTTCAGGCTTGTCTGTTCCTGGGACACTGAACAGATTGGGTTTGTTCCTGGTGAACAAGGTCCCTCTGTTGGGTTGTATCAACCAGCATTATCACATCAAACTCCAGGTGAAATTCCACCAGCAAGGCAGCTTTCTGTGGTATATGTGAGGATTATGACTGGAACACTGCTTCAGTTTTTGATTTAAATGTCTTGATTTTTTATTAGTAGCATGCAGAAAATTACTGAGATACAGGAGACATAAATTCCATTTGATGTTTGAATATGTATGAGAAAGAGAAGGCCATCCTAGGAGACATCTTCAGAGAAGAGGGTCTTACTCACAGGAAATTGGGAGCACAGTTCAAAGAATACATTTGAGAAAGCAGCACTGAAGCAGCCAGAAGAGCTTGTGTGGGGAGAGGATACTGCACTGATAGTAAATAGAAATATAATGCTACTGCAGCCTGTAAGGACATGGAAAACAGTGTGTAACTGCCTTCCACTGAGATGGAAATAATGGAGCAGAAATGAAGCAGAATTGAAGTCTGAGATGCAAACAGTGGCTTCAGAATCCAGAGTTGATACCATTAAATATCTTGGATACTGAGAGCCTTCAACATCCTGCCCCTTCCTAGAATGGTTTTGTAAAAATTCAAATATCAGATTAATTGCCAACAGCCAAATGTCCCAGAACACATGGAATTCCCTGATTTGGTTGAAGCCACTAAAGCAGAAAAACTTCCAGTTAGTTAAGCAGGAGTTTTTCTCTCAAGAACAGTCCTGAATCTGCTGTTTCTGCACCCCATTTTTTGGACACTAATTCATGTTTTGCATATGCATAAGCGGGACTTGTCTGTTCTGGTTGTTGGATGTCCCGGGCTCTGAAGGTTCTCCCTTCAGTTGGAGAAACAGAGAAAAGCACTAAAATTACCAGCTATGAGTCTCCTTTAATTCAGCTGTGGAAAAACTCAGTTCCATCAATCTGAGTGACAGCTTTGGACAAGAACTTATCATGTTTGTTTTACTCACAGTCATCTTCCTCATTGTTAAAGGACAGGCAAGGAGGTATTGTTTCTCTGCTGGTGATGTTCATGGCAGCCCAGAAAAGGAGCTTTAAGTAGGTGTATTTCTGCAATGTATGTTTTTCAGTCCCTGCCAGGGATGGGAATGTATTGGCTGTTATGGGTTTAGTTGCTAGTTAGCATATTTTTGTGTTTGATTCTTGGGACCTGTGTCACAGGTGCCTGTGGTTCATCAGCAAGTGCTCTGTGAGTGTTTTGCACAGTAAAATTCAGTACAAAAATTAGGCTTGTACACAAAATCCTATTTGTCCTGCTTTTTTTTGGTTTGAAATAAGAACAGAACTGTGATTCTAAAAGTTGTTGTTTTCTAAAAATCCTGTTTGTAAATGGTTAAAATTAATTTATTCTACACAGAAACAGCATGAAAGCAGATAAAGATCCTCTTCACTTAGTCCTCCTGGCATGTTCTCCGTTAACAATGGCACATTAGGAAAAGGAGGAGCATGTTATTCCTTGTTCCTTTGCTGCTAACATGGGGCAGCTATTCTTGATTGGAATTTGGAAAAAGCAGTGACATTTCATTTAGGGAATTATTCCTGACTTGATACTTGGTGCCCCTAAACTATAAATCTCATGCATTCTCCTGAATTTTATCCTTTCCTAAACTCTCTTAATTTCGGCCCTTTCTGCTTTTTCTGTTTCTCCATTACTGTACATGAACATAAATAAACTCAAATTAAGATAATAAGTGGCTTTTGATTTCTAATATGTGCAACAGGAAACCTCCTCTGTTGCCTGACCCTGAATTACACCCCCCCTGTGATGTTGCCACCAGGACTTTCTAGGGGAACATGATCTTTTGGTTTTCAAGCCAAATGAATTCCAAGGTTCCCCTCACTGCTCTTCCTTCTGACACGCTGCTGGAATTCTGGAGAAGGAGGACCAGGAGCCCTTTTTAGGCAATCATCAGAATTCCCTGTGAGGGACAGTTTTACCCCTCAAGCGTGTGCACATCTTGCAGGTTTCTTGACCTCTAGGGCAGACAAAGCTTCTCCTGTGCAGTGGAGCATAAGGTGTAACGACAACCCTTCCAACCTTCCAACCCTCCAACCCTTCCCAACCTTCCAACTTCCAACCTTCCAACCCTTCCCACCTTCCAACCCTTCCCACCGTCTAACCTTCCAACCCTTCCCACCTTCAAACCCTTCCCAACCTTCCAACCCTCCAACCCTCCAACCCTTCCCACCTTCCAGCCTTCCAACCCTTCCCACCTTCCAACCCTTCCCACCTTCCAACCCTCCAACCCTTCCAACCTTTCCAACCTTCTAACCCTTCCAACCTTTCCAACCTTCCAACCCTTCCAACTCTCCTAACCTTCCAATCCTTCCCATCTTCCAACCTTCCAACCCTTCCAACCTTCTAACCTTCCAGCCTTCTAATCTTCCAACCCTTCACCCTTCCAATCTTCCACCCCTTCCACCCCTTCCAACCTCTCAACCCTTCCAATCCTTCCAGCCCTTCCAATCTTCCAATCCTTCCAACCCTTCCAACCTTCTAACCTTCCAATCCTTCCAGTCTTCCAACGCTTCCAATCTTCAACTCTTTCAACCATTCCCACCTTCTAACCTTCCAACCCTTCCAATCTTCCAACCCTTCACCCTTCCAATCTTCCAACCCTTCCAACCCTTCTAACCCTTCCAACCCTCCAACCCTTCCAACCCTCTTGCTCTTCTGGGTATGAAACTCTAAGAAGTGTTGTGTCTTTCATGCCTTGGCTGTTTGTCTTAGTGCTGTTCCCTTTCTCAGTGGATCTAATCAATATCTAATATTGATCATGGCAGCCATCAAGGCATGTTAAAATGATCCATGTAACCTGCTGTCCCTGCTGAGGGAGCAATCTGTGTGTTTTATCTCTCCTCTGCCATGTTTGCTGCTTCCAGCCCCATGGAATATCAGGCTGGCTGAGCTGTTTTCCTTGGATACTTGTGCATCATACCTGATTGTTTCCCTGCTTCTCCCCGAGCTGGCAGTGATTCCAGAGGCAACAAAGCAGCTCATTGGCAATCACCCAGGAAGAATTGCTTTGTTTTCTTTATTAAACTGTGAGTTTACAAGACAGAGACTGGAATGGGCTCAGTTCTAGGAAGTTAGAACAGCCTGGAGGGTTTTCTGTGCTACCCCTGCAGTCTCTTGGGTGCCACTGGTACCGTCCCCACCGTGGTGTAAATCGCTGGGTAACTCAGCACACCTTTTATTTAGCTGAACATAAATAAACAGCAGGATACTTGAAAGAAATAACACTCCAGAGAAAACACAATCCTAGTGCAATTAGAGCATTTCTATTTAGATAATTGCTCACAGAAATTATAAGCTTGGATCTAATCCTCAAAGGATACACAAAATTGGCAATTCCAGGATGATGTGCTTCTTTCACTCCTTTTTCCCCCCTTAGTGCATTAATATCTTTGTTTCTCAAACCCTAAATGCTGGATTTTTTTGGCCTTTTTTCCTACTACAGTGAGAGTGATACTGAAAATGAGAAAATAGCAAAGGATGCCCTAGAGATAATCTAATTTTTGAGGGAATCTGTGTAGAGAGTGATAACAAGCATGGTAATTTACTGCTGCTTGAGAGAAAAACATGACCTGCAGTTACAGAGGGGTTTGCCCTAATTATGGGTGCAGACAAGGTGGTCACTGGGGTATTGGGGAGACAGGCAGTATTCCCCACAAACAAGCACTTACCTCAGTGACACTGTTCTCTCCTACCCTGCCTTTTATAGGAATAGGCTTGTTGGGAATATTTTTTCCCTTTTCCAAGAACTGTAGCCTGGTGCTCAGGCCGGGAGGTGGAAATAGGGTCCTGTTCCTGACTGTCCTGTTGACTTGGGCTGTGAGTTTAGGGAGGCTCATTGCATTTCCTTGCATTTTATCTCATATCTATGAAATTGGGATTGCCAGCCATGGGTGTTTTGGCCGGAAAGAACCTGTTTTTAAATACTGGTGTATAAAACAAATTGCCCCTGTAATCCAGGTCACTGCTTTGTTCAGTTGTGTTTTCTTAAATGTCTCCTCAGTCCTCTGTTTGCAGCGCATTCCGTGAGACATCTTTGCACTTGCAGTTTATAGAAACACTTGCTGCCTTGAACACCTGCCAAAAAGTAGATTTTTTTTTTAAAGGATGGAACAAGAATAAAGATTGTTATGTTGCAGTTCATAAGATTAAAAGCAGAAGTTTTTAGAAATGACATTTCAGCACGTTAATTACTGAAAAGTGATTGAATTCATTGATAAAGCAAAATGTTAAGTCAGTAAAGCTGTGTATGAAATACCCTTATTGGTATTGAAAACTACCTTTGTATTTCTGTGAGAAGATTCCAGATCAGAAAACTAAAATGTTGCTCCGTGTGTGACTTAGAAATAGTCATTGGCTGGAGGAGCAAAATGTGCCTTGAAGTCATTTGTTCTGTGTGCAGGTTTTTTTCGTGGATTCCAGAGCTCAGATTTTTTTCACAAATATATGAAAAAACGGGTAGGGATCCATATGCAGTTTCTGTGCATGAGGCCTCTTCCCCAGCTCTGCAACATTTAGGGGAAAGGAAAAAGTGTGGGTGTGAAAGTACGGGGGCAGTTTGAGAAGGTGCTCTTTAAATGGTACGGGATTGTGTCATTCTCTCTCAGAAATTACATCCTCAAACCACCATTTGCTTCTTATTGCTGCTTTGAATAATGAATATTCATCTAAAGTGTTCTTGGTTCTCCATGGAGCTCCCATTGCTGAAGAACATCTTTCCACAGCCCCCAAAGGCCCTCTGGGTCTCCCTTCTCAGGACCCGTCTGGACTCCAAGCGGGGGTTGCTCTGCTGTGGCTGAAGCAGCCTGGAAGGTCCCTGTGCAGGAGGATGAGATGGAAGTGCTTGAGTGTGATGTGAGGAATCTGCTCCCGTCCCTGCTGTGAACTAAACCCAGCACAGAGCGGGGCTCTGCTCAGTGCCTGCTTTGATTGGTTGAGTTGGTAAATACAGCACCGTCTGCTCCGTGTCCTCCCCGTTCAGTGTCTGGGTGACACTCCCACTTGGGTGCAGAGTAAAAGCCACAACAATTGGGGATTCTTCTGAGCTGAGGAAATGCTTGTTGACAAATTTCCTGGATTTCAGTTTTGAATCCTGCTGTTAGATCAGGGCACAGCAGCCGTGGGGGCTGGTGAAGTCATCCACATTCTCCTTTGTCGCTTGTGGCCGGCTGAATGTTCACTTGTGTTCCTGCAGGACACAAGTTGATGAAGTTGATGTGTTGTTATCAAAGCCTTTTAATGTGGCTATTATACACCTCTTTTTTTCCCTCCCCTTTAGCAGTCAGCCATCTGCAAGGGCTGTTTGTTGTATCCAAGTGATTGTGAGAGCGTTCAGTGAGGTTGTAAACAATGGCAGAGCTGCTTTCATTAGCAAAGGTCGTGCAGAATCAATGTCTGGGTCTGATTCCTTCCTCCTTAGACTTGTATCAGTATAATTCACATTTAAGTGGTTAACTTCTGATTTACTTGAGCTCAAGTGAAAACAGATAGAGGTCCACACACTGACACTATTCATGTTGATGGGAAACCATTTATATTGCTGCCAAATTGTTGGGTTTTTTTATTACAGTGGCAGTGAATAAAAGCCAGAGAAAATTATAAAATTCACTCTCTATAATATGTGAGAAACTGAGCCATCTTATAGTAGCAGCCCTAAACTAATTCACAACAGTCATTTATCTTCATTGTTTTCTGCAAAGATTGGCTGAAATTTTTAATAGACATAGCTTTATGTGGGCACTGATTAAAAAATATTGTTGCCTTTCTTAGTATTACAACTCTCTGCACTGATTTATACAGTGTTTGTCCCAGAGAGGAAAACAGTAGAAGGTCAAATTTTTGCACCTGTAGCTTCTCAAAGAATATTAAAAAATCCCACCAAAATCTCATTAATCTGAACCTTGGCTGTTTGATTTCCATTTTCCTGTGGGAAATGCATCACAGATGAAGCCGCATTTTTAGGGGGATTGTACCTCATTACTTGGGAGAGTTAATTGGTAGTGCAAACCCCACAGAAGCATCTACAAGGTACCTGAGCTGTCCACAGTAGCCTCATTTTCTAGCCTTAAAAAGGAAAAAGGAGAGAGCCCTGTTCACTTAAATCTTATGAATTTAACTAGGGTGAGTCTACAGGACTGTATTCCATGCAGCTTTTAGGTTGAATTTTGGGGGGAGGGTCGCTGTGCTCAGCACTGAGGAGAATGTGCATGGAGCGTTGCATGTGGATGTCCTGGGAGGGAGTTTGTCACCAGAACCAGCTGCAAACTTCCCTGTGTCATCAGATTCCTGTGAATTCATGTGAAAGACAGTGGGACTGGAGAGCAGGGGCTTGTCTGTATGGAAAATACACAAAGGATGTGAGTCAGAGGGACTGGGACACTGCAGCATCTTCTGTCGGATCACACAAAGGCTGCCTGACCTTGGAACAACGTACCTGCTTCTCCATTTGAGTTGGCTTTTCTGAAGCACAGCTTCCTTTTGCTTTGAACCTCCTTTAATGCATGTGTTGGTTTTGTTACAGGAGCAGACAGAGGCCTTTTATTTCTGTACATCTGTGGGGAAGGTCCCCTGGTCTGTTCAGCATTCCAGCTGAATGGAGATTAAAACTGGTGCTGACAATATCGTGTCATCACCAGTTCTTTGGAGCAGGGCTCGTGCTCATCACAATGTTGAGTGTTTCTCTGCATTCTAGAAGGCATAAAATTACCAGTGCAGGAAGGGGGCTGAATCTGGCAAAGATGTTCTGTCTGTGCTTTCCAGCAGTTTGTGGACAAGTGGCCATTTTCATCCCTGCAACCTATTTCTGTCAGATGAGAGAACTCTTCCACAGCTTTTTCTCGTAGCTTGTCAGGTTTGGTTGAAGCATTTGGGGCAGTGCTTACTGAGCGTGTCTGAGGAGATGGGGGCACTGACAAAGAGCTGAAGGGTGCAAATCCCTCCTAGAGATTTGTATTTTTGCAAGGTTTGTGATGCCAGCCCTGTGTAAGCAGATGTAGCCTGTATTGGTTCACACCTACAAAAAATGTAGTCCATAATCCTGGAGAAGCAGGGAAAGCAGATCAGAACGAGGAAAGGGGCAACTCTCACTGTTCTTTCTCCTTCTTACTGTTTAGCCCAGGCTCTTTTTCTCTGCTGGTCTCTGTAACTGCCCATTCTTTGGGACAGTAGTGCAAAATGTGAGAGGTTTAGAGTTAAAATATAAGATCAGGACGAGCCAGGCCAGGGAGGGCTTTCTGGCAGTGGGGGAAGGGACCGATGTGTTCTGTAGGAGAGCAGGACACGCTGCTGGCAGGGCCAGGACCGCCAATGCTGGTGCTCATTGGAACCACTGACTGTGGCCTGTTCCCAGCCAGGCTGAGTCACGTTGTCTTCCTTTGTTTTCCTCACTTCCCTCCCTGCCCTGTGAGTTGATCCTGAGCTCTGCACTTGCTCTGGTGGAAACAGCAGCAGCTTTGAAGAACTCGGGGTAGAGGAGGAGGAAATGAGCACAGGACACGTCACACACCGGGAAACAGAGTGGGCAAAGCAAGGAAGAGTCAGCAGCAGAAAGTCAGAGAGTGGCATCTTCAGGAAGTCTTATTAGAGTCCTTTTTGAGTCAAATACATTTCAGGGATGAACCCAGTCAAAGGTTTATTAATCTTACAGCAAAGAAGCAGAGAAGGAGGAGATTCGAGACGGCGCTTTTTTTTCTTGACCAAGCAGTGTTTGGATGAAGTGGACTTTTATTGTTTTGAAAATCAAGCAGTGCTCAAAGCCATATTTGGTTTAGCACTTTTCATTAGAGCATTGAAAGACCCCCCCCAGCTTCTGCTGCAAAGAGCTCACAATAAAGCAGATGAGGCAAAGGAATAAGGGAGCATGTGAAATGATGGGTGTTTATTGTCATTTTCCAAACACATGGAACAATAAAATAATTTGCAAGGCTGTCTACAGCAGGGATTTTTTGGGGAGTGAGTGTTGTTTAAAGGGGTTCCTTCCATCAGGACCAAAGAATATGTTGTTCCAGGGCACTCTATTTGTGAGGTGCCTGAACTGCCAGGGATGCAGGTTGTATCTACACCTTGCTGATTGTCAGTGAGCTCAAGCAGACTGACCCTCAGGGACCTGTTCTCCTCTTGTCCTCTGGATGTTATTGATCCTGCTGCAATGCTACTTGTACATGTTCTTTCCAGGTATTCTTTGACTGGCTGAAAAATGCATGTCTGGTTTAATACTAATATTTTGGCACTTCAAACGTTTTGTTAGCCAGCTTTCAAAGAGGAAGAATGAAATGGTGTTTCTGGAATGGTATACTGGGAGTTAAGACATAGAGTTAAGCAATTCTGGTTGTGAGTCACTGCAAGATTTACCCAGAATGCATTAAAACATGTTAGTTATATTAAACAAGACCATCACCACTTCATAAAACAGTTATTTATGCAGTGGCAGGAGAAAGTGAAGAGCTCAGAAAGTTTTGTTCTGAGTTGTTGCCATTGTGTTGCAGAAATGCACTTGCCATGGCTGAGGTGTAAATTAGCTTTTAGGTTAATATTCTACAGCTTTTGAATTACCTTTCCTAAAATACACAGCAGTTCCACCTTTTGTTTTGGTTTCTTTCCACAAATTAGACACTGCACATTAAGAAATGCACTTACATCCAGAACACACATGCACTGATTTTTTCTGCCTTTTCCTTTTAACCAAACACTGGAACACAGACGTAAAATTCAATGCAGGACAAATGTTGTAGTTATTATATGCATAAGCAATAAGTATAATTTTGAATATGACAGTATTATCTGTTGTACTCCAGAGCAGGGAAACTACATCTTTTCTACAGTGACAGAAGCAACAGTAAAAGTTAAACCATCATTTCTCAGGTTCTATAAACCAAACTGACTGATGTGCTGTCTGCTGAAATACACATTGCTTCAGAATTGATGCTGCTGTTATTTTTTATATGTCTAAACTCCTAGTGATTTGTCTTCCTGAAAGACAGAAAAAAAGAGGTGAGGGGAAGAGATTCCCACCATCTGCCCAGAATGAAGGATTCTTTTTATTCTGTGTTTCAAATCTTTCTTGATCAAACCGATGCCATTCTCTGAGCTGCTTCTCCAGAAGGAAAAACAGTTTTTAGCCTGCAAGACAAGAATTAAACAGCTTGCCCTAGAGGGCCCTAAAACTAATAGCAAGGGTGAACACTCTTCTAATTATTCATTCTGGTGTTTCAGGTTTGAAAAATGGAAAGTAAAACAATCTGAATAGTCTTTCTAAATGGTTGCACAGAAAAAGATTTTCTTGTCGTGGGAAGGAGATCTTGATCTTAAAAGAGAGGAAGCCCTGAGATAGTTTAGAGCTGTCTTGCAGTGTACTGAGCTTACTTTTTTTCTGGCCCATTCTGTGTTTTATCTGTTGAAGAGGAAATATAATATTTCTCCTCAGATGAGATAAATTAACCTTCCTTCTCCCACTCGTGTACCAAAGATAAAGCTGGGCCTTCCTGGTCACTGGAACTCTGGATACACCAGAACAGCAGCTGGAAAGGCCTTCCTGCTTTCTCCCTTCCCCCCTTTTTCCCCCTTGTTCAATAAAAGAAATCATTATTTGTCTGTTTAGCATCCTGTGATGCCTGAAGGGGTCAGTTAAGTGCTGTTTCTCGCACGAGGGGGAGGATGAGTGGAGTGGAGGGGGAAGGGCAGGGGCTGCTTTCCCTGGGCAGGTCGGTGCTAACCGGGTTGGTTTTGCCTGCAGGGGTCCTGGTGGCGGTTCGAGTGACGAGCCGGGAGCTGCTCTGAGTGTCAGAGACCTCTGCACTGCTGGGGATGAACATCTGGGGCTGAACCCTTTCCACTCTGCACTGCTGGGGATGAACATCTGGGGCTGAACCCTTTCCACTCTGCACTGCTGGGGATGAACATCTGGGGCTGAACCCTTTCCACTCTGCGCTGCTGGGGATGAACATCTAGGGCTGAACCCTTTCCACTCTGCACTGCTGGGGATGAACATCTGGGGATGAATCCTTTCCACTGCACTGCTGGGGATGAACATCTGGGGATGAACCCTTTCCACCCACACAGGTGGCTGTTTGTCCACACCCTCCCTTCCTCTCTGCACTCCTGTGAATGAGGTGGCTGCCTGCAAAGCCCTTGGGTGTCCATTGGGTGTAGAAAGCTCTACATCTTCGTTTCTTATCTCTTATTATTTCTTATCCTTTCCTATTTGGCAGCTACAATATTTTAGTTTATTGGAATACAGAGCACAGGGAAGTTTTGCTGTGATATGTCTCAGAAAAATGCACTTGAACATCCTGTAAGTTAAAGCATTGGCAGAGATCTTTGATTTGCAAGAAGATTTGGAGAATACACTGCTATTTATTTTCTTTTTTTTCCCATTCGTTAAATGACTTGTTTCTTCAGGAATTAATAGCCCCGTCTTCCTTCTCTTCCCATCTCTTGATCAAGGATCTGAACTAAGATAAAGCAGAGAGGAGCTGGTGGCAGAAGTTGTTTTATGGTATTGCCACTCTGGTCTTAACCAGAGTCTTAACAAGACATTAATTAAGAACCCATGGCATTATTTTAACAGAAAAGATGAAATCATAACAAAGGGTGAGCTCTTATTTCTTTTCTCCAGCCCTGCCAGCAGAGTTTTGGAGGAAACCTGGCTGTGAGTGAGTGCTGGGTCTCCCACCCATCCTACCAGCAGCTCAGTGGAGCTCTGCAGCAGTGCTTGTCTGTTATGAACATTATTATTAGGAAAATAATAAGATAATTAATTAATCTGAACTCCTGTCATTGCAGGAGTTCAGTACACCCAACATAAAACATACTTAAGGCAGGTAAAAAAAAAGTGACAGAAAGATTTTCTTAGATCTTCATCTTCACCATTCTCTTTGTTGTCATTTTTCTGTTCTTGATTTTCTTTTTCAGAAAATACTGTTAAGTGTCAACAGCACAGAGTTTGGAAATTAAAACTTGGATAAATTATTATCTAGTACAGCATAAAACTGACGTATTAAAAATTATGGAAGCAAATATCTTTTATTAAAGCAGAGTCTTTGTGCAGATCAGAGCAGCTGAAGTTGGTTATTTAGCCTTTCAGAGAGCTGGTTTATATTTTATGATGGGAGATTAGAGGCTTTATTGAAATGTGATAAAAATCAGCTGCACATTCTCAAATTAGTGCCACTATTTCATTTGGCTGCTTTGTTTGTCACAGGGCTCAATACCTTCTGCAGTGTGTAGTGCACACCAGAGGACCTCCAAAATTAAAGCATCCTAGATTGGATATTTGTAACATGACCAAGGGAAAAAAATCTTTTAGTAGAGTTATATAAAGAGCAGGATTCTCCAGGGATGGAAGTTCTCCCAGCTCCATAGATTTTAGCAGATCCTGGTGGATGATGTGCAACTTGGGGATCTTGTTCAGAAGAGTTTTCCTTACGGTGTTTGATGCCGTGAATATTTATTTTTATCTTTCTTGCAAAAATGACTTGCAAATATCTACGTTAAAAAAAAAAAGCCAGAAAAATCTTTTTTTGAGCAGTTTGAGAGGAGGAAGAGCCAATCCAAGCACTGCCTTTGAGCTTCATCTGGGCTGGGAAAATGGCCCAACCTGAGCTGGCAGCATGGGCTGGTTGTAAACCTGAGAAACCTGGTTTGGGAAATCGATGTGTGCTCAGCTTCCTGCTGTGCTCACTCACACCTATAAGAGGATACTGAGTGTTGATGTGCTTGATTGATAAGGGGATAGATTAGTGTTGGTTTTGGCAGATGATACAGACTGCTAAAAATCTGGTATTGTTTCCTACAGGTCAGTAAGAAACATGAAATTGGGTTAGTGATTTTTTTTTTTTATATATGGTGTTCTTTGGCTTTTCTTGTATAAAAATGTCATGACAAAGTACTGTGGTTACCCCCAAACCAACCCAAACCCTCTGTAAAGTCATTCTTATCTACCCCACCTCTCACATTCTGAAGTAAGACATAAAGAATGTCCTTGCAGATGCTGATAATTCCCATGTACAGACTGTGCAAGGAAGCCACAGCTTCCAGTAATAAACACACGGTTTTCCAGCTGGGTGTGTGTGTTTTCTGAAGTACTTACAGTCAGAGTTCAGAAGGAGCAAGTTATTTTTGGAGGTTTTAGTGGTGCTTCATGGTTAATTTCTTCCCTGCAACAGCCAGAGTTCATCTGTACTTCTTGCTCCTCATGGAGCAGAGTGAGAGTTACAGGGAAATGAACTCTGTTGGGAAAAGTGGTGTCATTGAGGAAGATCTGCAGTGTGAAATGCTCTGCAGCCCAACTTGCCTTGCTCAGCAAATAAATGGATATTAGGATGTGCAAACCTCCCTCAAAACCCTGAAACTTTGATTGCTGCTTTCCAGTTTATTGTAGGTTTATGTGTCAGCTGAGCCTGATGGTGAGAGGTGTCCCTTCTGTAAGTGTTTTATGCAAATTGCTGAAAGCAGACTGTGAGATTTGCTGGCAGGGGAGTCATTTCAAGAGTGAAATTTGTGCATGAACTTCCTGACATTAACATGCCCAGCAACTTGGTGTTTTGTTCTTTTCTGATTTTTCAGGTGACCTGTACACAACATTCCCACTCAGCCACGTAGACAAGAAGGTTAATTCCTTCAGAGGCTTTCTTGTGTGTTTGTTCTGTAATTATCATTTTGTTTCAGGACAGTCTGTGAGATGTACTGTCCTCATTTTACAGGTAATAAACTGTAGCAAAGGAAATGAATGACAGTTTATACCAGTGCTGGTGGCCTAAGTTGGGATATCTGGGACCCCCAAGGTGTATTTTCTGCACCTGCTGTGTGGCACAGAATTCCATGATCTGGGAACAGCTTCCAGTGCAGCTCCTCAGTATTCAGGGACATTGTACCCAAGGATCCCCACTCAGGAGGAGGAACAAGTTTGATTCCAAAGAAATAGTTTCAAATGTGCTCCTGACCTTCAGCAATAACATGGGAGCCTTTTCCTCTGAGCAAACCAAGCCCTGCCTGTATCTGTCCTGAGCAACAGGGAGTGTGGAAAAGAATATTGTGGAATTACATAATCTGGGGCCAGATGATACTGCATAATGTATGGGATGTTTCTCCAAATCTGCTTCTGCTGGCACCTTGCACAGCACCTCCCAAGTTCTCTTCTTTCCCTTCCCACTGAAAAGCCTTATCCTGTGAAATGTGTTTTAGTCCTTTTCCCTATTTCTGTGCTGTCCTCCATGCAGACAGACTGGCAGGGATGTGTAAAGTCTGGCAGAGCCATCAGCAGCTGAAAGGAAAGGAGAGCTGCCCTGCCAGGCTGTTCCTGGGGGCTGCCAGGACAGGAGGGAATTCCTGAGCATGGGATGGTGCAGGAGGCTTTGTTAGGATCCATCTGTAATGACTGGTTGATTTAAAGTATAAAGCAGACAATCAGGCAGAGTTTTATTTCTAAATGCAATCCCACTGACTTGGTGTAACCTCTTAGCACTTTTTGGGATGAACCCTCTTTCACAGATTGGCTTTCTGGGGGAGATCACACCTTGTACCTGGAACAGGAACATGGAGCTGCTGCAGCCAAGGTGCTCTTAGGCTGTGCAACACAGGTTGGATTTTTGTTTCAAGGTGTGTAAATCCCAGTCTTCCCTGCCCAGCCTGGGTGGTTAGTGGTGCTGTGTGTAGTGTCATACATAACATATGCTGCCATGTGCAGCTGCATTTGTGTGTAAAATAGGACAGTTTGGTTTAACCTTTGGCTGTATTTATATCCCTTTCTTCAGTGCATAAGAATGGTGAGGCATCCTGGCATTTTAGTATTTAACGAGTTCTCTACCAATTCAGGGGTTTTACTGGAGGTTGTGACTGTAGAAAAAAAAAAAATACAGAGTTTTTGTGACCATTGTATTGCACTGATTAAAGAGCTGTATTGAAGTCTTATTCAGTGACACAGAGGAGAGGATTTTTTAAAATACAAATATCCTTTGGCTATTATTGCTGACAGAGGTAACAATAGAAAATAATGCTGTTTTACTGGAAGTTAATATTTCAAATGTATTGAGTACATGATGGCACTAGTGACTATCTGCACTTGTCCACGGAGCATCCCAAAGGCATATTTAAGGTGCATTAAGCAATTACTGTTTAGTGTTTATTTTAAAACACTTATGAAAGGTAGAGCACAACAGGAGAGAAACCTGTCCATGATCTGTGGTTTCATTTGCAGGATGAGTCTGTAGTTTATGTTTCCCTTTTCTGGAACAAACTGCCTTTCCTTGTGCACTTGCTAAATCTACAAGTACAGCTGAGCAGCTCTAGTCCTTATATTTTAATTTGTGGGCATTTTTACTCATGTGTGTAAGTTGGGGAGTTGCAAACCAGAACTCAGAGATTCACCTGCCCAGTTTGGAGAACATAAATCTCCAGTTTTGATGACACCTAAACCTTTTACAGGTGAACAGAGAGGGGTGATGTGAAGCTGTTGAAGGATGTTGGTGGAAGGGTAGAAATGTTGAAGGCTGTGAGTAGCTTTACTTTCTTTGCCCTGAGTGAATTCTGTATGTTGTAATAAAAGCCCAAGTGTCTGTTGGGGTGAGTGAGTGACCTGTCAGAGCTGTGGGATCCACAGCCAGGCCAGGCATTGGGATCTGGCCGTGGGAATTCCCAGCTGATCCTGCACACACACAGTTAAAAACGTTTGCTTTTTGCTTCAAAGGATCTCCGTGAACTCTCCCCTTGGGCTTCCAGGAGACCTCATAAAAAGTTACTGTTGGTGAATGTGCAGGCACAAAAGGGAAAAGGCTCAGTAAATAAAACACCACTTCAGCCTCACAAGTGATTCTTGAAACAGTGTTTGGTTTCTGCTGTTGATATTTCCAGGTGTTTTCTTCTCAAGTGGAACTTTCCTCCTGGGTTATACCAAAAAACCTCTCTGGTTCAGAGGTTAAAATAGCAGCAAGGAAGCAAAGCTTTGAGATCTAGAATGCTCTGGGTGGAGTAAATAACCAACCTTCCCTGGGTGTGATGTGTTTTAAAGTGTGGTAATGAATGCTGTAGTTAAATTTAGACTTGCACAGTCAGCCTGTTTCATAAACTAATTTATTTTCAGCAGATTTTTTTCTCATCCTGGAAGAAGACTCTGTATGATTTTAGATTTTGAGGAAGACTACAAAGTCTTGCTTTTCCTCTCTTCTGTCCATGTTCCTTATCCTCATTCAGACCATATAATAATTTCTGAGTGTATTTAATATTCATCAGGGTTCCAAGCCAAACCTCATCACTGATCTTTTAGGACATTTTGTTCCCCAAAACCTCCCCCCTTTCACTCTGTGCCCTTCCTCCTTGTCCCCTCTTTCACTGCTCTTTCCCCAGGGAGGCCTCTTTCTGTCCTGAATACATTTCTTCTAAACTGGGAACTGTTTTTTTACCCTTCTGGAAAAGAAGAACTGCAGAGAGCTTAGAAATTCCTGAGCTGTGTAAAAATGCCAACCAATGACCAGAATGCCTCCAGTGATGTAAGTGATGTCTCCTGACAAGGACAGGGAAATGGGGACTTGGTTCACCACTAATAAAAGAAAATGTTTTAGGAAATCTCTGCTTCCCTGAATGTTTTTCCCCCTCGCTTTTAGAGGAACATCCAATATTGTTGAGAAAGGCTAAAGAGCAAAAAGAAACTTATTCTGTGTGATTCAACCTGAAAAATGATATTTAAAATTCATAGTCTCTGAAAGGAGAAATTGCATTTATTTGTAAGAAGGAAATGTGGAGCTTTTGTATCTCTCAGATGGGCACATAGTTCATATGTTTAGGGTAACATTTTCAATGTGTGTGTGTCTATACACTGAAAAAACCAAAAAATAAATTTATCCATTAGCACTAACAATATTTCATGAAGTTTGATTAATTTAATACTAATATTTTCTAATTTCCTGCTCTTCTGAGAATCACTTTTAAACAGGATATTGATTCTGTTTACGAAAAAGAGGCAGTTTATTAATATAAAATTGGAGTTGTGCCCAGATGGAAATTTGTGCTCCCTTGCAGCTCTGTGCCTCCTATTGGAGCTGAATGCTGAGGTTCACCCACGTCCACAAATAGGATCTGACTTTGGAGTAAAGGACTTTGGGGACTTTTCTTTGTAATATTTCTTCCTTTATTTCCTTGGTAGTTCCCTGTAGAGTATCTGCCTGGTGTCTGCTGAGGGTCAAATGTCCGGGATCTCAGCAGGAGCTCCAAGGCTCTAATCCCAACCTGTGCAAAGGAGCCTGGACTGGATCTGTTCTCAGTCCATACACAGTTATGCCCTTTCCAAGGAGAGGTTTGTAGACACCACTCATGCAATATGTATAATTTATTTACAAAGAGACTTGTTCAGTGACGAATTTCTTAGTCACTTTATTTTGCATTTGTTAAACTGTGGAGCAGGAAATTTGAGTTTATCTCATGGATGGATGAGTGGTTGGTCTGTGGGATGTTGTTTGTTTTTCAGAGGAACGTTAATATCTCAGAAAAGGTATTTAACACAAGTGTGGAGTGTGGTGTGCATGGATAGAACAAAAATATATCTCCATCCCCTCTGATATCTGAGCTTTTTAGAAAGCTTATGCTTTTGTTGCCTCTCTCTTGGCTTGAACAGTTGAGCACAATTTTGGGGCTTAGTCTGATAATCTGGATAGAAGAGGAAACTGCTGGTGGAGTTGGGAGTGTCATGGATTCAGTCTGGTTTGGGGAACAGTGAAAAGTGCCTGAATATCTTTGCAGACAGACCAGAAGCAGCTCACAGGTCACACCACGTCCTGCTGGAGCAGAGGGTTCAACCTGGATCTCCCACAGCTAAACCCACCACCTCAGCCTGCTCACTTGTTTGCTCTCTGTAAGTTGGCTGATTCATTTGAATTCATCTGAACTTCTGCTGAAGGACCAGCTGATTCACAGGAATCATTTCAATGTTCTGATTCATTCAGAAATGCACTTCTGACCACGAGAAGAGTAAATAGCTCAGTGCAACAAACTTACATGGCAAAGAAAGGGAGAGCAAATTCGACCTGCTGTGTTGTGTCTGAGCTCAGCTCAGTTGGCTGGAGTTTCATTTGAGCAACAAATAAATTTCCCATAAATATGATTAAACAATAATGCAATAAAACATCTGATATTTTTCTGGTAAATAACTGGTCATGTAGAAAAACCTCTCAGTCTTCCACCCTCACAAATCATTTAAATTCCATCATTCCTTGGGGTTTTAAAATTACTTGCAGTATGTTTAAAAGGGGCTGTTGACTGGAGATGAGTAAGCAGCCCTTCTCTTGAGATAAAATAGGCTCTTTGGCTTGCAGCCCCTAATTCATTTGTCTTGCTGTCGGTCACAGTGGAAGTATCTTTATATTTTTTGAATCAAATGCTGTTCATAAAAATGAACCTGAAAATCAATCTTGTGATACCCACAAACGGCTCGTTTGCTTACTGATGTCACTGTGCACTCTGAGGACGCTCAATTCTCAGCATTTCTATATTTCTGTGGTTATTTTAACAATTGTTGTTTACAGGCTTCAAAGTACTGTGTAAATTAATCAGTGCATTACTCTGTCCCTCGTGTTCAGGCTGGTTCCTACTTCCCTTCACATCACTAAAAGCTCTCTCACCAAAAGCCTTTCACTGACAACAAATCCATTGAGTAATTCCAAGTCTCAATTTTGAGAGAAACATTTTATTTCTCCTAATTACCTTTATATTAAAAAAAAGCACTCAGCCATCCTCTTTTCTTGGAGTAAAACCCTGTTTTCATCCTCTTCATTCCTTGTGCTTTCCCCTGGTGGTTTCTAAGCCCTGTATTCAGGGAGATGTTTCACAGTTCTCTTGGAGTTGTAATGATTTGTATCAGCTGCCACCCTGTGCTCCTCCTGCTTGTCTTTTGTCTCATTGTCTCTTGATCCTCAGCCTCAAATCCCATTTTTACATCTCATACAAACTTACTGCGTCTCTTTCTGCCTTGTATTGATCCCAAAGACCTCCCTCTGAAGTGATGATTGTAATAAATGACACTGTGCAAGGGCTGGGCAGAGGCTGCTGAGCAAAGCTGGCACATCTCCCACCTCTGGGCTCGATCCTATTTCCATTCCAGTTGGTGAAAAATCTCTTATTGATTTTTAGCACAGCGAGCTCAATATTAAATTTCCATGTATCTGTATTTATAACTGCATTTCTAATGGGGAATTTTCCTCCTTCTTGGCCAGGAGCTGTCTCTGTCTGTCTTACCACAGCATCTTGGCAACAGGGACAAATCTGGCTTTAGGATCTTATCTCTGTTGTAATAGAACCATAGGATCATTTAGGCTGGAAAAGACCTTTGAGACCTTGGAGTCCAACCTTAACACGTGACCCAACACTGCCAAGTCCCTTAACACCAACATCCAAGACTGGGAAAGAGAGAGGGAAAAGGATTTGGGGTAACTGATCACTTCACTGCCACATTGGGTGAATGTTCCCTCTCTCTGCTCAGTTTTAGGAATTCTTAAGTGGGAGAAGTTTTCCTTTTTGCTTGGCTGTATTTACACAAACGAGCAGCGTGTCTGACCTCTGACTGGGGCTATAAACATCCCAAACCTCTGTCAGATTATAGTGACAATGTGCTATCACAGTGCTCCTACTGTTTTGGTTTTGTTTTAATTACATGACTTAGTGTTATTTACTAATCAGGCTGGGAAGGTTCCTTGAATTTAACTGACACTGCTCTAAGCTGACAGCATGTAACATCCTGCTTTGTAGCTCAGCACTGGGCAGAGGATACCACATGAAATAAAGGAAGACATCATTCTCCTAAAAAATGTAACAGAGAATTCTGCAGAAAATAAACTTCTGGATTCTAAGGACCTGTCTGGCAACAAATTTAGCAAATCAAATAATATCAATATTTGATACATTACTATCAAATGATAACCGGAGTCTGTGCACTAATTCTGCACATCGTTAATTCAGAGCTTGTCTGGCATTGCAAGGCCTGAATCTTAAGGTTTATGTGATCCAACTTTGTGGATCATCACATCTGGAGACCAAACCTGGGGCTGCTGTGGTGGCTGAGTACAAAGGGGTTGGAGCCCAAGCAGGGGCAGGATGGAGCAGCAGCAGATGCCACATCTTTATTTCTTGGCTGGGGCCTCTCAGTCTCCCTGATGACTCAGTTACATGGGGAAATCAGCTCTGAATGCAAAGGGAAAAAAGTGCCTTTTGTGCCAAGGGAAGGTTCTTCCTTGGTAATGTGTTCCCAGAGTAGAACATTAACCCACTGCATATCTTACTGCCATAATAAATGTCATCTTCCTTAATGCTCAAAGCACAGGTTTGACACAGTGAAAATTGTGAGGTCTTGCAGAATAGAAATGAGAACATTTTGGAGCATTAATTGACTTACAGGGTGAGAACCTCACCCCAAGCCTGTGGGTTTGGATTTTTGTTCTTGGTTGGTTATAATTCTTTTTATATCAGTTGAAGATGACCTATTTTTCTAGTTGTAAGATTGGAATCTCTAAAAAAATGTACCATTCTTGTCAAATGAACAAGGCCTTCCTCCTGTTTTAAAAAGATAGTTATTTTCATGTGTGTAACCTGTGCTCAGCTGCTTTAATTTAAACCCCAAGCCTGTGCTTTAGTGTTTTTGTGGATCATCTGCAAGTAATACATAGGCAGAAATAATCCAAGGCTCTGCAAATCCTCCCTCTGGTTTTTTTTGCAAGGTGATAGGAAGGTTTGTTTTCAATAAAGAATTGTTTTAAACATATGGGCACGTTAAGAATGTGACTGAAAGCTGCATTACTGAGCACTTGGCACCTGATTCCCATTGATGCAAATGTTCAGAAAATCACATAAAGAGATGCCTGGTTTTCTTTGCCATGGAAGGAGCCCATCATTCCACAGGTCATCTTAAAAACAACTGGAACTGTGGCCTCAGGAAATGGGTTTAATGGTGCAGAGATGTACTGGGTTAGTTTGCAAATCATAAAGTCATTTAAGTTGGAAGGGCCTGCCAAGCTTTAGCTTAACATACAGTAAAATTAAAATTTTCAGAATTACTGTGTGTATTTAGAAGCTGTTTGTCATCATAGTAATTATAGGAATGTTGCTTTGATTTGATTTAAAAACAAACAGGACCATGTTTGCAGCAGCCTGTTGTTAATTAGTCTAAAAGAGACCAATGGCTATCATTGAGGAATAGAAAGATTTATAAGAAATATAAAGATTCTGCAAGCAACTTTGGGACTTATTACACTGTCACCTACTTACTGCATTTATACCACAAGTGAAGAACTACTGTCATCAGTAAAAGGAGCCTTTAGAAAATCAAAGTTTCTCTGTACTTGATGGCACTGGTTTTTATCTTCTAGAGATAATAATATAAATTATATCTAAGATATAAACATTTCTCTCCCCAGTACTTTAATTTCTGCCGTGATGGCAGTTTTGTGCATTTCAACTTCATCCTTATTTTTTTCTGCTGAGCCTTTATCTCCACTGACACATTTTTTCAGTTTTAAACATTTGCATCTTCCTTTGGTTGAAACTTTTCCTGGCTGTGCCAAGTTCCTTTTGCCTCCTGCACTTTCTGCTGACCCAGAGAGAATTGCTCCTCTCTCTCAGACCTCTCTGCAGCAGAGCAGTTTGGTACCTTTTGCACCAGGTTGACTTTAGAATTGAATGCCTCTCCTTGGGGGTGTCCTGCTGGGCTCATCCCTGCTGTGTCCCCCTCGAGTTCAGGGACCATTGTGCTTCCTCA
>JAWWLV010000021.1:15815384-15888032 GCA_035041135.1 Platyrinchus mystaceus | reverse complement strand
TGCTACTCCGTGTTTATTTGTTCCTGTATGTGTTGGGAATATTTTCTTTTCATTTCTGGAGCTTCTGTTAGAGAAACTTCAGAGTTTGCTGTTAATAAAGCTCCTCCTCTGTGGCTGAGAGCAGAAGTTTCCCAGCTTGTCTGTGCCCTGGCCACTGTACAGTGGACATTGGAATCCTTTCTGTTTTCAAATGGGTTTGGGCAGTGCATGAAAACTGAACACAGTCTATTGCAGAATGGTTTTGGCACTCTTTTTGAGTAATTACACATCATTACAGTCCTGTTTAAATGCAACCTGCCTAAGCATTTTATTAGTACTTTACTACTTAATTAACAACTATTGCTGAAAACATTCTCTGTACTGAGCCTTAGTCCATATAAGCATCCATGCTGATGAAATGCGACTCCCCTTCTAAAGAATATATGACACTCTGTGGAATGTTTCTTCCTGGTTGGTTCTTCAAAGTGAGCCACTTATTTAGTGCTGAGTATCTGAAATTATTTCAAACAGTCTCTGCTAATGCTTTCTGCATAAAAATTGAACAGACTATATAAATAAAATTCTCAACAATAACTCCCATTCTTGGGTGAGGAGCCTTCATACAACAAGCCACCAAGCTGTAAAGGGGTCAGATTTTTCTGCTGCTTAATCAACAATTGTATTAGTCTTGTGGTGCCACTGCATGTGTCATTTCATTTGGTCTCTCACTCTCCTGATGGGGTCAGTGGGTTCCAAGGATGTAAACTGGGATGACCTGTAGATCTCACATTTCCCAGGGATGTCCACACAGAAAACCAAAACGGTGTCTGGGTTTGGGAGTGCAGGAATGGGCAAAGAAATTTCTATTTGTAACTGGAATTTATTAATTTATTTTTTAAAGACAGTTTTTGATGGAGGAGTGCTGGGTACATGAAACAGTGCTCTGGAGAGTTCTGGAGCTCTGGAGAGTTCTGGAGCTCTGCAGGGTTTCTGGGAATTAGTGCTGTGATAATGATGAAGGTCACTTAGAGCTTCCTGTGTACAGGAAAGATGTGCCGTGGTTTTCCTCCACGAGCTGCAAGCTGACAGTCTTTCCCACTCCTCTTTCTTTAGGAATCTCAGCTGGAGGAACTGAGCAGAATACATGGGGAATTTGCTTTCAGAACTGAAGTTCAGCAGGACTTGGTTCTCTCCACAGGTGACAGAATCCTTCACAGTGAGTGACATCCATTTCCCATCACCTTACTCTTTGGTCAGACTGTATTTCTGGTCCATAAAGTCCTGGTGGGAGGAAGGTGGTGTTTGAAGAGATAATCTCCTTCTTGCTGCTGTGTTCCTCTGTGGGACTTTGCCATCTTTCAGTGTCCTCTATTTTTGTCATCCATTTGAGCTCAGATGTATCTCCTTTGGCTCACCTGTGTTGTCCAAGGTGCAGCCCCTGCCCCTGCTGAAGGCTGGGGTGAAAGTCCTTCCAACCCTCCAGCAGGGTTTGCTTGGCAGGGCTTGTCTCCTCATGCCACAGGTGATGATTTTGTCTAAACTTTGGGCTCAGGCTTTGTGAGGGTTTTTCAGTGGGAGAAAGAGCTTTCCAAGGTCTGTGCAGGGTACCTTGCTGGGAGCATTTCCACCCTGGACACGTTACACGTGTGTACAGACTGATCCTGTTCACAGCCCAGGGCAGGACAATCCAACTTGGAATGGATGGTCCTGGCTGTTGAGGTCCTGGAGAAGGTGGCTCAGGCCATGGAGCTCAGTGAGGCAAGTGTGACAAAACTATTCCATTGTGTGAGAGCTGCCTGTCCCGAGCCCTTCACTGGAAATGGGATCTGTTCCCTAATGGGGCTGAGCTGGAAAGTCGCAGCTGCTCTGTAATAACCCTTAACTAACACTCTGAAGGTAAGAACTGGAGTCTTTTTCCTCCTGCTCCTTTCCCCTCCTCCACAGGTGTCCAGTGTGGTTATTTACACCTGTGAAGAGTAAGAAAGTAGGTATAAAATGCTGTCATTCTGGTTTGGCAGTGTTTAACAGCCTTGTAAATGAGTGTTCAAACCGTCAGGTGGAAGAGTCGGCCCTCTTTCAAATATTTCTTTAATTTTCTTTTTTTTTTTTTAATCCTCAATCTTTTTATGCTTTTTTTTTCCCTTCCTGAATAGAGTATCTAGAGGGAGCATTCAAAGTGATGCTTCAGTGGGGAATTTCTTAAGAGGGATTAATTTAAAAATGATTTAGGAAATCGCGTGATTTCATCAAAAGCTCCACAAGAACACTGTGAAGCACAGTAACATGCACAGATACTCCTTTGGGAATAGGACACAGGAGTTGAACTGTATTTTCATTAGGAAAATGTACTCCTTTTTATATCTGTGTATTTAGTATTATCGATTCTAATGCTCTCATGAAACCCTTCAGCACTCAGCCTTCCCAGGATTATCACTGGGATTTTTGTCAGAGTCAGGATCACAGGACTGCACAGATATGTGTTCCTGAACCTCTTTGTCATCAGTTTGCTCTTTTCTTTAGCATTTGCCCTAATTTAAAATCTGAGAGCCCCTGTAAAGTTGGAAGAAAATTGCAATAGTTGCCATCGTTAAAGGAGACAAAAAAAATTCCAGTAATTTTTTTGCTTTTTATGGCATGTTTTCATTCTGCTGGTAGGAATAGTGTTCTCTGAGTGAGGGTTAAATGCATTCTTGACACTTGATTCCCTCCCCTGCCTGCTGACTCACCATTTCGTTGGCACACAGCCCTGGTGCAGTTGTGGAGTGTGTTTACCAAGTGCTGGAATCACAAATGGAGAGCTGGTGGATTTTCTCAGACTTGACACAGTTGGGAAAAGTTTGAGCCTTTCCAATCAGCTCTATAACAGCCTACTCAGGTTAATCTTTCACACATTTATTTAAAAACCATCATTTAGAGAGGCACAGTGTCTTTGTGTTCTGACTAGTCACAGACATGTATGGAAGATGAATCCTCCCAGGTCTGACGTGCTTTGGGATGTTCCTTTCCAACTGGCATCACATTAGCATGGAGGGAAATAAGTCTGTTTCTTCCTGTTACATGTAAATACCTGAAGAACAAAACGTCCTGTTTTTCTGGTCTGGTGAAGGCAGGCCCAGCATGGGAAGGGGGTGGGGATGGGGTGGGTGTTCCTGCACTGTATCAGGTGCTGTTCTCAGATGGTCATGGGCATGAGGAACTTGCAGGTTGTTTTGTAGTTGATAAATGGCATGGCTTTGGACATCATTCCAGGAGCAGCCCTGGGCAAAGGAGTGATGAAAGGTCGTTATGGCTGGAAAAAAGATATTATTAAGGCTTGGTTTCAGAAATAAAGGGAGGATCAGGGTCAAGCAGTTGCCAGCTCCAAACCCCACACCCCAACCAGCAAAGCCACTCTTTGCCCTTGGAACAGGAGGGCATCCCCTGGCAGTGCAGCTGGCAGGAGTTTGGAGCTGTTGCTCATTATGAGCCTAATGGGCAAAAACTGGACTTTTTATATCTGCAGTGGGATTAATACCTGCCTGCAATTCATACATGCCATTCCCAGACAGGCCTTTTGTTTTTTTAAATTTGTAGGCCTTTATATGTTCTTGATGGGTTCCTCTTCCATGTAATTTGTTTGTGTATTAATTTACTGCAACAAGGACTCCCCCGAAACATTTGGACGGAGTTTTTAATTTTAAAGAATTTCTGCTTTCTTTTAGAAATGAGTGATTTCAAATAAAACTCACACGTTGGCAATCTATGTTAAGACCCAAACTTACCACTGAAAGGGTTGGGAAAGGTGTCACACCCTGTCCATCATGTGCACATTGCTCACAGTCCAGCGGAAGCCACGATAAGTTAATTTCTGACAAGAGTCGCTGTAATAAATAATTGGATTTGTTGATAGTGAAGCAAGACTGAATTGCTCAATCCTCTGCCCTAAATAGCTGACCATGGTTTTTACTAAGTGTCTCTCAGTTTAAAGCCAAGCAATATAATTCCTAGAACATAATTGTTGTCCCTTGAATCAAGTGTAGGTCATTTTCTCAGACCTTCTCGTACAGGTGGTTTGGCAAACACTGGCTCCCTGTACAAACATCCTTCCTTTCCTGCCCCAGGCAGAGGCCATTTACAGTTACCCTTCTAATCATGGGAGATACAAGATTGGAAAGAGCATTCCCAGATGCTACAGCCAAAGGATCCCCTGGTACACACGAGGCCCATGGCAGGAATCCCATCTGTGTCCATGCCCAGGGACCAGAGGGTGATCCACCTTCACCTGGTGCTGGGCTCAATCTTGGCCTCCCTGGCAAATATCTCTGCAATAGCAAATTCCCTCCTGTGGAGCTGAAATCCTGCCCTGAGCAGCTGGTTCTGGGCAGATGAGCTCATGTCAAACAGTGGAAGTGATAATGGGGAAGGTGTCCTAGAAGTGCATTTATAGGACAGTTCTGGGTGGTCTTATTGGATATGATCAAGGAACGATAAATGAGATGGACCAGGACTGACTTCAGAGAGTTCTTTCTGCAGTGTCTTTTAGTGCCCTGGTGTTTGTCCTTTGGAAAAATAACTGTCTTTTAAAAAGCCTGCTGTTCCTGCTCCCTTGGAAAAGGCACAGCCCCTCAACAGCATTATCATCCAGAATGGCCACCACTCGCCACATTCATTCTCATTATGCAAAATTGAAAAGCACTGCATTGAAATGAAGTTTCAATGTTTTTATTCAAAGCAGCTTCTCACAATGTATAAATACTGCATATTAACACACATGAAAAATACAACTTCTAAGGCACCCAGAAATGTGTCCATACACTAGTTACAGGACCATCAACAAATAAATTGTGTACAATTTGATCTAGACAGTCAATATTTGATATATCAGAAGATACAAGTCCCTCAGTACTGTACCAGTTTCAGAAAATATTTACAACACTGTGATATAGGGGTGCCTGTACCCTTATAATATTATAATATGTACTCATTGTTACAAATATTAGAAACTGTTTTAGTCTGTTCCATGGCATTCTGACAAAATAACTTAAGGGCCTAATTTGCAAAGTTCTACAATTAATTATTTGTGCAAGTTCTGAAAATAAATTTACATTGACATAACTCGTGAATTTTTGGTTCTTTGCTTCATCTCAGAGGTTTGGTAATAAGCCTTACCAATAGACATGCCATCCCAGCTGAACATCACTCCTTTCCCAATAGGTCAGTAGATACACCTTTCCCCCTTACACCTGCCATGGATGAGGATGCAGTGTTTGGAGCAGAAAGAGACTATTATTTGATTTTTCAGTACAAATGTCCCACCAGTTCCCCGGCGAAGGAACCGATGCTTTGTCAGAATAACGCAGCTCTTTGGTCCTTTGTTTTTATGGAAGGCATAAACATTTTTATTGGCTAAAAACTCGAAATGCTGGGTGTGAGTAAGCAAGCTCTAGTGAGTGACTTTCAGTGTAGTATTTAAAATAGCAGGAAAGAGATTTAATATGGCTTAAAACATACGGTTAATTGGGCAGACACAGAGAACACATCGAGGATACCGAGTACCCAAATGTACTATGATAAGATTGTCTATAAGTCTCTTATGTAAACTTCTTTAGTGTCTCCTAAAGAGCACTGGCTTTAGCCAGATTTGACTTTTATAGACCCAGCCACACAAAGCCTGAGATTAAACTACCATGGTTGGGAGCACAAATGCACAGTTTATATATAACAAAGCCCATGCTGACAATCTACCTCTGTTGTTCAAGAGAAACAACCCGTATTATCCTTTTCACAAGAAAAACTTAAGGCCCTGTACTCTGATTTGCTAACTTTCTTACAGCAATTATTTGGGGAAGTCCTTAGTGCTACATAAGCAATTATGCAGCTTTAAAGATTTCTTGTACCTAATGGTAAGGCTTATTCACAAATGCAATACATTTATAAATTATATTTAAAACCGTAAAGGTTGGCAAAACAATAAAAAAATACCCAAAAAACCAAAATAAAACAAACCCCAACCAAAATTGTCTGTTCATCCCTAACGTTAAAAGAGCATTTAATTCTAATTAAAAACTATTGGCACAAAACCATTATATTATAGATTAAAAGAACAGTTCATAGTAGTGAAAAAGATTGCCTAAAACGCATACCCTAACCTACCACAGAAATATAAAAGTTTATATTCTGAAAATATATACTGTATTAAAGTTTGTAAGCTTATTTATTTAAACAGAAATGTACTGAAATAGTAAACTAAGCAACACTTATCTACAGCAAAAATATACATGCAGGACAACACAAAATAAATTGCTTACCTTTAATATCTACAAATGCAAAACTGTAGATTTTTAAAGATTGTACAAAACAATTTACACAAGAATAAAATAACATACTTAAACAACAAATTGCATTTTTCATCTTAAATACTGTGAATATTAGTAAAGGTACCCAGACTAATATGTACAGTACATCTAGGTATCTGAATACCTCGTAAGGACAGAAACACAAGAGAAAATTCTGATTCTGATATTTAAATACTGGAAACAAAGTTTTCAACATTGTTATTACTCTTTTTTTGAAGGGAAAATAGATTCCATGAAAACTAGATTGTAACTGTATAGATATGAATAATTAAAAATGTTAACTATGGTTAGCGCTTGCTTTAATGGAAAAATAATTATAGAAAATGTATTTCAACCATTCCTTTGTCATAAAAAATGCTAAGATACAGATATCTGAAAATTCAGATGAAATGGTGCAGTTTCAAAGCTCAAACAACCTCAGATCCTCCTCTGTTTGCAAATCTCACTGGGAACTCGTTCCTCCCCACTGCTGAGCAATCCTGGATCTGTCTACAAATGCAAGCCCAGCGTTGGAATCCACTCCCTCAGCTCCCTCTGACACGCGGTGGGAGTTACGGCTCTCTGGACGGGAAGGAAGGAACGGAAGGAAACTGAGGAATCGTGGTACCTTCCATTGCTTTACTTTCTGAAGTCACAAGCTGGAGGCCTGATTGTGCAAACACGGGTGTGGGAGTGGTTTTCACTTGGGTGATCCCTCTGTTTTCCAGGTGACTCCCACGGGCACCTGCCGTGGGGTCCCGTGGCCTGGAGCCAAACCGCCCTGTGGCGTCGCTGGCAGGTCGTGGACAAAGGCCAGTGTTGGTATCAAACAAGTGGTGCATCTCTCACTTCAAACAGTTGCTGAAAGAGCTCTCCTTCAGCCATTGAAAAACAAGCTGCTTGTTTCCATAAGCTTCTATTTAAAAACATTTAAAACCGGGCTAATTAGAAACCAGATTCTGTCTTTTTCACGAAGAATTTCCATGAGAGCCTCTGCCTTTAGGGTAAAATTCAGGGGTATAATTAGGCCATAGAAACAGCACTTCTAATTATTTGTGGCAAAAGAAATGTTACATTAATGTGTTGAAGGCTCCTATTTACTGTAATCACCTGTTCGTTACCTTTCCAAAGGCTTTGTTGAAACTCTTCATGGAAACACTAAGAGGAGAAAGCTGAGCAGCCTCATTTGCAGAGGTTTAAACCAGAAAAAGTCACTGAGCTCAAGGATGGGGGAGCAAGTGCACAAATTACAAAGCAAACAAATGTGCAAAGCTTCTGCTTCAAGAGGTTTTAATTTGGGCATAGTAAAATGGCAGGTGAAGTCTCAGAGCAGACTCGTGTCCTTCCCACATGAACTGCCTCCCTAGCAGGAAAGAACTGAGAGACATCCAGTGTTCAGAAGTCAATCAGTGTCACTGAACAGTACTGGGATCACATTCTAAAAGAGCAGATTGGGTTTTCCTCCTTTGCCAGGGACTGCTTTTATGGAAAGCCGTTAAGTGCTTGTAGCAGGTGGGGGGGGGGGTGGCCAGATGTGGAGAGCTGGGGAAAGCAGAACCAAACCTCTCCCTCCACGCTCGGTTCGATGCCTAGCACCTTGTATAAACTGCTGGCCCGCTCCCAAAGGCCTCCAGAGCAGGAATTATCTCACACCTGAGGAATCAGGCAGCTGGACTAAGGCTCATAAGGATTTGCTTTTAGACTTCAGACCAAAAGGGGTGTTTAAACCTGAAGAACAAACAGTACGATGCCACGGAACGGCACCACTCACCCTGTTAGTGACACCGGATAACAGGAGCAGTAAACTCAAATAAAGCATCTTGTTGGTGAGCCCTTCAGTGCTCCTCAAGAAGGCAGAAAGTGAAGAGAGACGTAAGGGGGACTCACTGTTTCAGAATCCACTTTTTTTCTCTTAACCCTGGCAAATGAATCTGTTTCATACATTTTTTGTATGATTTTACACATAGAGGAGCACGCACGTGGCTGTTTCATTTACTGCCCACAGCATTCTGTGGGGGTTTCTATATATTCTTTATTTTTCTACTCAGCTTGCTGCTAAAAATGTGTTTGCATTCTCACGTGATGCCATTAATTCAGTCAAGGGAAGTATGAAAATAAGATCTGTGATCAATAAACAGCTGAATATGAACACAAAATAAATAAGTTAAATAAATTCATCAAAAAAAAACCCCCTAGTAGTTTTTGTAAACTAACTTTACATATTATACATATAAATTATCAGATTTTTTTCCATTATACTGTTAGAACTTTTCAAAAAAATAATTAACATATTTCTAAAATATGGTGTTTGGGTCTAGAGGAGATCGTGGTGACCCAGA
The DNA here is from genome assembly GCA_035041135.1 of Platyrinchus mystaceus. Lineage (NCBI taxonomy): Eukaryota > Metazoa > Chordata > Aves > Passeriformes > Tyrannidae > Platyrinchus > Platyrinchus mystaceus. The sequence goes on along the minus strand of JAWWLV010000021.1, from coordinate 15,879,400 downwards.
TTTTAGACTGAGCCCTCTCTGTCAGCCCAGGTGTGTGGCAACAGCAAGAATAAGTTAAGAAGGACAGACAAAACAAACCCTTCCAGGTGGGTGAGCCCTCCTGGGCTCCAGTGGTGCTTCCGAGCACATGGAATGTATCGTTGTGTCTGGATGAGCAATGTGAAAGATGCAGCCTGTGCAGAGATCACCTGCACCGAACACCTCCCTGGTTACACAAAATCAAACCCGCTACAGCAGCCGTAGCTCACAAGGAAACCGACACCAGCACAGGGATTGGGAAACACTGTCACAAATTCCTCAGGGATGCTTCGAATCCGCCCCTCAAACGCTCCTGGCGGCCTCTGTTCACAACGGGAGCGCTTCCTCTTTCACTCAGGCCAAGACATCAGACTTCATAAATCTTGTCCTGCAAATAGCTGAATAATGAATCCAGTCCTTTGGAGGAACTCCACAGCTGTTTTAACATCTGACATTCTTTCTCGTTCACATCTTCAAGTCCGGATTTCAGGAAGCTCCGCACGAGGCATTTGGACTCTTCCAATACCTAAAGCCAAAACACGACTCGGTATTTTATTCTGAATCTGAAATTTTTTTATGGATAATGGCCTGACCAGCATTTTTACACTACTGACTCTGCTTTACCGTCTAAGTAACTCCTTTGGGCACAGAAATTGGATTTGATTTATAGCCACAACTGCCCTTGCTGACAGTCAGCATCTTTAAAAATTAAGGATGTCTGAGGGTGATGGGTTAGTGCCAACGTTTTTAAAGGAATGAGGGATTCTGAAGTACCTTAGTTTATTGAAGGCCTGCCATGAAGCACTGGAAGGAGCTGAACTCCCTCCTGTTGAAATGAAAATGTGAGCCATGATATACTGGCTGCTGGAAGGTGGCCCTTGGGGTTCATTAGAGGGGTTGGAAACCCAAAGGTGGGTGTCCATCACATTTAACAATTTTATTATTTCCTTGGCAAACCAGAAAATAATAGGAAAGGTCCCTTATTGCAAATACCTTCTTAAGTCTATTTACGTATATTTTTATAAAAGTGAAATGTATTGTAAAAAACGGTGTTGAGCAAAACAAGCACCCTCTGACTGTGTTCTGGAGTTAAATTTCCTTGGCAGATACAAGAAGCCTGAACAAATCACCCAAGGTTTTTACAAAGGAAAGCCCAATCACAAAGCTTTACTAATTCCTGCAAGTTCTGAAAGGCACAAACAGCAGGTCCATGGTTGCTCCCATAGTTCAGCTCATTTTTCCCAGACCCATTTTTAAGCACATTCAGATTGATTCCTGTACAATTTTTCTGAACACCACCAGTATGTATCTCACCAGCAATTCAACTAGTCAAACAAAACCACTAATAATTCCTACAGTACTGATTTTTGGAGGACAGAAGGTCTGATGTGAACTAATGCAGTGTTTTATGGTAAGGGAGATGCACACTCTTCACTCAGCTCTGTCAAAACCTTCATGGTGAGCCCAGTTCTTCTCTGTTCCAGGTTACAGCACTGCTATTCCACAGTAAATTTCTCTTTAACTCAGGTAAATGGTGTTAACAGCAAATCAAGGGGCCTGTGTATTTTTTGGTCTGATTGTGAACAAGTATCCCCAGTGAACTTGGAGGAGCTCATCCTGTTAATTGTATTTGTCACTTCAGCCTGATTTGCATTTAGGATCTGAGAGTAAATCTAGTCTTTTACAGGTTTAACTCTTATTTTTGTCCACAACTTAGCACTGGGCATTCTTTTTTCACTGCCAGCCAACATTAGTGAAGAGAAGAAGGAAGAATCCACAGTGAAGCCCAGAGGTCTTCCCAACTCATATAAAACACGTTATATCATCAAATCAACTTGTGCTACATTTCCAGAGTTTCATTCTCAATGTCTTCTGTGAGATCTAATCTACACTTCATTTAATTAAAAATCTCCTGTGCCTCTACCTTCTTTTACAACAGATCTTTTAAATGAAACTGAGGGATGTTAAGACAGTTTCAGGCACAGAAAATATAACAAGAAACTGTAACAATTTGCACTTTAATTAGTGCAGTTTTATTGCAGGCAGTATCACTTTCTTCACTGCATGTTTTTTAAACAAGGACATGCCCAGAATAGTAGTGTATCTGCCTGAATGGGAAAAAAAAAACAACCCTAGGAAGTAAAAATAGGGAAGGATTTTCTTGCAATTTTTGCGTACACAAAAGGAAAGTTATAGTACACTGTGAGCAGACTGTGTTCAAATCCCTCATGTCTGGATCTCACCTCTCCTTCCCAGCAGAGCTCAGCTGGCACTATCCTACCCTTCTGGTGAGCTGTGGAGGAACGATGCAGGTGCACAGGGGAAGGCAGGATCAGCTGGAACACGGTAGGCCAGGACAGTGGGAAAGGCAAATCTGTTCTCTTACTGGGCCTACAGAGATTTCCCTGGACAGCTGTGTAGTTTCAGCCTCCTCCACCTCCATGAAGGAAGCCTGTGCTAAAATCCCCTCTCAAAACCTGGGGTGAGGAGGTTCCACTTGTACTGAATAAATGTAAACATGGGGAAAGGAAAAACCTTCTCTGCCCCTGAGAAATGAGAAACCCCACGAGCTCCCTGAGCCCTGTCCAGGTTTCTTGATGGTACCCTTCTTTCACAGGTGTGGTTGTGGAAACAGAGGGCCTCCCCCATGAGCCTTGGGAGCACACCTTACCTCTGTGAAACATAATTCAATCACAGAGGACTTTGATTTCTTACCACTGCACTGCAGGATGCCATTTCTTTCACCCGTAGCATCACTTCTTGGCTAAAGGTTGTTGGCCAGAACACTTGTGACACCAGTCCTCTGCTGCAGGCTTCCTGTGCTGTCAGCTTCCTCCCACAGAACAACATTTCATTTGCCTGGGAAACCAAAAGATTGAGTTATAATTCCCTTCAACTTTTTGTCATGCTTGCCTGCTATTTTTACAATCAAATTTACAAATGTTCTCCCCTATCTTCCCATGCTGCAAAATACTTCAGAAGGAGTTTCAGTAGCTATTTAAAGGGGTGTGCAGGTGGCCAGAGCACAGCATGGGTTTCATTTAAGAGAAATGTGCTGGCATGAAATGGTAAATCTGTATTGCTGATTTTAACAGAGTAACTGTCAGTGATACTGTGCTGAGAGTCGTGGAACCAAGTAGGAAATATTTATCTGTGGGGCAAATTCTGCTTTATTATACTGGTAAAAGCTAAGCAGTCTTACTGGAATCATTAGGGGTTATCTTCAGAGAGCAGTATCTGGCTGTGCCACTGCCCAATCCTAACACAACACAGGCAGTGACTGAAAGATTATTCTGCTCATGTATTTCTTCTCTTTTTCAACCTGTGTCCAATCTTTCTTGTCTACATCACGTGCAGTATATTGAATTCTGAGGTCACTCTGTGGTACGAAATTGGTAGGGGTTAGATGAACTTTCCACAGATTTCATTTCCATTCACAATAATTAGGAGAAAACAGTTGTTTTCTGCTTCACTTTTTAAAGAGAGAAGGAAGAAGAGGAATTTAGGAAAGGTTCTTCAGCAATTCGAGGTGGAAAACCTTACCAGTGCCACACCCAGAATTTGTGGGAATGTGTATGATGAGCAGCCAGCTGGAGTGAGTCGGATTGTTGCATATGGTGTCTGAAACCAAGCCTTCTCACTTGCCCAAACGATATCACAGAGTGGTAAAATAGAAGCTCCTAACCCAAGGGCAGGGCCGTTGATAGCAACCACAATTGGCTTCTTAAACTGAATAAAAGCTTTTACAAAATCCCTAAAATAAAAAAAAAAAAATAAAAGAGAGATCTTGAATACAGAAGTTAACACTTAGATAAATACCCAAGTTTAAAGTACTTAATCTGAAAATAAATTAGAAGCACGGATGAACACACTAAATGCCATGGCCCAGTTTTATGAGGTCAGAATTGCGAGATACTTTCTGGTTTGCTAATTAATCTTTCTGAGTACCTGGGATTTGCATAGTTTGGTGTATGTTGCATATGATCTGATGGAGTGGACTGCCCTGAGTGTTGTACTTCTTGCAGAAGGGTTTGGTTGGGTTTAGTTTTCCTTCTGGACCAGTAAGTCGGCAGTTTGTACACACAGCGCTTCTTGGTTTCCCCACAGTGGTGCAGAAGTGGTGGCTGGTTTGGCTGCTGATGAATTGTGAAAGGCAGGAAACTCACAGCTGGATTGCTGGATATTTTATTCTTTTTTGAGAAGTTCTCTCCTGATCCTATGTCAAAGGTTCCTGCAAGTCCCACCAATGGACTGGGAGATGGTGAATGTTTCTGGCACACCGGCAGAAAGAACAAGAGGAGCAAAGGGGAGCCAGAGAGATAAATATTGAACAGGCAAAGGATTAGGCAAGTGATCTCTTGTGTCTTCATTGCAAATGTCTTCAGCAAAGCCATAACAACGGAGATGCCTTTGCCTGCCTACGCTAGTAAATGTGAAGGATGAGAAATAATGGGCAAGTAAATGTCATTGGATTCATCTGGATGAACGAACCTGAATATGTTAAATTCTGTGCAATGAGGTAACTTTAAATAAGTTACCTACCAGCAACTGTGGAAAGGCATCTGTTGAATGGAACAGCCTTTACAGCAATTAGGGAAAAGCATGAGTGTAATTGTGGGCAAATTATGGGCTCCAGCAGCTCAGTGCACAGCAGGTACATGGAGGCAAACGAGATGCTCAGTTACTTTAGAAAACAGACCTGTATAAATCAAATTCCAACCAAAAGAGGAGATGCTGTTCCTGCACTGGGTATTTATTAGATCCAGAGTGCATCTTTGCTGAGACATTTTAGGAAAGAACACTTTGTCAAATATGCCCTTGGACGAGTTGCAGGTCTCCCACTGAGGTCAAAAGGAGCCAGAACTCTGCACCTGAGAACAGGTTGGCTTTGCAGGTCAGAGAGCCCATGTGGGGACTGGGCATTGGCTGTATTTTAAATGAGAACAAAGAGTCTGAGGTGACCCAGAGTTACATTTTCAATGAATACGTTCTGGTTTTCAGGCTGCCTAGTAGGAGTTAATTTTTGACCATGGAAAAATAGAGAATTGATTGATGCAGCTCTGTTCACACAGTGAGTAATAAACCAGGAGATCACTGTCAAGACAAAGAGAGGGAAATATGGAACATTGGTTTTGTCTGTTCAAGACCATTTCTTTCTAGAGGAGAGCAGGGATAAGGAGAGTTGTGGCTCATTTTTGTTGCAGAAACAATGCTGTTCCCTTATCTCATTATTTCTTCCGTTGTTTATAGTTGAGTAATGACTGTGGATCACTGCACCTCATTAATTCCTGAATTTTGAGGACCTCAGTAGTTAAGCAAGTAAGCCTTCCAAGCAGGACTGGGAACAGGGATGTGATGAATGACAGGTAAAGAGAAAGCACACTAAGGATAAATGGTGGCAGTGGATCTGAGGACTGAGTGGAGGCAGATAAAAACAGTGTGATGGAGAAAAGCAGGAATCATGGTGATAAACAGGATTGGCAGGGAATAGGGAAAAGCAATTAGGGATATGGAGGGCAAACAGATAATGGGGAGGAAGAACAAAGCAGAGCATATTAACGGAGGGGAAGGGCTGAAGGAAAACTTCATATGAGTGAGCAAGGAAGGGAGGACCTGGAGATGGGGAGAGAGTGGAACAGGACACTGAGAAGGCACAACGAGCCTCTGTCATGAGGGAAGGATGGGGAGCATGGTGGGGGGCACAATGCATGGGTATGGAACACACCACCTACAGGATGGAGTGGAAAGCTACAATACTGGGAGATTATGAGGGGAGTAAATGCCTGCATTTGGTCTAGAGAAGCTGCAGTGACCAGCAGTCCTGTGATCTGTGTCCTGGTTGGTATGTTCCTTGTTCCAGTGAGTTGTCACTGCACCCTGAACCCGGCATGATTCCATGTCTCCAGTCCATGGAGCTTCACTCATGGAGCTTCTGGGCTACAAGATCCTTGTTTCAATTCAAAGCAGTCTTTGAAAAGGATTAAAAATGGTCAGTGTTGTTGCAGAGCAGAGTCAGAGGCTGAAGGACAGAAAAAAGTGTCACATGCAGAAGGCTTTTGGTTTTGCCAGAGGATATCCGGGAAGTTGACCATGGAATACACTTTGGGATGCTGAGACACCTCTGTTCTTTGCAGGGCTCTGTTGCAGCTCAGGGCTCCTAAATACATCCAGGGCCATAAAGAAGCTGAGTGAGCAAAGTTGTCCTTGTCTGTTTTCTCTGAGCACACCCAGAATGTTGTGTCCAGGATATCAGTGCCCAGCTGACCACGGGAGCTGGGAATGCCTTCCAGTGAGCCTGGTGATTGCAGGGCTCTGCAGGCCACATGTGCACAGCTGCAGGGCAGACTGTCTGTCTGGCTCTTCCCTGCTCCAGGACACCCATGTGGATGGATGGTGGCAGCTCAGGCTGAGGGATCTGCGAGCAGCGCCTGGAGGAGCTGCAGGGCTGCACGTCCAACCCCTCCCAGGGGCTGAATGAAGGGACCACTCCTGGGATGGGGATTTAAACTTCAGCTGGAACTTGTGCTTGGTGTGTGGGAGCCACACTTTGGAAAGTGGAAACACGTGGTCGTTGAGATTTCAGTTCCATTTTGACCCATCTCTACCTCGCTGGGAAGCAGTGGAGGCAGAGATCTGGTGGTGTGTTTCAGGACATCCCAACCACTGGAAAAGCCATGGACATTTTTCTCTTCTCTTATTTCAGTGTATTTTCCATGAGTTGAGTCCTTTGTTCACAGAAAGCACAGAGAGTGCTAAATGGAAAACGTAGGGCATTGTTTCCAGGAGTACAATAAAAATCTATTTTCAGTGGGCCTGAAGCCGATGCTCTGGACAGGGAGCAGAATGTTGTACCAGAATTTCAGGAGTGTCCTGGGAGTCCAAGGATGGAAAAACTGAGTATCACAGCCTGGCTTCTACTCATTGAAATGTTGAATTGATGAGTATAGCTGTGTATTAGATGTGTGCAGAGAAATGTAAACGTATATAACAATACTTGACTACACAGTATTTACAAAAGTAATGTTTGTATCTTCTGGGAGACTGGGAGTGTGCCTGTGTTTTCAAACAAGAATAGTGATTTTCTTCCTCACTTTTGTTTGTTCTCCATTGTTAAAACTCCCTCACTTTGAAAAATGAAATTAGGATGTGTTCTCCAGAGGGCTTCTCTTTTTTAAAGTATCACCACATAATATTCAAGTATATCTAGGGTCTTAAAAACACATCATAATTGATTACATTTAAGAAGAACATTTTAAATTCTTTCAAAATAATTATTTCTTTGAGAATTTCAAAATACTTAAGTCAAGAATCCAAACTGATCTGCAGTAGTTGCAACCAAGATAACTGGTGGTTATGTTATTATTATGTTAATATATATATATTATGTTATACCAGTATATCCAAAATAGAGATCTGTTGTAAAACAAATTCTTTAATATTCCTTCATAGAATTGCCACATAAAGTTTTAAAGTTCTCAGAAGAATATTGTAGGAAATGGGGAAAAAAAAGGGGACCAAACCCTCTCCTGATACATGAAATACTATTGGCCTTAGTGGAATAACGATTTATACTGGAAGATCTACCTTGTGGATAATGGAATATTTGGTGATGTGTTGGGCAGATTGATTTGCAGACTGCATGTCATAAACCCTGGGTTTCTATTAAGGTAATGTGATATATATGAGGAAAGTCACATTTTAGTTACAAAAATAAAACTACATTTACATATATATGAAGTAATTTAAATTTTAAGAAAAAGAGTGGAGACCCTTCTAATAAGGTTCTGAAATACAGTGGCAGACTGCTAGTTCAACAGGGTATGAGTAAACCATGGATTGCCATTTGGACTGAAATTCATTAAAATGATGAACATTAAAACAAGTAAAATATCTGCCTTTCAGGAACCACTTTAGAACATTAAATGAATCAACAGCAAATTTGGAAAAAACAACAACAAAGTTGTATTTGAATTTGGAGGAATGACTGAAATATTAAATACAGAGAATTTGAATAAAATAAATCCCTATGGATATTAGCACTGGAATCAATGTGCTTTCTTTTCTAATAAGGAAAGGTCCAAATTTCTTCTTACTAAACAAATTTGTAGGACCGTAATTAGAATGCAATCAACACTTCAATATATACAACATTTTTGGACCTGAGAAATATCTTTATAATCACACACTGCATTTCATAATTTAGAGATCATAGGTAAGCTTGGGTCACCTTATAGCTTCTGCAATCCTAGTGCTTTCCTTTCTTCTGTCATTGGATAACCTGCCAATTAAATATGAGTAATCTAGGCCACTACAGAAAACACTTCCCACTGCGCTGAGAAGTAAGAGTTTACTGTCATCAGCTGATGCATTGCACAATGCTCTCCGAACTTCCTTCATGATCTGTGGATAAAGAAAAGCAAACAATTCGACATGCATGCCGTGGCAATATCATTCCCCTCCTTGTACAAACCTTATTGATTCTGAGAGACTTAAAGTTTGGGCACTGTTAATACTTACATCAATTAGGTATCATTTTAATATACTCAGAATGACAACACTGAAAGTTTGCAAAGTCTTGGCTGTTTGGCAGGGCTTTGTTGGTGCTCAGAGAGTTTTTGGGACTTGGCTGTTCTTTGTGGGAGGGGAAATTCTAGCCAGCTTATGCTGTTTGATTGCAATTTAATAATTTCAAATATCACTTTTTTTTATTTTCACTGTGTACATTCAGTGTACATCACTGCATCCTCAGGAACATGGTTATCACAGCAATAGCCTGTTAGTACCCTCAACATGTTGTAAGCAAAATCTATAAACCCCTTTTCAGTTCTACAACTGCTTTGGTTTATATGACTTCAGTCAGAGCAAAACAGGACAAGAGGACATCATATACATCAACATAACAAATATATTATTCATTTTTCTGTGGTCAGTGACATTGTTACAGTCTACAGAATTTCAAAAAAGTCACTTGAAAGAGAGATATTTTGACTCTTTTACAAACGGATCAAGTTATTACTTGCACCATAAATCAAACCTAATCAAAATCTGTACAGAGTTGAGCTGCTGGTATTGTTGAAAAATGGCCTTTCACCTGAGCAGAGAATTGGTTTCTAATGGCTTTTAAAAGGAAATATTATTTCATAAACTCCTGGTGGGTAACTTCTTGTTTGGTCCCAACTGAGTGTGGTTTTTGAACTGTCACTTCTTCAGCCCCCTCTTCTCCTCAATGATTTGCTCCTCACTGCCAGGGCCAGGGTTTCATTGTGTGACACCTCCTCTGTTAATCACACCCATGTGTCAGAATATTTCCTACAGACACGGTCCTGTTGAGTCAAATTTTTCTCTTTTGCACTGAAAGATTTGCTGTTGGTGTGAATTTAGGTAAGACAAAGCTAAATGTGGTTGGAGATTTAAATACACATTCCATGTGAGAGAAACCCAAGCTTTTTAGCCTGTGATTATTTCTGTTCCCTCCTTTCTGTTTCCCAGGATTCTTCACATCCCTGAAGTACCTGCTTTAAGAAATGTCCCTAAACCCCTTTGTTTTGTTGATGCCATTCTAGGAGGCCTTTTATTAGAAATCCTGTGGATTGTGCTGCTTTCCCTATGGGTTTGTGTGGAAATGAGTGTTACTGGGCCTGGGCCATGAGGGAGCAGGTGGTGAACTTTGAGATGCCTCAGTTCTACAAGTGCACCTCAGAAGGCTGTAATGCTGTGTGTGTGACAGTGGGTGGAAGTGAAGTAATTAAAAGCAGCAGAATTTGGAAGCAGATTTGAAATTCTTATGCAGGTACAAAAATGTCCCCAATGATTTTAGGAGCACTGCTCATCCTGAGAGTCTCAGAGGCTGCCTCAGATGGGAGAAACACAGCAACACTGCACAGAGAATGGGGAAACAAAGGGGAAAAAACCCCTAACACTTTAGAAGGTGGGAGGTGTCAAAATAAAAAAGAGGATGTATTTTGATTTTTCTAGTTCCATGTGAATGCAGGATTGCCCTCTTAGTTCATTTTGAAAGTTCTCAAAATCTGCTCTTTCCTAGGGTGGATGTATAAATGATATATTGATACCAGTCAAACCTTTTCCTGTACATTAAATATGATGCCATGATACTCCATTCAGCAAATTTCCCTGCTATTGCCCTTCCTCCAGTGGTGTTTGCATGTGTGTCATCTCCCTGCTCTCACCAGTGCTCCCCTCCACACACATCATGAATTACCATTACAAACCTGCCTCACTGATTTGGATGGCTAAAGCCACCTAAAAGCCATCCAAACTTTGGTGCAGAGCTTAAACAACTGTGATAGAATACTGGTTTTTCAGTGTTATGGAGTGAGTGCCATCCCAAGTCCATTACTAGGAAATGTGGTCGAAAATGGAAATATTTCACTTTGGTCAGTAGTTTTGAGCAGGAGGGGAAATTTAGTTCCACTGCTCCTGCACTGTTTCTTTTCTAGCAAAAGAAACCAGGAACCCCTTATTGTATCAGTATTTCCAGGCTCCAAAAAGGATTTTTTTTTTAAATAACTGGAAGTTTATCATTAATTTTATCATCCCCAGGTTCTGGGAGGCTCAGTGGAATCCAGCAGTGCCAGCCAATTCAGTTCTCACTCATGGTCACCTTGTCACTCAGCCTGGTTCCAGCAGCCACCACAGCTTTCCTCAGGGATTCTCTGCTCTGGGTATGTCCCTACAGATGCTTCTATGATTACACAAAAGCTCCTAACAATAAAATAACAATAAAAAAGCTCATTTGTCTGCAGGGTTGCAGAACTGTGTATTAAACCGCAGTGTTGTAAAGTAAATATCATTTTAGTCCAGAACTGCTCTCCACAATTTTTTTATGCACAAATTTCTATTTAATGCAGTGGTGGATTCATTCTCTAATACAGATACAATGTGTCCTCAGTTACATTTCTTTTCAGATTCCACATTTTTTCTCTCTTCCATAGTCCTTAAACCTTTCTCCATTTTAACTGTTGCATTTGTCCAATTAAATTTTATTTTCTCTAGTGGACCAGATCTAATACTACTATTTCCAGAGCTCCTTAGCAGTATTCTCCAGTTCCATGCTTTTATTAATTAGCTTTTTTATGGTCTTTTAGGTAATTTTCAGTTCTGGGGACAGTATTTCTATTTGAATGCATTTGATGAAAATTTCTGAGGAAGTATTTACAGCGCAGTATGGGCCAGTTATTTAGGTTATGATAATTGAATGGGTTATAAATTTAGACCAGGCCTAGTGCTTCACTTACTGTTTTATTGAAACCCAAATATATAATAAAATTATCACCTTCTCAGCAGTTGCTTATATTTTTAATCCTGTCAAGAAAATAAACTGGTTAGTTCTTGAACAGGACACCTTATATTGCAAAAGAAACATAAAACCGTTAAAAACTTCATTAAACTTCTAAGAGCTTATTTTAATGCCTTTCACTGGCTGTAGGAAATTTCAAAAGGCATTTGGTGCCCTTTGCTTTCCATGTTGCTTACACTGGGAAAATCAAAGAGCTGGGAATTTATCACTGTAATTACACAAAGTATCTCGAACAGGAGCCTCTTGTTCACATAAACAGGAGTTATTAGTTTAAAAAGTTGACTTCTCTGAACCTCTGAGGACTCACTGTGATACTCTTAAAGGTAACTATTCAGTAAATATTACAGTAAAACCAAGTTTTAAAGCCATTCAGTTGTTTTTAGAACCTCCTGCACTTGTGCCTTTTTATGTAAATACACTTTGTGTTACTGTTCCAAGTCCTTTCTGTTTGGTACCTCAGAGACTTGGGAATCTCCAAAGCTGCAGGGACAAGGAGTGGCCCAAACCCACAATTTGTTCTTGTATGACAGAAACCCACAGATAACAATAAACTTGTACCTGCCTCTTTTATTTATTATTTTCAAGTTAGAAAAAGTTATAAGTGAAGGCCGAGCAGTGCTCCAAAATACACCTGGGACAACTTCAAACTCTTAAATTTGACACCTGGTTCTTGTGTCTGAGAAGGTACTTGAGGTAGTTCTGTCAGTCTGCAGTGGAAACACTGCCTGTTTAGGGAATGTTTTGCTTTGAATTCAGGGGAATATTAACTCCCAGCTCTGTTAATAGTGTTAAGTAAAACCAGCAGATGGGTCCGTTTAGTCTGAAACAGAATTTGGATCCTTGAGATGTGCTGAGTTAAAACAGCAGCAGCAGCGTTGGAGAACAAACATCAGAAGCAGCAGAAGACCCAGGAGAGAAAATGCCCTCATGGAATTTATAATGATGAAATATTTCACATATGTGTTTTAAAAATGGATTTTCAAAATGGATTTTCAAAATGAATTTTTGAAAGTCTGAGCTACTGAAATAAAAACAAGCTGTGCTGTTTCCTGACACTGCCTTGGAAGTTTTATAAGGTCTTGTAAAAAAACAAGAAAGAATTTCTATAGTGCCCTGACCATTTTTTGCAGAAAAAACTCAATTACTAGAGTGGCCCTGAGCCAACTTCAATCAGTGCAAAAGCTGCTGGAAGGAGCATTGGCACATTTCTTGTTAAAATCACCTGCACAAATGGGGTTACCAAAAACATGGGATGAAGGGATTTAGGTAGACTTCTCTAGGCTTTCATTTTTCTTTTTTTTCTAAATATATAAATAAGTTCTTTGTTATTTTAATTAAATTGGCATAAATAGCAATGGCCAGTGATTGAACACAGCTATTAAACTTCACCTGAAGATTATGGTAAAGCACAAGGGCTGGTGAGGGGTGAGAGGGACTTTGTATCAGCTTAATTTTGAAATGATTGTTTGCAGTGCAGACCTTTTCTTTTCTTCTTAACATAGATGGCCCAGAATAACCAGAACACTCTTTAACCACATCAGGTAGAGCTGCTCTGAGTAAATAATTAATTTACTATTTGGCAAAGGTAATTTACTGAATGCCTAATAAAGCTGGAAGTTTGCATTTCTTTACCCAAAACGAGACACACTTTCTTCATTTGATAGGAATTGTGTGTTTGCACTTTATATTCACTGGTGATAAAAGGCATCAAAACCAAAATGTTCTGTCAGTTTGTCCCACCTGTGGCTGTGGGTGACAAACTGCAGGGACAAAGCATCAACATATTGCTGCTTTCAGTTCCTTGGATTTTTGCTGTAATTGCCAGCAAGGCTCTGGAGTTGCCAATCCTGGAGCTGCTGGATTTTGTGGTGTCAATGATCCTGGGCAGCAGCCTGGACTGAGGCCAAGGAAGCCTTTCCATGTTTGTAGCCATGAGCCTTCCAAGGGCAAGAGCCTGGGATTGCTCTGGGCCTGGATGGGCTTTAAACAGGCAAACTCCATGTGGAGAACTCACTGATTAATTCCTGCCCATCCAGCTCCTGGCCAGTAATGTAGTTTTCCTAAAATGCATTTCTTGCTTTTCAAGTGAGCTTCAATAAAGGGTCTGGGAATAGTCCAGGCCGTGATGCAGGGACAGCACTATTACATGCTCATCATTTATTCTTCCACACAGGTGAGTTCCCAGCATATTGAAAACTTTCAAAGGATGAAATGGATTGGTTTGGCAGACCTGAAGAGCCTGGATTAATCCCCTGGTTAGAGCATTTGAGCACTGCTGATGTGGAACAGCACAGCCAGCAAGGTGAAGGTATGTCTGCTCAGCCTGAACACAGCCCTTGATTTCATACTTTCTCAGGCCCTGCAGTGTCAATTAGTGGTAATTAAAACAGGGATGGAATGATGGATTTGATGCAATCTAATGCATATTAAGGAATTAGTACTAAAAGCAAGTGTTTGGTGTTCTGTGATAATGACTAAGATAGTCCTTCTAAATTTTAAATATTAAATATTATAGGAGTGATAAATGTATGTACCATCAGTTTTAACAGTAATACACTGAATGGTACTAAATAGTTAAATAAATGAATGTCCTTTTGTACATGTGCATTTGGGAAGGTGAGTCAAATTTAGGAACCATCAGTTTCTTATTGAACAAAATGATTCCTCAAAGCTACAAACTGCTCTTCTCTCAGGTGGTGCTCAAACTGATACCTCAGATACTCTTTACTGCCCGTGGGGAACAGGACTCAGACATGTTCCCTTCTCTGCAGGACACACATCCTGACACAGGCATTTCTGGACACCCCTTTTCTGCTGGCATAGCAGGGCACCATGGCTCACTGCTCTGGGATCACAGGGAATGAAAGGAAAAGCTGCTCAGCCCTTCCACTGATCCATGTGTGTAGTGGGAGAGTACAATCTACAAGTCTGAGTCTGACTTTAAGTGTATAATGTTTGGAAGAAGGGAATTCTTTAATATCTTTTATGTGTTGTAAGACTTTATGCAATTCAGCTGAGGATTGAGCCCCCAGTTGGTTAAGGTTCCATCAATAAGGACTCATACAGTGATTCAGAGAAAAAGTAATTAGGGATCAAGGCAGAATTTAGAATGACTGACTCAGGATATGGCCTGGAATTCTCTGTATGCAACAACTGGAGCACTATTTCAATTAGTAAAATGGAAAAGACCAGATTTCTCCTAAGGATAGGAAATATCAGTAACTTCAACATGTGCAAAGCTGCTTCACACAACTCCACGCTGGAGATACTGATTCTGCCATTCTTTACTGCTCATTTTTGTTTTCAGACATGTGAATTAAAATCTAATTTCCATTGCACTCTTTGTAATAGGAATCCCAAGTGTGACAAACTTAGATATGTCTGAACTCTGCATTTGTTAAGATCATCAATTAGGGAACAAAGTACCTAAAATCGAGTTTAAGTGCAGTGTTTCCAAGATAACCCACACTTTAGGATGGCTTTCTTTGGCTTTCAGGGCTGCACACTTACCTCTGGGGTCAGTGCATTGTTCTCTGAGGTCTGGCTTGACAGCAAAATATGTGTGAAACCCTCTTCTTTCCGGACCACAATGTCCCTGAACCGGCAGTTACTCTCGTTTTGTCTCACGCTGTATCTCAGTCTCTTATCGAAGACATAATCCTTCTCCCCATCTAGTTTCCTTTTCACAGTGCTGTGCAGGTTCAAGCTTCCATTGGCCAGAGAAGAACCTTTCAGATGGAAAGAATCAAAGCATAATTACCTCTACACCATCAAAGAAATGGAGTGCTACTCCACTAGCTTCAACAAAGAGAAATGAACACAAAATAACAATATAAATAGAAAACAAATAAAAATGTGCCTGGCTAGTCAAATGTGGCCTCAAGGCATTCCTCTTATTCTGTATTCCAACATGCAGAACATTTTGTTCTCTGATCAGAAAACCTCTAGATCCAATGAACTGTAGCACCCAGGACTGGTACTTGGAGTGGGATTCAGTTCTGCTTTGAACATGAAAGCAATTGTATCATAGTCTTTCATATGAACTGGGGGTGATCCCTGAATTTATAGGAAGATTCTCTTTCAGCTTTGGACACTTGACATGAGAGGTTTAGTCCAAATCCCATCTTTCAAAGGTAGATTTTCTTCCCTTTCTGCTGACCAGTCATTAGCAGTCTCAAATGACCCCCTGAGCACACCCTCGTTGCACATCTCTGTGTGACACTGAATTTGGGGAGCTCTTACCAAGCTCACACAACCAGCATTCTCTTCCAGTTATCCTGGTGCTGGTGCTGCAAGTAGCAGTTAGCCACCCTTTTTGTTCTGATCCCAAGCCTCTGCTCCTCACATTTTACAGTAATTAATGACTTCTGACTAACAAGTATGATATTAATACTGGACTTTGTACACAGAAAATGCTGATGCCATTTTTGGAGAGTATCCAGCAGCAGGAAAAGAGAGAACAGTGAGAAGAAAGATATAATTCCTCCTTAAAGACAAGTGAGAGTACCAGTAAGTCAGCATTAAAAGAGTTTATTCTGACTTACACAGTGAACTGCAAACCATTCCTCTGCTGCTGTTTCCAGTCCCTCTGTAACAGGCAATAGAGGACAACTGGTCACAGTGCTGGGATGGGGTGTTGAAAGAGCTTTACAGGATTTGTATGCAATAATCCTTTTCTAATTACAGATGTTTCACACTATTGCCATTAAAAATAAAGCAGAGACAGGTTGGTGAGGGACAGAGATTAAAGTCACTGTTTTTTGTTTAAATAGACACCAGTCCACAATACTCCATTTTTAAGAAAGGCCAAGAGAGAACGGAATGAAAACACCTTTGTTTGTTCTGTTCTTTACTCCTGCCAAAGCTGACCTGTTCCAGCTTCTGGTTTCAAATAGCCAAGAACTTTTAAAGGGCAGATGACATGAATATTAGAACAGATTTAGGTTTCATAGTTTAAATGTCTGCCATCCTGTAAAAAATGCTCTGTTGGAACAGAACGGAGCAGTGAATTCATGACCGATGACTCTCTCCACCGAAATCACCTCCCCTCATTTCGGCTTAGCCGTGTTTGAGGTTGATGCTGGTGCAGGTGATGATGTGTGTGACAGCCCAGGGTGGACAGTGACCTGTGGAATTGTCCCCTGTGTGACATCCTGTGTGTGCACTGCAGGTCTGATGTGAACACACAGAGGGGTTTAGCAGTGGAGGTGGGATGTGTGCACGTGTGTGCTCACAAATTACACACAGGGATGCACATCTGGCCAAAAGTCTTTTAGTTCAGTCAACCATAAAACTCTTTTCTGTTGTTAAATTAAGAGATACCTTCTAAAGCTTTGCCTGTATTATACTGAACAGGGGATTTACCTGGTGCCAACATTGCCAAATTACTTCAGATCACTTTAAAAAATCATTTGGAACCAGAAGAGTTTGAAATTTGTTTTCTTGACAAAACTATCTACAAGTGTAGAAATCACCCTGGGTTTGAGCTTTAAAAATTATGAATAATTTCCTGTGGACTGTTTCTTCTTCTTCATAAGGTTTTCCTACTGCATCTGTTTTGACATTATATACAAAGGTGTGTACAATATGTATAAATGATCATGTATTCTTACAAACAAAAACCAACTTGTAGAGTTACTAATGGGACACCAGTGTCATTGGGAATAATATACTGAAAGCAATTAATTCTTTGACTGAGGCAGGCTATTAAATACTGCATTTTTATCTATTCAATCCTTACCATATTGCTTGACCCTGCAACCAGCTACTAAGATGTGGTGAGTTAAATCTCCCCAAAAAGTGTAAAGAACTCATAAAATCAGAGGCATAAATGCCCATAGAATGGAAGGTGTGTCAGACTAACTATACTGATTATCTCTCTAGTGTGGAAGATTATGCCACATCTATTTTAAATACAGATGGTAAGACAATAGTAGAAGATTATTTCACACACATAATCCAGCTCAACAAAAAGCCTCAGAGTAATTATTTTAATATTTTGCTTTATTCTTCCTTATGTATTCTGTTTGTAAATGAATATATGATGTATACTGTAGATCTTACCATGATATTTTAACTATCTGCACATTAATGCACACAAGGGCAGCAGCCCCTGGGTATGTCAGGGTGAAAAACAACCATGGCAGGCAAAAAGAGACATCTCAAAGCAACCTGGACAAGCATGGGAAACAGATTAATGATGTCACAAATTAACTAAGGAAGCTTTGTGTGGTTTACTGCCTTAGTAGTGAGTATCTGATGCTCAGTCTAAGTATAAAAGGAAAACAGAATGGGAGAAAATATTCCTTCTTTTAGTCACTGTTTAATCTAATTATTACCTTGTAATCAGCAGTAGAACTTGTGGAATACCCAAACCAACACTGATATTTATAAGAAGTTTCAATATTCTTTTAAGGGAACCTGAGATATTCCCAGACCACTGGTGGGAGCAGTAATCCTTCTCCAAGAATGGCAGTAAAGGCTGGAGTAAAGGATGCTATTTAAGGAGAAAATGCAAGCTTGGGCACTTTCTGCAGTCCATTCCCATAGCATCATCCTTAAGTGATGTGCATGAACATGAGAGGCTTCATCCTTCCTGTTTCTTCAGTATTTGCTTGTGGACCTTTTCATGTGTTTCTCTAATCCCCTTTGAGCTCTCTGGCTCCACAGCTTCCTGTGGTATGAGTTTGAAAAGTTGTGTAGCCACTACACAGAGAAGCATTTTCTTTCATCTCCGCTGTTATCTGCTGTTCCACCAGTTTCAGTGAGTGGACCCTCGTTCTGCTGTCGAGGGATTTCACGAGCAGCAGTTCTGCATTTACTGTGTCTGAGGCCTTGATGGTTTGTAACCTTTGATCGTGCTCCCCCTCTCCTGACTGAAGGCTCTTTTATTCCTGCAATCCTCTTCGGTTTAGCTGCCCATCCCTGCATCTTCCACAGTGCTCCACCACTGCCAAAGGCTCTGAGCCTGGGGCTCCATTACACCAGGCATTGCTGCAAACACATTAGAAATTTACTGTCTAAAAAGTCTACAAAGAGTGGGAGAGGAAAGAGAAAAGATCCCAAAGATCCTCTGTGCTTTAGAGGACCTGGGACTCCACCCCCCTTCACTGCTCCTCCCACTAGGACAGGACACCTCAAGCTGCTGCTGTTTTCAGATCCTTCTTTGCTGAGTGTTCCATCCCAGTGTTCCAGTTTGAGGTGCAGTCTCTGTGCCACCACCCCACACAGCAGCCACGTGGGAACTGGGCTGGTGATCTGCCCTGGCTGAAAACTCACCCTGCAAAACTGGGGTTAATTTTCAACCAGCTCAGGTTCCCCTTGTAGCCCCAAAAATGCTAAAAGTGGTGCAGAGGGAGGGATGGGAATAACGATCAGGATGCCAGGGGAGGGAGAGCTGGACTGTTGTTTTATTGTGCTGAATGGAAGAGGATGATGGAGCTGGGGCTTTAATTTTTCCAGGTGAAATAAACCACACTCCCTCAGGAAAAGCAGCTTGGCATTCCTCAGCCTTCCCAAGAGCCTTTCTCTGTCTCTTCTCTGTCTTTCTTGTGGGTAATGGTTAATACTGTACATACTTAAAAGCTGTGTTCTGTTGATAATTTACTAATAATTTCAGACTTCTCCAGCTAAAGGAGCATCTGTAAGATACCTAAAAGCAATGAGTTTTCATCCAAACTGAGAGAGCAGGAATGTTTGGTTGTCTTTTACTGCCACTATTCTTTCAGAATAAATAAAAAACAGAGTAAGCTAAAAAACCAAGAGGAAGCAGTGACTAAGTCACAGAGAGTATTTAAATGAAGGGCACCATGAGACTACAAAGATTTTTTGTAATGGGGAAAAACAGTGGTTAGTGATACATGACAGGCAGAAATTCTTGAGCAGATGGTACAGAAATAGAGCAATGTAGAAAAAGGAAAGAGAAAATTAAAAGGGGATGTTTTTTGATGCTGTCAAGAAACTTGACAAAACAATCACTCTCAATTACAATATCTGGAGAGAAACAGAAAAGTGATAACAGAAGACAACAAATATCATCAGAAAGAACAGTATTGTTAGCTCCTGGGAGCATCAGTGGATGCTTCAACATCTTCCAATTTGTAGACCATTAAATAACTGTCAGTAAAGATGACTCTGCTCTCTTGTGGCAGGATGTGTAGAAGGCAGGAGACAGTTGTGGGTAAGAAAGATCCCACCTTCAGGAAGGTTCCAGGCCTGCACTGGGGGCATCAATCCTTTTGTGCACCCACCTGTAGGGACACAGTCACCCTTCTGGGGCAAGGAGCTGCCTGCTGGGAATTCTGTCTGTAGGGTAAAGGGGAACCACTTGCAGCCAAGTGGATGTACACAAAAAAACAAGCAGACTGGTGGAAACTCATTCAAGGAGTCACCAAAAGAGGGTTTTCAAATAGCTGTTATTTAGTTTCAACCCAACTGGCAAGGACAGGCAAACAACACAGCCATTATGTGATTACTTCTAGATTAGAAATTACTATCTCTATTGCCTGGTTCAATACACTGGTGGTTAAACATTATTATTATTATAACTGGTTTGAGTTGGTGGATTTTGGAGACCTTCAACCATAAGCCCACACTGGCAGCAGAGCTGGGCCCACAGCTGGGCTTTCAAACTGGGGGGAATTCCTGAGTTTTCCAAGACAAACCTAAAATTTCTATACACATTTTCTATGCACTGTTACAGTTTGCTGTGAAATGAGCCTGCCACTCATTTGGTTTCCATACAGGCAATCTCAAAGCTGACACAAATGTCTGCTTCATCCGATTCTGAGCGGCGCTGCCCGGGAGCCACAGCTTCTGGGAGCCAAACCAGGTCCTCCAGGCTCCCTCTTTGTTCCACATCTACTGCCTGGGAGCCCTGTGAGTGTGGATGGAGCATGCCAGGCTTTCAACTTCCAGACTCTGTGGCAGACTGCCTGAAACCTCTGGCAGAGCTGGCTGCCTCCAGGCTCAGCGTGGGAGTTCTGCCAAGCAGGCTGCCACACTGCTCCCTGTCCCAAGGGACACAGCCCTGGGACCTTGGCTCAGATTTGGAGAAAGTTTTGAAACCCAAGATGTTTGGAACAAAATTTCTGTTCTTCAACCAATTGGCATTTTTTTTCCCCTCTGAAACTTCCTTCGTTTGTTAATTTGTAGAATTTCAGCCTGGTGAAATGTGGTGTTAAGCCCAAGGAAAGGGAATCTGTGATAATGATGGGACACGTGGCAGAATCACAGGGGCACCTTCCATGGGAGTGTGAATGCTGAGGGAGGAAGGAGATTGTTGCTCTTGCTGAAGAGTTGACATTTCAGATGATACAAACCCCTGTAGCAGGAAATGTGGCTTCTCTCGAGCTTGTAGGGCAATATTAGGAAAAAGCTGGTAATTTGATTTTGACCCTTCTTCCCCAGTTTCTGTCTGCTCTGACTTTGGCAGTCTCCTCTCCCCTCTGCAGTGTTCCCCACTCTGCATGTGCTGCTATCACACAGCAGGGCTGAGGGATTTCTGACCTTGCCAGTGCTGCTGACTGGGGGCTTTTCAGGGGAAAACCAGGCAGAGATTTAAAGATCTCTTCATTTGCCTACAGAATGCAGGGGGAGCAAACCACAGAACACAAGTGCTGGATTTGGAGGATGCAAAAACCATCCCAAAGAAATGTTTGAAAGGAGCTGCAGGCATCAGCTGCTGGGCCAGGAGCCCTTTGTACAGGGCAGAACACCTTGGCTGCTCAGGCAAAGCAGCTTTCCACTGAAATAGAGCTCTCTGACAGGGATAATTCCATCAGGGCTGGTGGGGGCCATTCCTTAGCTCTTGTGGGGACAAAGGCTCGTTTGACCTTACAGTTCTTGGTGACTCTTCAGCTCTTCATGAAAAAAAACCACCATTCTAAAATATGGAATGAATGAATTTTAGATGCATTTTGTATCAGAACTTCTCCATGGATAACATAAACCAAATGATTAAAAAAACTTCATTAGAAACAGTAAGAAAAATAAGGAAAATAACTTTACACACAACTGTAATTAGATATGCAAGTCATCTCAGAGAAGCAGTAACTTGTTAAGCAGTCTAAGATGAGCTCAAACTCCACACAACATAAAAGCCAAGATACACTTTTAAATGTGCTTCAGCTTTAAATTTCATTGACATCATCAGGGGTGTTTATGCATTTAAAGCTGACCACACATTCTGCTGGTTTGGGGGTCTTTTAATAGCATAGTTGATGCCTGGATTGAAAGATCCCAGTAGCTACTGGATATAGCCAGTAAGACTAGGCAAGGTCAGTTCTACTTCCCAAATCAAGGAGCATTTGCCAGGTTGCCAGGAGGGTGGAAAATGGGGAGATATAATTTATGTTGACTTCTGGAAAGTTTTTGGCAGGGCAATTCACAAGAAGCTGTTAAGGAAATGAGTGCTATCATGGGCTATGGAGAGTGGCTAATAAAAATAAATAATTGGAACAAATGGTTACTTTTCATCATGTCAAGTGATTAGTAGTTGGCTGTCTCAAGGATGTGCAGGAGGATTAGTTTATTTAATGTATTAATGAATTGGGAAGAGAAGTATGAAAGGGAAGTTTGAAGGCAATACAAAATAAGTAGAGTGAAAACTAGGAAAGATTTTGAAGAGCTTCACTGAGTCATAAGAGAAAGGTGAACTGGCAACAGTAAAGCAGATTAAATGCATAATGAAAGGGATAATACATATAGCTGTGTTCTAAATTAACTGTAACAAGCAAGTTAAAAAAAACCCCAAGAGCAACTGTGGATCACTCAATGCAAACCTTTATGCAGTGTGGAACAGCAGAAAAAAATAATACTCCAAAGGTTCCATCATCACTGTATCAGTAAGCAGTAGGAAATCATTTGGAACAGCTCCTGCTGTTTTTAAAAGGTATTAAAAAAACCCACACACACCAAAGGCACAAGAGGATACTCAAAACTACCAGGAATCTGCAAAGACTTCCAGGTAGGAAGGAGGAAAAGGCTGGGGCTGCCAACTGATTGACAGAGTGTCCTCCACTCCTTCCCTTCACAGAAGGACAAGAGGCTATTCAATGAAAGTAAAGGTCAAAAAAACTCCAACAAGACCCCAAACACCAAAATCTCATCAAATAAAATGTGCATCTCATTGTTGACTCCTGGAAATTACTGTCACCAAACACCACCGAGGCTTTAAATTTGGTCGCATTTAAAAACAAAGAAACCAAAAAGATTGGACACAAGCAGATAATGAGAAGAGACTTCATTTGCATTAAGCAAATGTATAGTAGTATTTATACATACTAGTATTTATAGAGAACATAAACCTTATTCTTTGAGAGCTAAGCCAGTCAGTTACTATGAGGATTAGAAAGAAATTCCTCTCATTTCTTCTGGTTCACTTCAAGGCTGTTTGTACCGTCCTCTAACATCTGTCTTGCGACTTGTGGTGTGTCCAGTCAGTGCCAGACACAAGGACTTGGCTGCTCTGAGGACTCCTGAACATGACCAGCATTAATTCTGAGGACGTGGATCTTACTCAGCCATACTTACCAGGACACTTCAGCAAGAGTGGCATTAAATATATTATATAACTGTTTTTAAAACAAATCTGATTTTTGGAGACCACTAGGTTTGAGCACACCTAAGGATTTGGTACTTGCTCATACACAAACCCCAAGCTGCAGCCTTATACACCCCTCAGTTTTCATTTGTGCTCCATTCCCTGTCCTCGTTTCCCCACAGGGATTTCCACTGCAAAGGCACGTGTCAGAGCCCACACTGCTCCCTGTCCCTCCGGGGGAGAAGGAAAGGGAGAAGCCAGCTAAAAACATGTATAACATATAGGGAAAGAGTGTGGAACTTGTCTGTGTGCTTCTCACCATACCCCTTGTGTGCCAACAGTGTTTCCAGGAGTGGAACACCCCCCTTCCCCCACGGCCCAGTGTTTCAATCACATACCAATTCCATTCACCACGGGGGGGTCGGGACTGACGTCCAGCACGCTGGGCAAATTCTGCTCTCCTTCATGATCGTTTAAATCCGCGTTTTGCTGCTGTGAGCCATTCCCAAAATGTCTAGAATCCTTCTCATGGCTGCCATCTCCATTCTGCAGACCATTGTGAGGCTTTTTCAGTGGCATGATCTGCAAACCGCTGGGAGTAGTTCGGTAAGTCACAGTTTTAGCAGCCCTGTCGTTGGCAGAGCCCGGCTTTGCTGCGTATCCTCGTTTCTGTTTTTGATGAGATGGATTAATCCTCTTCCTTTTGTGTGTTGATCCTTTAGACTTCCCAGATTCAGAAGGTCTGTGGGATATTTTCTCGACAGACGACCCTCGGCTCTCCCGCAGTAGTTTGGCCGTGCTGGGCTGTTTCCCATGCCTGGATCTCTTTTCTCTGGTCACATGGAGTCTGTTGAACTCATCAATAAATTCCTCACAATGCAGTAGATGATGTTCAGGTTCCCAGGTGTCTTCATTGCTTCCATAGCCTTTCCACCTGATGAGATATTCCCATTTGCCCTTCTTGTTCTTCCTTTTGTCTACAATCCTCTCGACCTAAAGGAGAAAACCAAAAAGATATTAAAAAGAATTCCCACGAGCAGAGCTGACAGTACAGGAGAGGAATCAGAGCCCCAGTGGTATTTGGACAGCAAAGCCTTCTGAAAACTTCAAGAGAGATACAAACAACTGCTCAAATCTGATCTGGGCCCTTCAATAGCCCCAGTGTGAAGAAACGAGAGAGTCTGAGATCATTAATGAAGGCACAATTTCTTTGAAAATCTGGTTGGAAAATGAGACAATTACTGTTACATCCCTCAGCTACCTCTTGCTTGAAAGAGCTAAATAAAGCATCTTTTGCTGTATTGTTAGTGACTGATCATTCTGAATCCACATATGCATTATGTCCCTGTAAACTTCCTCAGTCTTCTTTGTGCCTTGGAACTACCTGGAACAGAGAACTGATTTTAACAAATTGCAGTATTTTACAGCAAAGATCTTATTTGCAATACTGTACATCCACTTTGCTACTTCAGACCTACAAAAAGTTGTATTTTTAGGAATGCAAAATTTGAGTAAATTCACAAAATTTATGAGTGCATTGATGAACCCAAACCAACCAAAAGGCAGAAAGGCAGGATTCTTACATGGAAGGAATGACTTTCATCAGCCTATGCTGGGGGATGTCAGTGCAAGGAGCATTTCTGCACCAAGGGCTGTGCTGGGACTGCACACAGAATGTGAATTAACAGCACCCTGTTGTTGTGGAACATGGACTGTACAACTGGAGAAATCTTTGTG
This sequence comes from Platyrinchus mystaceus, assembly GCA_035041135.1. NCBI lineage: Eukaryota > Metazoa > Chordata > Aves > Passeriformes > Tyrannidae > Platyrinchus > Platyrinchus mystaceus. The sequence continues at coordinate 15,854,786 of JAWWLV010000021.1, read as the reverse complement.
CCACCTCAGTGCTGGCAAAGCCTCAGTAGGGGGAGAGTGCCCAGGAAAACCCAAACACAACCAGTTGGCAGCAGGTCAGGGGGGTAAACTGCACCAAGTGAGATTCAGATCCAATCATTAGGAAAAATGTTGTAATGGTAGCAGGAATTAAGCATTAGAAGGTAGGGTTTTTTAGGACAAACAGTTTTTGTTACATACATCTGTCATGAAAAGTCAGTGCTGGGAAATCAGTTCTGATAAAGATGCCTTCAAAGGCTCTCCCAAGTTTCATTTTTTGGTTCTTTAATTTTTTAGGGGTTTTTTAATATGTGGTTTGTGAAGGATAAAGATGCCACTAATGAAAAAAAAAATCATTATCATTAACCAAAACCAGTATTGTTAATTTAGAAAAACAAATAACTGGATAGCTCATGTAACAGCTTTCACTGCTCTTCAAAGAAAAATCATCTCATGTGAAGAACAACAGAATCTGTATGCAGAATTTAACCTTGAGGAAGGGCAATCACAGCAGTGTAAGTAATTGTTCTTTCTAGGTCCCCTGTTAGAGCAAACCAGTGGATTAATTCTGTCTGTTCAGTGCCTGGAACTGCACATTCATAGAGATCTTGGTGGTTCCCCAAAGGAGTCTAAATGTAATTAGCCACTAAACATTATACTTCTGAGTTCATTTACATGGGAACTGTGCTGAGATATGTGTGTGTGAGTCAGAGTGGACACAGGAGCCTTTCTCCATCTCCAGCACTCCCTGCACCAGCCCAGACAGCTGTTCCTGTGCTCTGGCTTATCCAGTATCTGCAGGGAACCTCCTCAGAAGCAGAGCAAGGCATCCTCTTTACTCTGAATTCAGGACTGCTCAGGGTGGCAAAACAATTAACTGAAGCTCAGCCTGGGCAAGTTTGAGACCATTTGTCTGAAAAGAGTTTGGAAAAGGCTTCACAAAATAAATGAACTGGCATTTTTTTTTTGGTGTCCTCATGTGGGATGTGTGGCTTTCAATTGTCAAACTAATAGTAGACTTATAATGATCTTGCTGACTTTATAGAGAGCAGCAGTCCAAATTATCCTTGGCTTTAAAATACTTCTCATCCTCCTATCTGGGACCAGCCAGGAAAACTGAACATTGAACTGTGGAACTCTGTGTGGGCTGCCTTGGATTTGGTACTTTAATTACTGCAGCTCACTATACCAAGGAGCAGAACACACATATGTATGTCCTGAGGAGAAAATCAAATTGCTGCTACACTCAGCAGACCTCAGGACTGCAGAGCCTGGTTAGGACCACTCTGCCTGCACCACTGAACAACACCTGCATTCCCTCCCTTGGAGCTGGAACACAAACTTGGTGCCAGGTTGGTGCTTCCTCAGAGTAACTTGTCTGTCTTGGAGGGGTTAAACCAGCTGCACTCCCCCCTTGCTCACTGGAGGAAGAACCTCAGAAAGGATGGGCAAATACCTCACCTTTTTTGGGATCACATACAAGAACCATCCCTTCACCCTCACATCTTTTTTCACTGTATCACTATATTCATATCTTTAACTACAGATTTCTCATTTTCACATTGTTGCTCCCCAAGGAGGAAAAGGGAAAGGAAGAGGTTTTGTGGAGGGCATTTTTGGAGATGGAAAACATTCAAGTATTTTGGTGATGAGGCATCCTGCATTTCAGTTAAGAGGATAAAAGGAGAAAATATGAGGGGTCTTTGTTCCTGGGAAACAAAATACTGGCAATGGGGAACGTGATTAACGAGTTCAACACATCATGAAGGGAGAACAAAAATATTTATGAAATTGGGTCAAATTTAATAAATGGTTTCCGAAAAAAAACATTCAGAAAGCAAATATATTTGGGAAAGACTCAGCATTTCATTTTCAGAACAAAACTAGTGATGTTCCCCTTCAGATTTAACGAACTAAAATAAAGAGGGACAAAACAAACTGAAGACAAAATGTTTTATTTCTGGTCAGCCCTCTTTTCAGTTTATTGTTTTGCTGGGGAGAAAATGAAAAAAATGTGGGCTGATCCAAAATTAGTTTGTTTTCCTTGATTTTTTTTTTTTAGTTCAACCATAATACCCACTGGCTTGACTAATGATGCATAAAAAGTCTGAGTAGATATTTTCTCGTCCTCATTACGGCCTCATTGTTCATCACTGAATGCAGCTCAGGGGAGCATCGAACATACTTGACCTCTCAACATGGTCCCTTTTCTTTCTTGGGGCTTTAAGTTCCTCAGTAATATTTCTCCCCTGTACAGTGGCACTGTGAGGTGCAAGTTGCAAAATATCAAGGGGTTTACCCACACCTGGTCCTGTCTGTCCCATTTTCCTTCTATCCACGGGGCACAGTAACAACAAGCACCAGTGCTTTGGTTTTTACTGGTGTATATTGGTTTTAACAGGTGGTATAGAAAGTAATCATCTTTCTGCATTTACTTAAGGTTGCACAAATCATACGAGTTTTCTTAATGAGAAATAATTCTGTGACAGCCAGTGATTAACAGAAGTAACACTTGAATTCCTCCCCTAGAATAAGCAATACACAGTTCTGAGGATATGCAGAAAATATCTTGGGCTTCAGTGGCTGATTTTCCCTTTCCCCCCCTCAGATCTGTCTTTAATCAGGACTGAATCACATCTTCCCAAAAGTGACCTTGGTAGTTACAGTTGCCAAATCCTTCAATTCACTATATTTGCTTTGGAAAACCAAGCACTTAAATTTAATAAAATGAAATGACTGCAAACAAACTTTGCAGAGGTATCAGAGTTAAGAAAGTGCCAGAACTGACATGTACCATCACTTCCCTGGATTCTCTCTCTCCTGGCTGGATGAACTGAGGTGCTGATATGTTACCATATAAATACTTTTAAATAGAACAAATAGAATGAGACCAAGGCATCTGTGCAAATGCATTTGCCACACACTTTTAAGCTTCCAGCTAGCCTTAAACCTAGCTCTGTTCACAAACCAGGAGGAGAGGCACAAATAAAAAGACTTTAAAAAGATATCTGTATTCTGAACTTAATGGGAAATAAAAATAAAACAGTAACCAATTACAGTACAAATATCTAGAGCCTGGTAAACTGAAGTGCTGTGCTTATATATGCAGAGTACACAACACACACACATCCCTTCCTTCACAGTAGATTCAGGGTCAAAATCATTTAATAACACACTGTTATTGTTCACTTATCAAAGAAATGAAATCCAGGCTAAGTTAAAAAGGGTAATTCCTATGGAATTATTTCTGCAGATATAACTGTGAAGTTGAAGCAGAGTTCATTCATCTCACAGTTCACAGCTCTGAAGAGCATAAATGAAAGTCCTTGCACTCCCAGGAAATACCTTCCAGGAGATCAGTGAACTTCCAGAAAGGTTTGGAAGGTTGTGGATGTAGTGATTTCCAAAGTAAGCGCATGTCATCTCCTCTCCTTGCCTTGCATACCCATGGAAGCATTTAAAAAGTAATCTGGGATGTTCAGATGGTCTCTGTCAGGGAGCAGCAGCCACTGCATGACAGACACCAGAAAAACTGCTTTTCATTACTGTGCTTACAGGACTTGCACTGCTTCATGTGTTTTTTCATCAGAGGTCTTTGTCCCATGTTGTGCCTCAGGGTGTTGGAAGGGTATTTGAAGGAAGTGCCAAGGAGAGGAAGGCAGTAAGATTTCTGAGAGAGATAAAGGCCATCTGATTCAACATGTTTGTCTTTTTAACATTCAGTATTGCCCCAACTTCCCTCTTTTCATTAGGTTGGCTTTGAGATATAAAGTATTTCATTGAGATATAAAGTATTTCATTAGCTGTAAATCTCTTGCCTGCTTGTATTTGTAACTTACTTTTGTTTCTCAAAATCTGGTAATTGGAGCATTTGTTCCAGATGCACAAGAAATACGGCAACATTTGTCCTGAAGCTGCCAGTATTCATGTTAGAAAAGTAACAGTGGAATGAAAGCTGGGACTGTCTTCAGAACCTGCCCCACAGAGCAGGGCCAGCCCATGAGTCAGCTGTGGGACCCCCCAGTAGGAAATCTGTGTAGTTACCTGGAAGGTCAAAATGAAAGTGAAAGGGCCAGATAGTCACAAAAATGCAAAGGAAGACATTGCTCATCTGAATTACTCAGAACATCAAATGACACCTTCCCAGGAAGGCCAGTGAACACCCTCTTAGTGTCAAGAAGACACTGCTGTTTATGCAGTTCCTTTTTCCCTCCTTTTAAACATATGGGTTTTAAATTTTCTGTTATTTTCCCGTTTTGTAATTTTTTTTTTTTTGAATCAGAAGAGGTGTTAAAACTTATCAGGAAAATCCTGAAACTTCTGCATTTTCTCTGGGAAAAGCCTGGCATTAAGCACAGTTGGAAACCACTGTGTTAGTTGCAGGTGTCCTCCAACACAGACCTACCAAGCCTTAAACCAGAACAAATAAATGCTGGAAAATCTCCTGCTCCTCCCTGTGTGCAAACCTGCACCTTTGATCTTCCTCTCCTGAGAGACCTTAATGCTGGAGAGGCTCCCTGCTGGGAGATCCGACGCTCCTGCCTTAGATGGAAAGCCAGGAGTGCACTGCCATTAGTTGTATTTTACAGTAGTGATGCAGCCAATAGAAATTCCTGCTAAAAGTGGTGTTTTCACATTCCTAACGTTTCTGTCCCCAGCGTTTTCCCTGTGTAAGTGCACTCTGTGAGTTCCCTTCCCTGGCATTCAGAACCACCTGCAGGATGAGCCTCTCTCCATCAGTACGTGAGCAACGCCGTGTCCTCTCTGTGCAAGGGGGCTCCTGGCAGAGGGACCTGCCTGCAGAACCCCTGGGGATCAGCTGGAGCCCTGGCTGAGAGCCTGGACACAAACAGGCAGCCACAGCTTCCGTGCTCCCTCCTATCTCCAGTGACCACTCGCCCCTTTTCTTGGAAGTCCCACCTTTCTCTGAAATTCGGCCTCACTGGAACTGAAATTCTGGTCTGGTCTCTCAGTTGTTGTTTTCTGACTCTTGTCAAAACTGCCCCAGTGCCACATCTCCCGTTCCACACCAGGGCTGTGGTTCCCCATTTGTCCCCGTTGCTGACCTTGCTCCCAGAGCCCATTTCCATCACCTCTCCCCTTGGTTTGCTGTCCAGCAGCTTTCTCCTGGTCAGTACTTACAGTACTCCAAACTCCCAGCTTGTTACAGACATTTCCCTCTCCCACTATAAATGTAAGGGTGTAACCTACATAATTTCCCTCTATTAGGATATTTAAGTGCATGTGTATAAACAATATCTGTGGTGGAAGTGCCACAACCATTGTGGGGTTTGGAGCAAACAGGAATAATAATATACACAGGAATCTTGCACTGGAGGAAGGACATTTTGGTACAGACTGATACTGGCCCTTGGAAAAGGAAAACTGAGAGATGACACAGGGATCAGGAATGGACTTTTTGGTCAGCTTGTGTAGTCCCTGTCACTGTAGGCAATTACATCATACAAACCCTTTCATATTGGACATGTTTCATGATCCAGAACGTATTTCTGTCCAGGCTTACTGCTCACAGTAAGGTTGAACAGCAAAGAGCTGTTCATTCCTAAATGCAATCATTTCATAACAAATATTTCAGGTTTTCATTTGGAAAGTAAGATGGTTTTCAAAGGTGCACGAGAAGTGCACAAAAAATAAATGATCCCCTTTAGCACCAGGACAAGGTGATGCTGAGAATGTTCTTTACATGGAGGGTTTTTCCCTTTGCCATCCAGCAGTGCACCTGTGTCATCACAAACTGTTCTGCAGTGTGGGGGAAACCCTTTGGGTCTGTTCCTCCGTGAATGGTTGACATCCCTTTGACTCACAAACGTTGTCAACACCCACAGCACACAGAAAAATCCAAAGAACATGGAGGGTTCTGTTTATTTTAAAGCACAATGACACATTTAATTTATCAAATCCCCGTTTTCTCTTGCACAATAAATCACCTCATTATTGTATTTCATGGTTTTTAAGGAAAGCAAAACAAGGAGCCAAATCCTGGGTGTCCTTGCTAAGAAGTGGTCAGTTCTGAACACACCCTCAACAAACTCACTGGCACAACCCATTCCAGAGTTGATTTCAGCACTAAAGTACAGCCAGCAGTTGCTCCTGTACTGCTGCATTTGCTTTGTACGTGATAGTGCACGCTTTAGATTTAGAAACAACAGATATCTTCCTGGTTTGTAGACCAACAGAGTGAAAAATAAATGCTGCTCCCATTTTACCATGGTAAGAGAGCTCTCCACAGCCAGTGTGAGCTGCTGGTCCCAGAGAACCGAGGCACAACTGTTCCTGCACAGCCTATTCCTGTGCCCATCACAGATGACTGAGGGATGAGTGAGAAATCTCCATTCAAGGAGACAAAATATTTTGCTAAGCTCTACAAAGAGCTGGCTGTTTTGGACACGTGTGGCTCTCAGCTTTCTAATACTGTGGACTCCTTTCTCAAGTTTCTTTGCCAAATTCAAGGGGATTCTCCAGTTTTATACCATCCAAGAGTATGTGTGTGGAAAATGTGTTTATCAGCACAACCTAGTAAGGCTCTGATTCTGCCTGTGCTTCCTTTACAGTGCTACAAGTCAGCAGAGTTATTCCCTTTTTACTTAGATGCAATTAAAGTAGGAATCCCTGAGATTTAAACCATGAAGTTTTTAGTTTTTATTTTAAAAGCAGTTTATAGGAACAGGAGCAGGACTTTTGAAGAGACTTCTAAGCAAACCAGTGTTTATGTGACCAGATCACAGTTTTTACTGCCTGGAACTTGTTAAAAATACCACGTTTCCAAACAGATGTAGAAATGTGTAAGCAAGAGCTGAAAAATAAAAATACATCTATCACTATAGGTGCTCTTCAACATTAAAGCACGTCCAGAAATGCAGGAAGCAACTATTAATTTACATAAAACCTGCATATAAAATCATTAGGAAAAAAATTACTGCTGTTTTCTTTTGTGTTCACTGGCAGTTTGTTCTCCTCTACCTTGTTCAGTTCTGGCTGGTTCAATGTTCTGCTGTACAGTTCACTCAGCCTTTTCCTCCTCCATAAGGGCTTCACTGAGATCAGCTCAAGGCCAGGACTTGAGTTCAACACTTTTACATCCTGAAGCTTAGTCAGAAGGGAAGATTCCACATTAAAAAAAATACAAAGGTTTACCTCTAATACAGTATAAATAAATATTTGAGCTACTTGCTGTACGAGCACTCAGTGACTCACGGCTTTACAAACGCTGCTGGTACAGCTGCCATAAAATAAACCACATGTTCTTGTGGGGTGGGTACAAAAATGTTTTCTTAGCCCTTTTACAGCAAAAGGGTGAACTTGAGCACAAAGGAGTGGAAGCCTTGGGTTTGGGGAGCTATTGGTGACTCGGTGTTTCCAAAGGTGCCGAGGATTTAGGATTTCAGATGTTCAGAGAGGCTTTACCAGCCGAGGAGGGCGATTGCCCCCTCCCAGCTACTGCAAAAAACTAACCCTGTCCTGGCCAGAACCAGGACATTCTCCACCCCAAGGTGCCAAGATCCTTCACCTTCCAACATCTGTACACACACACACACACACACGAGCACAGGTGTCATTTCCACAGTCAGTGGCCGTCCTTCCACGAGGCCTGTGGAGTTCATTTAGCCCATGACTCTGAGGTCTGTCTGTCCTGGGTGTCTTCCAGGGCAGGAGGGCTGGGGTGCTGTGGGGTGGTTCAAGCTGCATCATGAGCTCCTCCTGAGAGCTGCATCTGGAGCAGTCCATCCTCACTGTCCATAGGAGTCATGGCACACAGTGGCACTGCAATTCAGCAGCCAATATTTTACAGTTCAACACTACAGATTGTTCTCACCCAAAAAGCAAATCCTCTTGAGGGACTCACTGTGTTTCCCCATCCCTCTGTATCACCCACCATCACTGACACAGAAGGCACAAGGAAATGCAGAACTCTGTGCTTGTTCTATTAGTGACTGGCCAGGGATAAGGAGATCTCAGAAGGATAAATCATAGACCCACTTCATGCTCTCTATCCAGACTAGAATAGGAGGCAACTGGTTTGGAGCATCCACAGAGCAAAGGTAGTAACAGTCAAACTTGTGAATAATACCATGCAGGGAGAGGTTTAAAAAGGAAAGGGCTAAAAATAGATAACTTTGTACAATATAGAAGGCTGAGGGGTGATCCTTTGAGTAAAAGCTGAAGTAGCAGTTTGTAAAATAGTGGGATAATAAGAGAGGAAAACTCATGATACACAAAGGCTTCTTTCAGAATTCAGTAGAATTCTTCATTTTCTTGCTTACACAAATGAAGTTAATGTGGTGGTAGAATACAGGAAAGAGCCAAAAAGAAAGGTAGAGCAGAGAAAAGGAATAAAGAAACTTGCTTTAGGCAACTATAATGGCATGACAGGAGCACAGGATTTTACAGTGAAGTATCCAGGATACCAGAGCAACATCACAGAAAAATGGCACAGAAAATTCCAAAAATTATCTGTGAAGGAGTAATTGTCAAAAAGGAAGAATAATACATCATTATCCCCTCAGAAATAGCATTCAGATGAGCAGGGTCAGTAGGCCAAGTTCTGGCCTCAATTATTGCATTGGTTTTCGCTGCAGATTCAATTTGTGTTTGAGACCTGAATTCAGCCCAGTGTAAAACCAACTTCCTACTGGGGCCTGGAAGGAACAAACTCTCTTATGGACAGCAGTAAAGGCAGCTATGAAAGCTGTCAATGTTCATCAGACAGATGCATCTTAAATCCTCTGAGAGCACAGCTGGTTGGAAAGCTGCACTTAACAAGTGGGGACAACGCTCTGAACACGGACATGGAAGGTGTCAAAGCACACTCACTGATTTCACCTGAGGGTGCTCTGGAGGAAAGAGCTGGGCTCTGGGAGCAGCCCCTTTGCTCACAGGGTGGGAGGCTGTGCCTCACTTTGGCAGGATGGGCCCCACTCCTCGGGCTCAGTGAGTCCTGTGTCAGCCCTGGTCATCCACACGAGCTAAGGAGGTGTCAGCTGATGAGCCCCGAGTTCTTCAGCTCATCGTTATTCCTCACGATAAGGTTTCAGCCAAGTGTTGGCAGCCCTTCCAGCTGTAGGGGTTGCTGTCAGCTGGAATCCATTACTCCTTTCAGGGAGGTCCTCAGGAACAACACTGGGGTTTCTGTGGTGGAGAGGTACAGATCTTGCCATCCTGCTCCAGACACCTGTCAGGTCACTCCAAGGGCTGCTCTGGAGCCACGAGCACATCTCCATGCTGTGGGTACCTCCTCTTTCTGTTCAGAGATGAGGCAGACCTGTCAAGAGCCAGGGTGAGACTGGAACCCTGATGAAGCTAAGAAACCATTTAGAAATGTCTGTGCTCGAAGCAGTATTGAATATGTAAGCAGTGAATATATTACTGAGGGAATTTTCCATGTATTTGTTAGTCAGATTCCCAACTTGGCGGTTGTGTTAATACCTCAGCTGCTCCTGGATGCATTTGCAGCAATGATGTGGCAAAGGGCTTTGTTCCACGTCCCTCTGTAGAATGGGGCACTATATTTTTATAAATGTAGGGTTTCTGAGATTTATTCCCTACATTTGTCTCCCTGGGATTAGGGTGGTGTACGTTCTTTCCATGGCACTGTGCCAGTCCCACACTGGAGCTGTGGAAGGCTGCAGCTGTCTGCTTGTTATTAACTGAGGGTCAGTGCAGGGACCAACACACGTTGGTGCTCCAACACCCAAACAGTTTTCCAGATACTTCATGAATGGAAGCTTAAATTCCCACTTTAGGATCACAGACCTCTGAGTCACATTCAGTACCAAGAACCCACTTGCAAGCGGTTTATGAACTTACAAAAAGGAGTTTTAACTCCTAGGACTCTTATGAATCTCACACCTGATTAAACTAATTCTAATGAGTCAATAATAATGTTCTGCTCTCCTCACTGTCATCCCCAGCATTAACCATACGTGTAGTCAAATGCTGGGACAGATGTCCAGAGAGGCTGTGGAATATCCACCCTTGGAGATATTCACAACTTGACTCAACAAGACCCTGACTAACCTACTTAAGTTGGTGCTGCCTTAAGCAAAGGGTTATATCCATGTAGTTCCTGTCCCTGTCCTGGAGGTTGGTGCTAAGAGAGGATGGGATGCTTAGATGGGGCTTCAAAGTCAGGGTTTGTGTTTCTAGTCCTTCTCACTACTCAGCCCTTCTCTTCATTTTGATGTGCCTTACCCAAAAAACACCCTCTCGGTGATTTCAGACCTGGTGCTGAAAATGGGAAAGGTGCATTGAAATGATCTGTATGTACAGCAGTCTACAAAATGAAAATTTTGATGAAGCAACTACTTTTGAAGCAATAAAACCTACGAAAAAATCCCAAGATTAACTTGTGCTTTCTATCTGCATTTAGCACTGGCTCTTGCTGCTGGTTCTATCCCATAATTTGGGAGCAGATTATTCAGTATCATGTCCTGAAAAGACCAAGAGGTTCTTGGCACAGTTGAGGGGGGTAAGAGACTCATATATGGGAAAAAGACTATACCTGGATTAAATGGCTCTGGAATAACAGAAGGAATTTCTGATCAGCCTTCAAGTGTTCCTTTCCTCCAAAGAGCAGTTGTGTACAAAGGCACTCATAGAAAAAATACTGCAGAAATAAACAGTAACACCCATGATGGAGGAGAGCTGTGTTCTTACTGCTGCAGCAGAAATACTGGTAAATACTGGAGAAGTATTGCTTTTATTGTGCTCTTCAGCTGTAGTCTGATGAAGGAACATAAACCTCAACCTTTTGGAATATTCTGAGGGATAATAATTAATATAATGTATCTGGAACACAACTAAGCTTGTTTCTAGATAATAATAATAGTAATAGTAATAATAATAATATTTTATGTGTTGAAGATTTCAAGATGATATGCACATGGTTAATTCCAAGGAAACTTCAGGAAGGAGGTTTTTAAACAAACTGCCAGTTTGTCTTCAGAGGATTTCCCTACAGGGTATGTATTTACCCAATTACCCCTCTGAAATGTTATTTTCGTGGTTACAAAGCCCCATGTAAACCTATCCTACCACATGGATCCCAGTGATCATTACTGTTATTCAGCAGCATAACAGGTGGAGCTCAGAGCAGTTCTTGAAATCAAATGGTCAGAATATGTTAATCACAACATCCCATCCAGAGTGGCTGTCAGATAAGTGCTGATGATTGCTCAGAGTGCCCCAAAGACAGAGATGGTGGCTTTGGCTGGATAAAATTCAGTGCTATTCTGGAGAAGACCTTGCCCTTGGCTGCTGGATGGCACAGGGGCTGCAGGGCACAGACAGCCCAGGCAGCTCCAAACGCTGCAGGATCTTTACAGCTCTTGCCTTGGTGATCCATTAATGCAACAATTACAGTCAGTGCAGGTGTTAAAAGGCAGGTTTGCACTCATGAGTTACTTCTGAAGGGAACTGGAGATGTTTTACAACAGAAGGACAAATGCCAGTGAGATGGTACAGGAAAAATGGATGGAATGGTCTCCAGTTTCTCTCTAAATGGCTGGAAAGTCTTCTGAAGGTGACAGGGAGGAAGGGCAGAGTGTCTGAATCACCTGGACATCTCCTACATTTTCTCCTACATCTCCTACATTCCCGTTACATGGGAAATGTTCCTTACTCAGATGACCACTCAGAGGTGTTTAATAAATTCCTCTGATGGTCATAGAATATAAAATAATTTTTATTCAAGATAATCAGGCTGAAATCTTTTGACTGTCAGTTGTTTTAGTGATGTTATTCTCATGTTTTAGACCCTTCATAATGCCAGACATACCAACAATGGACAGTCCTGTCCAAGTTAATCAATAAGCCACTTCAATTTTTTGTAAGGAGCAGAATTGCAATTTATCTTCAACAACATAAATTGGCCTCAGTTTCGGGTTTTTTTTTTTTAATGGTAGATATTTAGAGAGCAAAGATATTTTTCAGGCTCTTTTTACCCCCCAGTCTGTATTTTAGGATTTTGGTTCTTTTCCTCTCTAATGCCTGTCTGGTTACAGACTCCTCAGTCAGCGACATGAAATCTAATTATGTAAGTAATTGTGGGCATTGTGCAATGAAGGGCATCCTGTGATAATCTAAATATGCTGTGTGTACAGTGAAAAAACGTGTAATTCCAAAGAAAAGAGTCTGAAATGGCTCGTTATTTGTAACAGCATCAAGTACTGAACATTTCTGCTCCATTAGAGTGATATGCACTTGGTAGTTTATTCACACTAGAATTCATTCTCCAGCAGTTGCTCACCAGGCCTTTCTTCAAACTATAGATTTTTAACCAGCATTTAACATAAAAAGCTGATAATATCCTGTTCATCAGATGTTCTGAAACAGACTCTACATATTTGAGCAGGAGGTTTCCAGCATTTCAGGTGTCTAGTACCATCTAGAAATGAAAAATACCCAACTATTAAATAGCAGTGGCCTTCCTGAGTGAGTGACATGTGATAGCACAAACTTTTTTCAATGTCACTACCAAGTTTTTTCTTTATTTTTGGCAATTGTTTATTCTGTGGCGATGCTTTTGTGCCCTTGTAGCACTTTTGTGGCCTACATAAGAGTCCCAAAATACATACTGAGTTAATTTTGAGACCAAGTTTTCTGTGGAGTCAGCTGTGGACAACCTGTCTTACTTTCCAGGCTTTCTGAAAGAAAGGCACAACCTTCTGCACCAGGAGCATTCTGGAAAGTTGTGGATATTCTCCCTTAAGGGCCAGACCTTTTAGGCACCTGAAAACCTTTTCAATGGCATGTTGGACATTTCACTGACCACCTGAATCAAAAGCTGTAGATTTTGTCTTAGTGGAAGTCACAAAGCCTGAGGCCACTGGCAGGTTCTGGTGTGTTCTGATACGTTATTCAGTGGACACTCACAGCTCTGCACAACCAAAGCTCTCCAGCACTGTAACCAGCAAGGTCAACTTGCTTAGGTGAAGCTCTGTTTTTTAAGTGACTCTTAAAAATAAAATTTAGCCCCAGAGCTTTTAATTTCCTTGGTCTATCTACCATCTTTCTCAGCATTTGGTATTAAAGCACACTAAAATAATTTTATAAAAGCACTTTTTTAGTTTGACTGTTCCCAAGTAGACTGTGCAAGAATAGATAACTTAGAATACATTAATAAAGTTGTAATGTAGCCAGAAAACAGCTGTGATAGTACTTTTAAAAGAAAATATACCAGTTCATCACCCTGCTTTGCCAAAAGTGAGATAAATGGTGCTGCAAGGAGTGTTTCCCTTTGAAGGTCAGTGTCCATGCTGCACATGAAACCAGTCCTTGCCATTCATGCTTCACAAGAACAATGGTAACATTCATGAGCATTTCAGCTTCAATCATGTGATGGGTTTGGTTAACAAAAATGATGCCAACTCCTGATCTTCTCTGGGTACTTATTTCATGAAGCAAATCTGTTTCTGTATGGACCTCCTGGAGCTGTGTGACTGTCTGTGGCCAGGGTGACCTGTGGCAGTGGAAGCCCTTTGCAGTACCATCTGATCAACCTGATGCTGAAAAAGAGCTGCTAAAGCGGGTGAGCTGCTCACACTGGGCTTGCTGATGCTGCTGAAATCGGTGCAGCACAGAACTGGTGCAGTTTTTCAGAGCTCTGCAGTGTACAAGGCTCAAAGGTCAGCCCGAGAGCGCTGCTTTGCAGGACTCAGAACTCCAAAGAAACTTTCAGTCCTATATAGGATTTATTAAGCTTATTAAAATAACACCCAGTCCTAAATGAGCCACAGGCTTTACTTAGTCTCTGTTGTGGCTCCTGAGACTCGGAGTGTGATTCCCTCACACAACAGCAGTGAGAAGCCACAGATCAAAAGCAGCTGCCCCGTGTTTGCAGAGGGGAACGAGCTCCGAGCGGGCGGCAGTTTCTGTCCCACTCCAGCTACCACTTCACCCCGTCCAGAGAGGTCTCTCTTTGAGTCAGAGGCTCAAGGAACCTTCTCAGAAATGGAGCTACAGACCAGTCACTTCAAAAGAAAAAAACACCCTCAAAACTGACTGGAAACCAGCCGTGGTTCATCCCCTGCCTCAGTTAGGCTGTATCTGTCACTGCAAAGCCCAGTTGTGCTGCTGTATAATCAGAGGGGGAGTGAGAAGGTAGGTCTTGCTATCAGTTCTTCTGTGAGATCTGAGGCTTATCACACAGTTCCTCTGCTAACCCTCAGGCTTACTACTCAAGTACTTTCCAAATCTTGAGTAAGTGATATATCAAATACTAAATATCTGTAGGCAATCCCCAGATATCCCCTCGATGCCAGTGAAAGTGTACGTGTTTAAATGCACATCCCAAACAGACCTTGGTGATTCTCAGTACTAAACAACATCCTCAGTGTCTAACCCACCACTTGGAAAGATCAACTGCCACTACACTGCAACTTTTAAGGTGCTTGTCATCTTGGAATGGCTGCCTTTTGGTGGTAACAGGAGCAACAGCAGCTGGACAGGAAGTAAGAAAGATGTTTAGAAGAAGTTCTGTTAAAGCTGTTCTGAGCTGCACAAAATCCTAGAATTAATAAGGGAATCTAGACATTTTACAGAAGTGTTATATTAAGGCAGAACTTATTTCAGTTGCCTAAAGGGATTCTGCCTCGTGGCTTGGGGATGAAAAAGCATTAAAAAATATTGTCCTTGGTTTGTCAGCTGTCCTTTGGACACATATCTTGACTGTAAAAAAATCAAGGGTTGTGTAAACTAAGATATACCAGCAGTGCCGACTGCATATCCAAAATAAAAGAGTACTTTACATATCCTGATGCCTCTGCCTTCTAAGCAGAGCAGGTTGTCAGTGGTGTTTGACATGAGTGGATGAAGCACAAATAACAGCAGCACAGCTGCAGAACAGTTCAGATCAGAGCCCACAGCAGCCTGTCAGTAAGTGGTCACCCTGTGCTCGCTGCAACACCTGACACTGCTTCTGGAGTGCAAATGGGGTGTCAGTGGCACTCACTGCAAATGCTCTGTGGTGTCATGCCAGGAAACCAAAGCACAGGGTCATCAAACAAAGCAGGAAGAAGATCCGTCATCCTTTGTGGTGCTCATGGCATTGCTGGGGACAGGCCATTCAACTGGGAGAAGGGACATCTTCCATCTGTTCTAGCAATTCCTTGTGCTTCCCGAGGCAGCAAGAGGCAGTTCAGAGGAGCTGATGGACCACAAGCAGAGTCCTTGTGTTGAGTCCCACTGGTCTTCCATGAAAGCGCGTTCTCTCGGTGCAGCAAAGGACTGATGAGAACAATGAGAACAGTAATCCAAAGTGTGGGATGTGCACAGTGAAAAACAAAGGGTGTCTTCCTTGGAGCTTGGAATTGTCATTGTCTTGACCCACTTGATAAACACCATAAAACACACTGTTTGCATAGGCTTTAGTCAGCAGGGAGAGATGACAAGGCCACCTTGGCACTCCTGCTTTAATCCGTCATCCGATGCGAGTGCACAGGAAAGGCACTGGAAATCATTCGCTGCTGGTGGCCAGGAGTGGATGAGTCTCCTTCCAGTGGCCTCCAAATGGTCTTTGCTGAGTGAGAACATGGGGGAGCAGAGCTCTCTGATACTCCTTAGCTGCTGTCAGGCCACACGGGCAGCCTGCTCGCTGTGCATCCTGAGGGTGTATTTATACCTCAGCTTCCCTAAAAGCACCAACACATCACTGTTATGTACAAAACACTGCAGCAGGTCCTGAACCACAGCAAAGTCAGAGGAAGGAGCTGATCCAAATCACCCAGGATCTGAAGACATTGCTCAGCCCTGTGATGCCCAACAATTTTGCTCCAAGAGACCCACGATTCCCACAGTTAATTGATGATCACAGTTCTTGACATCAAATAAAATGCAGCTCTGGGAAGGCCATAAAAGCTGGCCAAGAGCTTCCCCTTTCTTATTTTCTTAAGAAGCATGAGTGTTTCTGTGGGTATGAGGTAAAAGAGGTGCTATTTCCCTGGTACATGTAAAAACATTATCAAACACAGCTTTCTGTTGCATCTTCTGTGCATCATCAGAGCACAGGTGATTTGGGTTTCCACTACACATAAGACATTATCAGATCATAAAGGGAACTTACAGGAACATTCAGTCTTATTAAATTCTGCTGCCTGAACTGTCGATTTAATTGCCTGACTCACACTTTGTTTTTACATATAAAGACAGAAAAGTGGTCATTTTGCATTTCTGCTGTAGAAACAAAAAACCCAAACCCAACCAACCAAAGAAAAGATCATCTCTTCTTCGTTGCTTCTTTCAGTTTCCTGTTACTTTTATCATTGTTTCCATGCTTTGATGTGTTTTGCTGACTATACAAACACTGCTTACTGTCATGTATTGATCTGCAGCATGGTAACATCAGTCTGGAGTAGTGACCACCTGGATAGAACACTGCCAAATTCTTCATATTCTCTACCATCTCCTTGTCTCACTGTTCTAGTACACTGGTTCTGACATTTCAGCACAGTAGGAAATTATGAACCAGTGCTAATGTTTAATTACACAAGACTGGAAGCTGTTCTTCAACTTTTCCTGATTTTGGATTGTGAAAAGCTCAAGTTGTGCACCAGGACTCTATTACAGACTCTTGCTTCCAGTTACTGCACTCAAATCACAAAGTTTTAATTGCCCCTCATCAGCCAGTATTTATTCCTTCAAGAACTTCCAGGTTATTTCTCCTGGAGTCATGTGAAGGCATTTTAGTACATAAATGTAGTTTCCTCTCTAATTCCCAGTACTTAACTTGGGATCCAACGTTTCCATCCTCCCTGCATAGATTTCGAAATGTGAGTCATATTCCTATTTAATTTGAAGCTTTGCTGTTATGTTGTACCACTGATGAACCTACAAGTTTGCTTCTTCCTCTGCTTAGGTAGAGATAAGTTCAATCCCTTCTCATCAAAGAAGGTCTTCTCGCGCTGTGCCACCCAAATTCACGCGTTCCCCTTTGCACTGCACTCTGCTGTTCCTCCCTTACATTAATCACCAAAACACTCTGGGATCAACATCTTTGCAGTTTGTCTCAGAGCACATTTACAAGCCCTGTAAGCATTAACTCTGCATTGTCCTTCCCTGTGAACCACACTTGTGTTTCTCCAGCACCTTTCCCATCAGAGCTCCTGGGCTGAAACACCCGAAACCCGTCACAAAAAAATGCTGGAAGACAAATTCATCAGGTGTATTAATGTGATTTCATATTTTGCAAAACACTCCCTTCCCCAAAAAGGGAAATGATTTAATGGCTTCAAAAATATTATCAGAGCAAATTTCAACTGCATAACATTTAAAGGGAAGTCCATTAGTACAGTCAAATAAATTTTACAAAGTAGTCTTTTAAAAAGCTATGTAATATCACACTTTATTTTGTAAGATCTCTCTTGTTACTGGGAATAATAAGATACATGAGCAACACTCTCTCCTTTGTTTCAGTGACTGCCAAGTGATGCTACAAAAAAGTTCATTGAGTGAAAGAATTTGACAGGTTGAGTCGGTCAGTTAGAAATTAGACTGTTTATATTTCAGTATATTAGTAAGCACCATTTCTGGAAAAAAAATTCAACCCCATACAAGAAGAAGCTGATGGGTTTGTTCATAGTTAGTGGCTTTCTGATGTCTATTCAGGTAAGGCAGACTGACAGTGCTGTACAGCCTGTGAAGACCATCTGAAAACATAAATACAGGAAAGTTGTGGATAAACCCTTTTAGATGCTGAGAGCTGGGTTTGTTCATCAGAAACTTATTCCATTAACGGAACTTTCTAGTAACATTGACTCGATTATTTGCCTCATTCCGTGCATTTACTGCAATGTTTTCTAGTTTATCTTTAACCATTTAACTTCGTTTTTACGACTTATGTTTGATTTAATGTTACTGCATCACCTCCTCCCTTCTTCTCTTTTCTGCTTCTACCACATGTTGCATTTCTTAGGAGTCTGGAACAGTCAGGAGTCTGGAATCACCATCCCTGGAAGTGTTCAGAAGGTGTTGCATGTGGCACTTGGGGACATGGGTTAGGGGGGAACACAGTGCTGCTGGTTAATGCCTGGACTTGATGACCTTAGAAGTCTTTTCCAACCTTAATGATTCCATGATTCTAAATCTGGACTGTGAGGGCTCTAAACCAGAAACTGATGTTTTTCTGTATCAGAAACAGAACCCACTGATTTGTCCTTCGCTTTGCAAAGATATTAATTGACAAGGATTAGGAATTAGAACACCAGAATACAGCTTGCAAGGCAAGTGTGTTTGTGATCTCTGCAGACCGTATCAACACCTCAGTCAATAACTATGTTTGTTTAATGACTCTGGTAAGTACAAAACTAAGAACTGCCATACGAGGTCAGACTAAAGGTCCACTTAGCTCAACGTGTTGTATATTCTAACAGAAATTAGTACTGCATGCTTAGGAAACAGCACCTGTAGAGTAAGTG
This sequence comes from Platyrinchus mystaceus, assembly GCA_035041135.1. NCBI lineage: Eukaryota > Metazoa > Chordata > Aves > Passeriformes > Tyrannidae > Platyrinchus > Platyrinchus mystaceus. The sequence continues at coordinate 15,836,361 of JAWWLV010000021.1, read as the reverse complement.
CTGCCCTTGCTCTGCTCTCCCAGCTTCTGTGATTAGCAGTGCTGAAAGATGTCCTGAAAGGTGTAAAAGGGATCAATCCTCCTGTTTTACCATTCTTTGAAACCATTTACAGTTCTGATTTCCACAACATCCCATGGCAACGAGTTCCAAAATGTAAATACTGTGGAGTCCTCCCTTTGTCTCAATCCCCTAATCATTGCCTTTGCCTCGTATCTTCTCTGGTGCAATGAGAAATAACACTCATTTTTGACTTAACTAAACACCCCCCATTTGTCTTTTCCATACCATTCACACCTTCCTCAATCACTTCTTTTCCCATCCAGAAAGTTGTCCCAAGGTATCTTCCCTGACAGCCACTCCTCCTGAACACCCTGATGGCCCTTCCCTGCTTTACTGTCAGCTCTGGGTTCTCCTTGCAGTGGGCACAGCACTGCAGAGCTGGGAGCACAATATTCCCCAGGGACACGAGGATGATCATCCTCTCCTTCATTCTCAGATACTTTCTTACTAACATCTAACCTTGTGCTTCCCTGAGGGTTTGCTCTGACAAGCAGCAGTCCAGACCCCCCCCAGGGGCTGGAACACCTTTTCTGGGTGGGTGTCCTGGGGAGGGAGTGTGGTCACTGCTCTCCAGGACAGTGCAGTGATGCAGCCAGAGGTGTGGTGACTGCGGATCACTGGGAGATTCACTTCAAAAGCATGCACCTGATCCCAATTAAAATACAAACGTGGACACACCCAGAAACTTTTCCACAATGATTCCAAGATTTCTCCAGAATGGTAACAGTTTCTTCAGGGCTCATTTTTATGCATGTATGGTCAGGATTATTTTTCCTTTGATCGTTAGCTTGCGTTTATAAACACCAAATTTCAGCTGCTGTCGCCCAACTCTTCAATGTCAACCTTTGTCTTGACAATTTTAATAATAATCTATGAATTATCAAGAGTAATAGTGGTAATTTTCAGATAATTGATGATTCTGTTGTACAACACAGGCCCTAACACTGGTATTTGGAAACTATTCATAGACATCCCTTCTGTGAACCAGGTAGACTAAGAGATGACCAACTCTTCTGGATCACACCTTGGTGTCATTACCAACTGCTCCTGTGGGGTCTTACAATAAGGTTTGCTCAAAAAACACACCAGCCAGAGCCATTCTTATCTGAACACTGACTAAGAGTTCTGTGAGATGTGCCTTCCTTTAAAAATGTTAACTCTTGTACAAACAAGACACATGTTCACATGAATCTGCTGATTCTGTTTCTTTTGAAAGGTGCTACTAATCTGCCATGGATCTCAGACTTTGTGCTGTGATGAGCGCATTTAAGTGATTACTATAAGATGATTTAAAAAAAATAAATATAAATAAATGCAGTGAAGAGCCTTAGGGAAGAAAATATCCTCATTGTTTCTGTTTCACTCCTCTTAAAGAACGGGCTGCAAATTTTGGGGGTAGACTGTGAGAAATCTAGCGAAGTCCAGGTGGGGAAACTGCTGTTTTTAAACAGAAGTGTCTTTCTGACAGATGTTTTCAATGCTGGTTTTGTTTTAGTGTTTTGTTGTAGTCTGTTGCTCACACTGCCACCCTTTACCATTTTGTAGGAGCCAACCTATTTCCTCTTCTTGGTGAGCCATAAGAGGAATCATTCTGTCCTACACAGGTCAACCATATCAACTTCTTGGGAACGTTTTTAGAGACCTAACAGATTGGCAACAATATTTTATATCAGGACTAATAAGGAGATGATATTAAAATAGTGTTGTAATCTACATTTTCTCTGTGCAGTATAAGAAAATAGACTGAAGTGTATTTCCCTTCAGCTTTGCAATATTACCAATGCAAAGTTTTGATAATAAACAAAGAGTGTGACACAATTATTCAACAGGCCAAAATTATGAACTTCCTTTTGCCAAAATAAGAATATTTATATTTGCATGAATGTAAAGAAAGCCAGAATTCACATACCCCACTACCAGTTGCCCGGCATTGCCAACGTTTCACTTCAATGATATTGTTCTAATAGTTTCAATGCAAGGGACATTTAACTATTTAATTAACTTTTTTGCCAGTGTCAGGATGTCACTGCTATAAAATGTGCTGCAGAAAATGTCTGAAAAATATATATGGATAAGAAAGAACAACAAAAGGGGATTGCACTGATGAAAATGTACAGAGCCAAGAAACTGTAATGCTGCTAAAAGTCAAATGAATGGACAAAGCAATGCTATTTACAGCATAGCTGGCCATCACAAATACTCCATTGATTTAAAAAAAAATAATTAGCCCATTTCTTTCAATATTAGACCACATTTAAATTTTTCCATGATTTGAAATATCTCTAAATATTTTAACTTTCACAAGCAATTACTAAACAATGAGTTTGTTGCCGGGTTTTAATTTTGAATCCAAGACCAGCCTGAAGTAAAGCACCATATTTGTCATTCAGAAAATATTACAAAAAATGATGTCATTTTAACCTTTGAATGGCTCTCAGCACTGAATATGGGCACTGAGGGGAAGCACCTTCATTTCAGTGCCCTTGGTGGTGTCTTCACTGCAAATGTTGAGGCTTTCTGGGGGTATTTTCAGTGTCCCTCCCAAGCCAGCAGCACATTTACCCCGTGTCCCTTGAAGTAAACTACACTTGATCCAAATAAAACACTTTATCAAGCTTGTAACAAGAAATCAATTGGTTTTCAGTGCCCCAAAATATGCCCAGCAGTTTGCAGTGTAATGAGGAAGTTGGAGCCGTGGTAACAGAGTGACGCTGTAGGTAAACAAGACAGTCATTATGTGCATTGTAATGTTCCATATGCGGCTCTGCTCTGGAATTTCTGAGGGAGATAATGAATATTGCCAGAGTTATCCAGTTACACTTCAGAACCTCACTCAGTATCTTTCATTTAGAGGACCTCAGGTTAGCTCTGTTACTGGCTTTGAAGCTCCATTTATAGCTCAGTGTCCAGGTGATTGCCCGGTTCAGGACTGAAGAACAGGCTCTGCACTGCAAATCACACCTAATTGGGAAGAGAGTCCTGAAAACCTTCATCAGGCAACACAATTTCTACACTTCCACCAACCCAGGGCAATGCTGCTCAGAGGTGACCTGATTTTGAGGACAGTTGTCTTTAAATACTGATTTTGAGAACAGATCAATGATAATGTATAGATTAATAGCCAAGTTGTCAAAATAGTTGTTAGTAAAGCTTTTCCACTACAAAAATAAGGTGTTACTTACAGATGCTTGAGCTGCAGTATTACTGAAATCAGCACTGCACTCATCTTGCCAAGGTACAGAGCAGTAGGTGCTTAACTGTTCTATATTTCTCAGATCCTACTTGGAGCCACCGTTCTCTGCTTGTGACATCAGTCTTGTTCCTTCACCATGGAACAGTTATATCAATAAAGAGGTTGATTTGAGAAATATTAATAATGTTTACTTAAATACACCATCTTCTTGCAAGTCACCTCTGTCAAATACATGTGTGAAATAATTTAAAGAATAGATTTCTGCTTTTCATTTCTATTAGCAGATTTAAGTCTCTGTCTCTGCTAAAAAGTGACTCCATTGAAAGAGATGCAAGATGGAAAGCCACAATGCTCCAAAACTTGCATTTGCTCACTTTGTAAAACAAAGGTGATTTTCTGAGCCCTGCATCTGCAAACCAAACCTTGCATCCAAAAGCTCAACCCTGTTCTCTCCCACTTGCGTGTCTCCACATGTCATGAGGATTCAGCAGCCCAACCAGTGCCATTATTATCTTCAAGTTTTGACTTTGCTGGTACCTGAGTGCAGGTAGAAACGGGAGATGTTGCAATTATCTGGAAGTACATTATCTTTCTGGTGGATCACGTGAGCTGAAATAAACTGCAGCTTGTTCTTACAGTGCTGCATAAACAGACTGAGATTGGATTGAAACCTTCGCTGTGGTGGACAAGCTCCTGCCCATGGGTGTTGTATCATTTCAGTGAGAAGATTTTTTTTAAATTGCCACTTTTTCACTTTAAAGCAAACACTACTGAGTTTATTATTGTGATCCAGAAACACATGTGACAGTCCCCTTCAGAGATTTAGCGATAATCTTTAGATCATTTACCCAGGGTGGTGTAACACAATCTGACACAAGGTAAAATATGACTTTAGATTTCAACATCATCACCCCAAAAGTCTAATTGTGCTCATTATATACAAGCCCCCAAAATATTATGTAAAAAAAAAGCATCAAAGTCAGCTTGATGAGCATCTCTGTGATACTGATAACTGATTCACATACTCATCAATAAAGGGGGGGGTTATTGCAGTAAACAGGATGCTCTGGGCTAGGAAAAATAAAGTTAGGTGCACTGTTCCTATGGAATCTTTCCCCCTCTAAAGCCATCTCAAAGACTTGTAATACCAGAGTCTCTGTGAGAGAACTGTCAGGGTTCAGATAATGTGACAACTAAATTGTACATGCAAAATACAAAATGTTATTTTCAAGTTACTGACAACTTTAATGTGAATCAACAAACTTGGTATTTAAGAGTAAATACATTTCCCTTTCTGTTGGTTACCAATCTGAACGAGGATCTCCTGTCAGTGCAGCCAACAGAGTATGTGAATCACAAGGCAAACCAGGGCTGCCTTGCTGAAGGCCACTCTGAATACCCTTTTGTCAGTCCTTTATTTTCAGATTGTTATTTCTAAGGAACACACATCATAGGTCTTTAATATTTAACAGGTCACCTCTTATAAGGAAAACCAAGGGGAAAAAAAAAAAAGGGGGAATATTCCATGACACTTTCACCCACTCATAAAAGCTTGAAGTCATAAGCACATGGAAGTCAAGCAAAGCCAAACCAGCATTTCATCTATCCTGAGAATTACACTGAAGCATACACAGCATTCCTTACTGTTCAAGGGAAAAAATGTACTTAAAAAACGTCAAAACTAACACCTACATCCCACCATATAATGGAATAACTTGCTTTTGCTGTGAGTGTCTTGGTTCTAATACACAGCTCTAGAACTGAACTACCAGTAAACACAGAACTCCCAAGGGGTGTTCTTTTGCCTCTAGAAAAAATCAGTACCTGTTTCACAGTCCTAACCCAAATGTAATAGAGGTTTTTCAGATGATTAGATGCCATTTCTAAACAGAAAAAGGCACCTAGTTAACCAAACACTGAGGTTGTTTTGCCTGTGATCTTATTTTGCTTCAATATAAAGACAGTAATTGAATTTATCTCTAAGTTTAAAAGGTTGAAAAGCCTTTTAAAATAACATGACAGTAGAAAATGAATTGACTGACAAGATAAATATGCACATCTATTTCCAAAACTTGAAAAATTATAAAAGTTTCTTGAGTGCCACCAAAATATGAGAGGTTTGTATAGGTAATATGCACACTGTACTCCTTCATGTGCTTTATCATGGCTCCTAGATCGTGACTGGCTTTAACAAAAATGATTTTGCAGCCAGTATTAAATACTCCAAATTGCAGAGTTAATTACTGTCTTATTTGCTTATTAGCTCAGTAAGAATCCTTGAAGGGCTTGGATATTACTAAGGAGTCAAAATGGAATGAGGAGTGCAGTGTATCTTTGGAATTGCCATGATAAGACCCCAATTATTTATTTCCACCCACAGCCCCAAATTATTTCAAGGTAAACTCCTGGAACTGTTTAATGGTCATCCTGTGATCCATGTAATGTTCTATCAGTTCAGGAGGGCAGAGAAGAATGATGTGTCCAAGCAAGAACTTGGACTGCTCTGAAGGTACAAAGCTCTTCATCTCCTGTGCAAACTGGTGTGGGACATCCCAGCTCTAAGAGCTTCCTTCTAATAAATCCCCTTGATGCAGTTGGTTTTCTGGGAAGGGAAGAAGCAGGGAGGCAAAGCTGTCGATTTTTAACTGAAGCCACTACCAATTGCTGTCCATTAGACCTACAAACTCTTCAGCTTTCTAGACATTTCTTCTGACCTCTGTCATGGAGAACTTCACAGTGAAGACACAAAATGCAGATGGATTGACAACCAAAGCCCCCCATGTACTTTTCCCCACATGTTCAACACGTAGATGAAGATTTTACACCATGAGCAGTTGAGAAGGTCATATTCCAAACACCTCACATGACAAGGAATGAACAGCCACACTTCTTCCACTTACCTCTTCTGGTGGAGACAATTCTTTCATAGTTACTGGCTTTGATAAGCAGTAATGTACAATGATAAGCAAAAGTAGCTCAAATGGAGTGACAAAGAAAGGAAGTGAATTGGAGGCTTTGAACCACAGGACCAACAATTCACATCCATCGACGCAAATGCCTGCAAAGTGACTGGGCCTAACACTGGCTGCAAACTGGGCTGTTCCCTCACAGAACACCTACAGAGCAGGTCAGTCCTCGAGGAACCTCACTGGGATGCCACACAGTGGTACTCAGGGCACAGCCCACGTCCACCTGCCAAACGTCACCGTCTTGTGACACAAAGACCAGAAACAGACGAATTTTTTAACGACGAGTCAGAGCTAAACCAGCATGGTCACCATTAGCCTAAGACATACCAGCTTTATTTCCTTCTAGAACTAATCCAAACATGAGAAGAAAACTCAGACAACACCAGGCAAAGATCCTCCATGCATCCCAGAAACTACTGATACTAAAGTATCACTGACTTTTTCGTGTCAAAGTTATTCTTCGCTATTCCAGAGTCACAACAGCAACACAGCTGACATGAAATATCCTTAAAATTACAAAGTTAAATGGCAGATACTGCAAAATGGAGGGAAAAATGTCAGTGGCAGTATTCAGATCATCATGTACTTCCAATAATTTAACACCATGGAGGAGAGCTGAAGTGCTCTTCACTTCAGAGGAGGTCTGTGTCACACACAACAAAATACAGTCCTAGTAGAGCAATGTCATTCCTTAACTATGACCTCTATTAAAGACTTGGAAAGACAATGACAAAGTAAAAACTGCCTACGTGAAACCTGTCATATCCTCCACATCTTGCTCTTGAGACCCTACAGCAGATCATCAAGATCATCAAAAGCAGAGTAAGTCCAACCAAGTCCAACCAACCACAGCAGCAGTTCCACACCCAAGCACACCCTGATGGTTGAGCAGGTTGAGTATTGGCACACATCTCCAACTGGAAGGTGATGGTTTCAGTCCTAGCCCTTAAACTGTGCCCTCCAGAGAGCCACAACACAAACAGCCATTTCACCAGAAAACACCAAGAGCCTGAGGAGGTGCTCCAGATCAAGAAGTGTAGGACATCCAGTCACCTTTGGTGTCTTTAGATGGTAGACTTCCACCCTTGTTCCACTTACTGGAACCGGATATTTCAAACAACCATGTCCAGTCTGCCTTAATTTCAGCTTTCTCTCTTCTTCTCCTTCTCTGGCACGGCAAGAGTGGCTAGTCCCGTTCTCAGTTGGGGCATTAGAACTGGGCGCCAGAGGTCAAAATTCGCCAGGGTCTCCGGCCCCTTCTCCCCTCCCTGCCCCGACCGGCGGTGCCGATGCTGCCCCGGCGCTGTGGCCGCGGCCGAGCGGGCAGCGCCCGGCGGGCTGGGGGGCCCGGGGGCCGCCGCCCTCCCCTCCCGCAGCCCGGGCCGCCCGGAGCGGGGCCCCCGCCAAACTTTGCGGCCCGCGGGGAGCCCGGGCCCGGCCCGGCCGCCGCCCCCGCCACCCCCGCAGCACCCCGGGCAGGAGGTGAAGCAACCTGGCGCCGGCTCCTGCACTTTGCACAGCGGGCGCAGAGCCGCCTCCATCCCTGCGCCTCCCGGCAGCGCTAAGGCGCATTTTTTCGCACTAATCTGCACATTCAGCACGTCCAGAGCGCCTATGACTTTACCTGGACTTTCTCCACTCTCCGGGCTCATCACACCGCGATCGCCTCCCCATCCTACCGCTAACTCTCGCTCTCCTTCACTCCTTCCTCCTTCCCTCTTGCAAGGCCTGCTAAGATCAAGCCCGATGGAAAGTAGAGAGAGAAAGAGAAAGAGAGAGGCAGCGGGAAGGGAGGGGAGCCGCTCCATCCCTCCCTGCCCCCCCCCCGGGCACACACGCCAGCCCTTTTCCCCCCACCCCAGCCCGTCCCTCGGCGATTTCCTCCGCTCGTCGGCAACTACGAGGGCTCGGCGGAGCGGCTCCGAACGCGCCCCCGCTGCCCCCGGCGGCTCCCCGGCCGGCGCCCCCCCCGCCGCCCGCCCGCCCCGCGGCCCCCGCGACCTCGTAAAGGTCCCCCGAAGCCATGCTGGGGTGCGGGACCGGGCTCCTCCGCGCCGTCTCCCTCTCTCCACCTCTCCCGCTCCCCCACTCGCTCTCTCTGTTGAGTAAACTGTGTTTTGCAGAATGACAGGCTTTGGGGCTGGCTGTGCGCAGAATCAGAGGCGAGGAGAGCGGAGAGGCAGGCGGCGGGGCTGGCGTAACCAGCAGCAGCAGCAGCAGCAGCAGCTCGGGCGCACAGCGCCGGGAGCCGCGTCTCCCCCGCGGCGGCGGGGCCGGCGCCCCCCGCCCTCCCCTCACACCCCGCCCGCCGCCGCCGCCTCCCGCCCCGGGCGGGGACCGGGACCGGGACGGGTCCCCCCTGCGCCCTCCCTCCGGCAGGGAAAGTCCCCGGGCCGCTCTGACGGCGGCCTCCTCTGCCCCCCCCCCCCTCCGCCTTCTTCCCCCCCCTCGCCTCAAAACTCTTTCCGCGGCCAAAATAAATAAATAAAAAATAATAATTTTTTAAAAATAAAAAATAGAAGGGCGGGGGGAGACGGGGGGGCGGGGGGGCGAGGAGCGGGCGCTTGTCGGGGAGGGCCGCGCCGCCCGCCCAAGGTCACCACGGGGAGAGCCGGGCGCGGGGCCTCGGGCGGCCCTGCCGGCACCTTCCCGCCCCCTCGGCGCCGCATGGCCGCCCCACCCGGCCCGGCCATCGCCGAGGGGACGGCGGGGCCGGGAGCCCCCCGAGGAGGGGCGGCCCGGGGAGGGGCGGCAGCTCTCGCCCCCCGCTCCCCGCCGGGCACACCGGTGCCTCTCCCGCGCCCCCTCAGACATTTTGCGGCCGCCCCGGCTGAGGGGGAACCACGGGCCGCCCGCCACCTGCCCCCCACGTGGAGGCGGCGGCCGCCGTTTTGGAGCGGCCGAGGGACGTCGGGTGGCGCGAAGCCATCGGCCATCGACGCCTTGGAGCCGTCTGGGTCGTTTCTCTGAGGGGAAGACGCTGCTCCATGGCCACCGGGGGTGTCGCGGCGCTCCCCAGAGTGAGGGGGAGCGTGTGCCGGTGGTGCTGAGGGAGCCGGGCTGCACCTGGACTGATCCCCGTCCTTGTCAGCCATCAGCGCAGAGCCCAGAGCTCCTCCTGTGCCGGGAACCCCAGGTGACGAGCTTGGCTTGTCTCACACCAGCTCCGTAAGGGACATGAATCCGGACGTGTTCCAGAACCATCGGGATGCAATCCTGTGCTTGAGCGGGGAGGTGGAACCAGATGAGCCACTGTGGTCCCTTCCAACCTGCCCGATTCTGTGATTCTTTGAAGAAGAACAAGCTCACGGTGAGGGGAAGCTGATGGAGCCTTCGGGAGGCAGGGACCGGTGTTTGGTGAAGAGCCCTGAGGATGATGCCCTGGCCACCGTGAAGCCAAGGGCTGTTCCCTGCGGAGGCTCATGAGCATCATGTGTTCCTTCAGCTTTGCACCACGGTGTTTCTCCAGGTAAAGTTTAAGCGTCGTCTCAGTATTTTATTTGTTGATAGGAAAGCACACCATGAGGGTGTGCTCCAAACAGCCCTTCATGCCTTGGCTCCATAGCCAGCCTGCTCTAGTTGGCACTGGGTTTTGGCCCCCATGTTCTCAGCTCACAGCATTCCCTGGAGGAGCCTGGGAGCAGTGGTGGATGCTCCGTGGTCTGGTTTTGCCATAGTCATGGCTTTCGGTCGTCTTCATTCTGTTGGCATTTTTCATCTCTGGATTTCGGTCTATTGAATGGTGCTGCACTCCATGTGCATATGGGAGTTGGCACTGCCCAGGCTGTTCCCTGAGCACAGGTTGGAGACGGTCATTGAGGATGATAAGCTAAGCCTTGACATGGTTAATAAATGTTGCTGGTATTGAGTGCTGAATTATTTCTGAAATTTCATTTATCACCAAAAATCCTGGTGTTGTTCTAGTGGGGTGAAGCCAAAGACTCTCCTGACTGAGAGGTTTCCTGTTAAAAATATTGATATTGGGTATTTTGTCACTTTTTATCGTGGAAGTAGGAAATCACACATGCACATCCAGCTCTTGGTTGACCCCATCTCCTGAACTGTGAATATTACCTCTGGTGATTTTGAACTTGCCAGCTAACCAGCTTAGTATTGACTTAGAATTCAGTAGGAACTATCTAATGATAGTTTGGAGCTCAAAGATGTTTATGGTTTGTGTGGTCTGGGGGAGGGGGTGTGATAATGTTGAACTCCTAAGGACAAGCCACATATAAAACATAACTTGTTGCTTGTCTTGACTGTAGTAACTGGAGGGTTGTTCTCTGCTTTCGAATTTGCCAGCAGTATTTGACATTTGAAGAGTAAAATGTTGAAAAAATTAAGAAATACTGTAAACTACCCATGCCTAGTAATTCCAATAATTAGTGCAGCAAATACTTCTTAATTGCCAAGCAATGCATTACTTCATAATCACACCCTATGGTTTCTTCTTGATAGATCAATTATTTTGTCTTATTGTAAAGTGGCTTTTATTGTTTACGGTGGTGAATCAGCTCATTGAGCAAAACATAAGAATATATCCATCCATAAGTAGATATTTTAATACATTTCTCTTCAAAGTCTGATTTGCTACATTTGCTACAACTACATTTTGCTGCTTTCCACAGCAGTAAACAAAATGGCAGTGAGAGCCAGTGAGTCATTTTTCAGATGCATCCTGAAATATTCCTTCTCCGAAACTGTTGGCTGTCTTCATAGTATCAACTCTCTCCAAAGGTGCCATGAATGAATTAAAAAAAGTCCCTTCCCAAGCTGTAGAAGGAATATACATCTTTTATTTTGAGACAGATCTAATAACCAGACTGTTCTTTCTGGGCTTCTCTGTTCCTCTGCTCCCAGGCAGCTGAACTGAGACCAGCTCACCCTGCACCATATTGGAAGAAACCTCCATGACCTGGTTCTGTATTTGAAGCAATTACATTTACATTGTACCATGTTTAGGTCACTGTAACGTTGTCAATACTGTTGCTGTAAGATTTACGAGCCAAACAAATTGTAGCTTGGAAGTTTTGAAAGGATGAATGCTTTAGTGAATACTTTGAAGAGGGGAAACATCTTTTTCCTGATTACTCACTCCTCTTTTTAGAGTGCACAGTCCCTTGGGATTCGGTGGTGTGTGAGTCAATAGTGAGGAGCAGAAAGAGGACTTTTGCGATTGTCAGACCCAGAAAACGTTGATTGTGGTTTCAAGATGTATTTCCCTGTCGTTTAGCAGAAAACAAAGCTTTAAATTTTAAAAAATTCAAGTGGCCTTCATTTGCTCAGCAGGTCTTTATTGTTTTCTAGACAGGGCATGTGGTATCCCTCTGAGTCTTGTGGAAAAAAATAGGCGTACTTGAACTTATTATCATTTTTTTTTTTAGGGTTTCTGATAATAGATTTTCTGGAAATACATATTTCCCAATTTTATTTGCCTTCGAATGGAAGTATCTGTACTCTGAAATGAAATTGCAGCAAAATCCAGATTGTTGATCAAATTGCAAACTCTGAACTGAATGTTTTTGCTAAATATGTGATTATTCATTACTCTTATTGTTTCACTGCCTTCTCCTGTTTCCCATCCCAAGAGAGCAGTGCAGGCAAGGGAGGAATTCCAGGCGTGCTACGTCACACTCCAGCACTTCTTTGGATTTGGTGGATGCTCTGGTTTGCACTACTTTAATTACAGGAATTATCTCTCGGTCTGAATAAACTTAAAAGCAAAACTATTCTATTTCAGAAAGCAAAAACACTGTTGGCAATGGCTGAGCCATTGATCTGGCATTGATTGTTTTGCTGATCAGTCCAGGGCCGGACAAACAGCGTGGGCACTGCACAGTCCATGGTACAGCTCCCCCAGGGAGGGGATTTGCATCTGGCAACAGGGTTTGTGAAACGTCGCCTCGAGGGGTGGTGGTGTCTCCTGAGGAGGGAGGGAATAATCTGATAAATGAAGGAATGGAGAGGCTTCCTGTGCTAAGGTGCTCAGGACAAGAGGGCTCGGTCTTAAGTTGTGCCAGGGGAGGTTTAGGTTGGATTTTAGGAAGAAATTTTTTATAGAGAGAGTGATCAGACCTTGGAATGGGCTGCCCAGGGAGGGGGTGGAGTCACCATCTCTGAAGGTGTTTAAGGTGAGATTGGATGTGGTCTGGGCGGGGTTGGATCAAGGGTTGGACTTGATGATCTTGGAGGTCTTTTCCAACCTGGTTGATTCTGTGATTCTAAGTTATGAAAATTAAACGAGAGCAGTGTGAAACCAAGGCATGAGTGAAGGACAAGGAGCCAAAGGCGAATGCAAGGAGGAAGCTTTGGCTGTGTGAAGAAATGGGGGAGGCAAAGGGAATATTTTAGCAGTGGAAGCTGAAGGAAAAGCAGGGAACAAAGTAGCAAAATGTCTGTTGCCAACCTAAGAAGGCAGGATGACCAAAATGTGGAAAAAAGTTAGTGAGGGTGAAAATGAAAGAAGGAGTTTTAATGAGTTCCTAGAAGAAGAGATGACAGGAAATGGTGAGTGGCTGCAGCAGGAAGAGGAGAGTCACTCATGACTCACTCCACTGTTCTGTCTGGGTGACAGGCAGGATCATGGATTCCCAGGGCTTGGCACCATGATGGCTCCATACTCTCCCTTAGGCCTGAGGGAGCACTGGGATACCCCAGGAACCTTGTTCACAAAAATGATCCATGATGTGAAGTCAAATAGGAGCTGCAGAACAAGAGGAGGATGTCCTTGACATAAACACAAAATCTCAAAATTAGAGATAAGATGAATGTGAGCAAAATAAGAAGGCACCATGTCTTTTTTAATGATTGGTTTACATTGTTTTGTGACAAGAAGTAGATTTGGGCAAAGCCCAGTGTACTTTGCCCTGTGCCACGTTGTCTTTGAAAGCAAACAAGTGGTTGTGATCATTTGATTCTGGTGCTAAATTAATTGTCTTACTCCAAACCCTTCTTTGGATCTTATAACATGCAATTGCATATCATCAAGAGGAAGCATTTGCAATACCACAGTATAAGGCAACAAACAGGAATATGTAGAAAACAAAGCAATGTTTATTTGTTGTGGTACAGAATATAGAATCACAGAATCAGATGGGTTGGAAAGGACCTCTGAGATCATCAAGTCCAACCCTTGATCCACAGTTACTGGACTATGGCACTAAGTGCCATGTGCAATGGAACAGAACTTTTCTGGGGTTGACAGTATATTTTAATTGCTGCTGTTTTGAAAACTAACTTTACTTCTTAAGACTTTATTAGTTTGTTCTGTTCTATTAAGTATGGCCATTGTAGTTTTGCCTTATTTTGGGAAGAGGAAAAAAAGAAACTTTGACCAAAGATAAAATTAAGGTATCTTTGTCTTTCTCTGAACACATTGAGTGCCTCCCAGTGACACCAAAAATAACATCTTTCCACATTCTGCTCCCTCTTGTTTGCAAATGCTATTTTTCCCACCTGACATGTTGTAATAGGTAATAGGAAGGTGCCAAAACATTCCTGGTGGACGATTTGCTAAGCTATCAACTCAGGTGAAAAACATGGGAAGTTGTAGATCACCTGTAGAAGTCAGTCTCAAATGGGAACTCTTGTGTATACTGAGCTTTCAAAATTGCTGGTTCAACAGTGGAGTTTCAACAGATTTAGAAAATCATGATGTGCATCATTGAGGAGCAAATGGCACACATTGCTTTCCTATATTCCTGTATTTCCTGAAAATCAGGGAGCAGTCCAGTATTAGAGACTTTGGTTTATGGCCTTATTTTTTGTGTGAGTAGAGATGGAAGAGTGAAGTGGAGCTCAAGTGGTTTCTTCTTTTAAGGAACAAATGATGGTGTATAAACACCTAAGAATTTGAAATTGCCAACTAGAAAGTGCCAATTAGAGGAATTTGGGATAGTATTATCTGAACCAGATGCATAAGAATCATCACAAAGAATCTATAAATAGCAAGATGATAGAAAACAGTATAAGATATATCTATTCTCTTAGGGGAAGACTCCTGACACGTTCATTATGGTTTACACATATGTGATATTCAGGGTGATCACAGTGTATTACAGCACGTTAGGAAGATAATTTTTTTAAGCTGATTTTTCTCCCTGAAAACTTTGCTGTATAAAAATTGCACTGAACAAACGATATCTAACACACAAATACGTGTTTTGTGATTTTTAATCATGGACTCAGCCTGTATCACACTCACAAACCCCCTGTGTGCAGCTGGGCTGCTCATGAGGGTTGCCCAACAAAAGGAATATCACTGAAGGTAGTAATAATAACTCTGGAACTATGCAAGGACACAAAACATTTCAGGAAACTAAAAGAATTATTCCTTACTGATGAGGAAAACTATGGAGCTGGATCCATCCCTTAGAGGATTGCACACTGTCAGTATGTGAGGATGGGGAGCCTGAGGACACGAGGTGGCTTCAAGTCTGTTTTTCTGGGCTTACAAGCAAAAGCCCATGAAACACTGAAAATGCTTTAAAAATACATATTATTATAAGAGAAGGCACAACAGTGGTGGCTGGAGAAGGTCCCTGTAGTTCCCCCAGTCCAACCCTGCAGCTCAGCCCTGAGTCATGTAGAGCACATTCACTCATGACTGTCTCCAGCTGCGTTTTGAGCATCTCCAAAGATGAGGATTCCAAAACCTCTCTGTCCCAGCGTTCAACCGACCACCCTCAGAGTAAAAAAAAAAAGCTTTAAATTAGAATTCATCAAGCTACATTTAATAGGTTTAATTTTTATGAGATTTTTTTCAAAATGCACACTTTATCTGGTGGTCATTCACAAATCCTTTCTGTGCCTAGTTAGCCAGAGCTGCTAATGGCACACTTTTTAGGAGATGTGTGTATTCACAGGGGTTTTCTTTAGGAGCATGGAAACTAAGTTTTAAAGGAATATTTTTCTTCTTTAGGATGTTTTATGTTTTGAAATAACAGACGTTTAATGGTGCCTTATCATACAGCCTGCACTTTAAAAATATGCAAATATATCGTGCATGTTAATTATTTTTTCTTATAGCTGCCTTTAAATACGAGCTAGTGGAAGTCTCCATTTACATACAAGGGCTGGGTTTGGTTATGCCTCTAAGAAGAGAATTATACCCACTGTGAATCAATATGCAACAGGCTCTGTGTTGCAGTACATACTTAGCTATGCTAATCAGCAGGACTACTTTTTAGGGTAAGGGCTATAAACGAGGCCCTACGGGGCCCAGTACTGGAATTGCATTTATCTGCAGGAGAGGGACCCTCTGAAGCATTCCTGACACAATTTTTGATAAAGGACTGGGAAACTGGTAATACCTTCTTCTGAGGAGTTATTCTAAGTTTTCATATCATCTTTTTTATTTTTAGGCTTTAGAATTGTCAGGAATCTAACTCTGTTTCGTTTTCGCATCGGGGTGATTTTTAAGAGTTTTAAATCCATTTGCAGTACTGATTTCCAAATAATGAACCATTAAACTTTTCTGTAGTGTCTCCACCAGAGTGTGTCGGCACAGATGAGGTGGCAGCCAACCCACCTGTGGGAGGTGTGGACTGGTCCACAGCCCCCATAATGGGCCTTTCTTAAACCAAAATGGACTGATTTAGACTGAGAGTTTAAAAGAACTCAAGGAAAAAGCCTAGTTTTAATTTGAAAGACCAGTTCATTTGTCAGTGTGAACGGAGAGTAATTCTTGAAAAATCAGGGAATGTAAAACCTGAGCAGAGACCAGAATCAGGTCTGTACCTTTACACTCAGCCCCACATTTCCTTCATGCTCTGCTTGGAACAAAGCAAGCTGAGCATGTTAAAAGCCACAGCCTGAAAGCTGAACTTTCAGAGAATTTAAAGTACAGATTTCACTGTAGCAACAGCAATTCACCTTCCCCGAAATTCTGGCCTGGAGTCTTTAAATGGAGATAAATCCCGTGTTGATAAGAACCAAGGACTTGCTCCCAACTCGCCTCTCACCGCTTGGTCTTCCTAGGTGTTATTTTGGTTCTATAACAGTGCATTAATTTTGCTTCTTCATCTGCTCTCTTGGCAACATGTTACTTTTGGTTCAGAGGTCCCTGAAAGCACAAGTTGTGACTTTGTTTCAGCTTGGCATTTTGGTCAGTTATAGTTGCAGTTCTCATTGACTTGTATCCCTGTGTGTTCCCTCTGTTGTTAACCAGTTAGACCAAACCAAATTAGCCTGTCTAAACTTACTGTCTGGAAATAAGAGCTGTGTTTTGTTTATGTGTGAGTTCCTGCAACACATTGTTTGCAAGTATGTGATACAGATAACTTTTCATACCAATATTGGTGCTAATATTAGCAGATAAAAATCTTGGTTTGCTTTTTTTTTGTTATCTTGAACAGCCTCTCAGTTGCACTTTTTTTTGTGCACAAACCAGTCCATTTTCATTCTAATTCTGGGTAAGGAAACATATAATTTTCTGTTCTAGTTTTAATAACACAGTTTCAGAGCATGTGTCAACTAAGTATCCCTGTGAAAACGGCTACCAATTCCTTATCACTGCGTTTGTTCGTTTTCCCCCTCTAATGCAGAAATCTTTGACAGGTGCTCTCCTCCTGCTTGTTCCCCCAAACTGAATTTCAGTTCTGCTGTGGCAGTAAGGGCTGATGTCTCAGGTGAACACTTGGCCTCCCTGCAAACTTTAAATTGATATGGAGATTGGGACCTTGCACCTGATGCCACTGTGCTGGGTAGGGATAATTTCCAATCCCTTTGTTGATGCAAAGCAGCACAAAAGTGTTTCTGTGCTCAGGGCTGTGCTGTGGTAGCAGTTGGGCCATGTTGGTGGTTGGAGGACTAAGAACCTCGTGGAAGAGAGGGCTGAGGGACAAAGATTTGTGTAGTCCCAAGAAGAGAAGCCTAAAGGGGATCTAATCGTGGTCCTAAAAGATGGTAATGGGGAGGATGTGCCAGACTTTTCTGAGAGATGGGGCAAGAGGATATGGGGCAGTGGTCAC
The DNA here is from genome assembly GCA_035041135.1 of Platyrinchus mystaceus. Classification (NCBI taxonomy): domain Eukaryota; kingdom Metazoa; phylum Chordata; class Aves; order Passeriformes; family Tyrannidae; genus Platyrinchus; species Platyrinchus mystaceus. The sequence goes on along the minus strand of JAWWLV010000021.1, from coordinate 15,819,169 downwards.
AAGTTGCCAGAAGGGAAAATATGACTGACAGAAGGAAAAAGAATCATAATGAGAGAGGCAAAGTGCTGGGACAGATGCCTGTAGAGGCTATGGATTCTCCATCTTCAGAGATTTTCAAGACTCAACTGGACAAGGCCCTGGGCTGTCTTGTCTAACTTTGAAATTAGCCCTTCTTTGAGAAAGAAGTTGGGCTGGGTGACCTCCAGGGGTTCTTTTCATGCTCAGCTATTCTGTAATTCCCTAAAACCGGAGGGAAAGATCTGAGATTTTTTCCCCTTGATCTGTAACTTCAGTTCTAAGGATTTTACTCCTTGAAATTGCAAGTGTTAACATCATGTCAGTGCATAGTTAGACGAAATAAAAGTGTTCAAATTACCTTGTGTGGGTGGAGGTAATCTGTGCAGCCTTGAACTGCAAATAGTAATTAAATAGGGTGGTAGCAGAATGTATCCTGTGCTGGAGCTCCTGCTCTCTGCATTGCTGGGAGCTCTTCCTTCACTGCCTCGTGTGCGAGGAACCAGCGCAGCTTCAGCCGCAGGAAGGCAGGAAAAGGGGGAACTTGGGAGACACTCATGGTCTGGCTGGGGTTGTTGTGAGACTGATGCTCGAAAGTGGAGTAAAACAACCACAAAAGGCTAGTGCAACACACCTGCAGTTGGGTGTTTGGCATTGCTGAGAGGACAGTGTTTTCTACTCTTCGTGTTCATCCGTGTGCCTTTTATGTTTGGGTTTCGGGCTGTTTCAAAGTCTGACTCTTGAACTTTTCACAAGTGTGTTGCTGAGGGACAGAACCCAATCATAGAATCATAGAATCAGATGGATTAAAAGGACCTCTGAGATCATCAAGTCTAACCCTTGATTCACTACCACCACAGTTACGAGACTATGGCACCAAGTGCCACATCCAGTCTCTTCCTAAATACCTCCAGGGACGGAGAATCTGCCACCTCCCTGGGCAGCCCATTGCAATGCCTGAGGACATGTCCAAGGACATGGTCACTGCTGGCTGCTGGCTGGTTCTTGTGTGCACCTGCCAACATCTGACATTCAGGAAGGGGTAGAGTTGGCTGATGTGCCTGGTCACTCCTTCTGCCTTGGCAGTCTTGGTGCTGCTTGGTGAGCAGGAGCTGCAGCCTGAACGAGAGCTCCTTGGAGGGTTCAGAGCTCAGCAGGCCTGTTCTGGGGGGTTTCCTTGGTTCCTCAGGGCAGCAGAGACAGTGCTTGGAAATGAGAGCTGCAGTTACAGTCCCACACCACCAGTCCCACACTGTGTGCCACCTTCCCATGCATCTGCACAGGGTTGGGTTGTGGTCAGCTGCCAGGATTCAGGACTGATGGAGCCACACCTATGGCAAAGATACCGCTCTTTGCTTGTGGGTCGGGAACGTGGCTGTGCACAGTGTCTGTCAGCCGTGGCCAAATCACCTCTTCCTGCACCTGCCATCTGCCCAGAAACCCCTCCCCTCCTGTCCAAAGGTCCCTTTCCCTTGCTGCCTGCCAGTGAATCCTTCCTGACCCGCCCAGGACGTCTCACCACGGCCAGCAGCGCGTGTGGGTGTGGTGCTGCTCGGTGTCATGGACTTCTCAGAGCTCACGGACGAGCTGGGACCTGGACTCTGCCTAACTCCTGTGATTGCTTCAGTGGCTCTGCTGTCACACGGTGGTGACACCCTAGGACTGCCCTTGGCTCCTTCTGGTGCAGCCTGTTGTCTCAGCACCTGCCTCCTTGATGACTCTATCAGTGCAATGGAAAGACTGAAAAAGCATTTAATGTGGAGGAAGGGTCACAAAAACAGTGCTCTGCTCCCAGCTAGGAAAGGAAAATACATCTGTGAAATATGTTTGGAGTCTTGAGTTTCAGGTCTACATAGACTGTTATTCATGTCACAAAACCAGTCACTTTTTCTTTGGGTCTCAAAAGAGTAATGCTAGTGGGTGTAAACCCAGAACCTGTCATCTCAGTCTTTATGTTGTTAGCTGTCACCTTTCTCGGGTAGTAAAATTGCTTACAGGGCAAATCTTGTCTCTGCTTTCACACAGTGAATAGGACAGAACTAACTCGGGTCAGGGGCTGTCTAAGAGAACACTGAGAACACACCACTGATGTTAACTGAGCTGCAAGGTGCCACCCTGAAAAGCAGTATTTCCACTTGACAGTTAGAAAACTTATTCCTACAGAAACGTAATGAGGGAGATTAATTTCAGATGTAGTGGATGTATTGAGCTATCTCGCTTCAGATCAAATAATATTCCTTTCTCTCAATAGTATCTCTCTAGTGAAGGCAGTCATGGAGGAAATTTCATATGTGGACTGAGAATATGTAAAGTTACAAAAAGAAACTATTTCTTATCAGAGGAAAGAGACTATAAATATCAGGAGTCACTGTTGGGGCCTAAAGTAAAACTGAGCAATAACAGATAAACCTTCTAACTCATGAGGACTTCTAAATCAAATAACTGATCAGTTATGTTTGCAAATGCTCCTTTGACCTGTGATTGGTCTTGAGAGCTATGCAAGACCCGATGGCCTTAAAGACTCTTGTAACACACTCTCACCTCTCTTTTCAGTAGAAATGACTCTTTTTCTATTATTTTATTGAGAGGTAGTTCATTGCTGAAGGTTTCAGAGCTACCCAGGGAGGGAAGGAAAATGATGATATGTTGAAGAGATGTACCAACCTTATCCTTCACCTACATTAGTCTTTGGAACATAATATTTAAGCAACAAATCTCCTGCTTGGTAATATGTATTGCTGTTGTCCTGCTGTGGTGTCTTCAGAATGTACTCTGTAAAATCATGTTGAACCACAGCAGTGACACATTGTGTGTGTTAAAACTAGATAGAAAGGATTAATTTTGTAGTTTATGTGTCTTTCTTTGTGTGTGTCCATGATAGATGGACGTGACAGGGGTGTCCCAAGTGCACTCTGAATACTGAATCATTCATAAATGCCATTGATGAGTGTTCACCTTTCGGGTTGGCAAATGCAGCGATTCCCCTGCCCTCACTGTCTTTCTGTGCTTGTCAGCAATGGACTTTTACACAAAGGGAGTGGTGGGACAGCACTGAGTCTCCTCTCCCTGCTCCAGGGCATCAGATGTGTTCACTGGATGAGAAAGAGAGGCAGTGCCTTTCTGACCTATCATCCTGAAATTCCTTTGCTGGGAGACGTTCAGGGTAGAATTTATAAGGGAATTTATTGGGTAGAGTACAAAAAACCCAACAAAACCCAGCAAACAATGACCATCCCAAAGCCTGAGAAATAAAAGACAGAAAATTTAGAGCATTAAAATCCCTTCTGTCACATCAACACTAGTTTGTTCATTTGGTGCTTTCTGTTACAGACTTTCAGGCATTCACTGCTTTGAGGTTTCCAGGAAATCCTGAGCTTTTTCTAATACTGAAGCTAATTTTCAGTGTGTTTTTTTTTACTTTTCTTCATCAAAGTCAACACTGACTCACCAAATGTGACTATATACTCTCTGTTTTTTTCTTTTCCACTGTTGCTGTTGTATTTTCCCAGTTCTTTTCCCAGAGTATGTTTATTTTATCCATCACGAAGTCCGTGGGCGATGTAGTTACCTCAATCTTCGTGTAATATGTTGTTGCATAGACATATGTCCAATTTCTGTTACCTAGGCTGTCACTAAACCTTTATAACCTGCCCCCTCACTGGACTTGGTTAAAAACCTTTTGAGAACTTCTGAAAAATTAAGACTGATGTCCATCCAATAAAAAGAACCCTCGAGGGCTTTGTGGTTTTGTTCTTAGATCAAATACTTCA
>JAWWLV010000021.1:15803770-15815284 GCA_035041135.1 Platyrinchus mystaceus | reverse complement strand
GGGTCAGTCAAGGCTCCCCAGTAGTTTCAGAAGTTCTCAGTGTCTTCATTTTTGCAGGGATGCAAACCTGGCCCTTTAGGATGCTCATGGACAGTTAATTTTTACCGTGCTCCTGAAGCTCATTAGGTGAGTGGAAGACCTATTTTAGGATAAGGAACTAAAAAAACCACTTGGCTTGTTCAGCTTAGGAGGAGAAAAACTGAAAGACAATATGAATACCTGAGGGAATAAATGCAAGGCATGGAAAAGAGCTGTTGAGCTAAAGGGCAGTATTTGCTTATGAAAAAAAAATTGGTCTAAACTGGCCATGAATATTTTCTGGCTGCAAATCAGAAGAAGTTTTTTTTTTAAATTTTATGAGGTTCTGGAACAGCCTGCAAATGAAGTAGTGGGTTCAGAGGAAGAACAGCTGCTTTTAAGGTGGAGCTCAATACTTCTATGAAAAGGATTATATAACATGGTGCCTACAGACTGCATGTGATGACTCAGGAGATCCCTTCCAGTCCTGTGTTCCTAAATTTTCCTGAGCAATTCAAGAGTGAGAAGAAAATGTCAATTTTAAACAATTTGTAGCTCGGTTCAGCCCAAGTACAATTAAATGGGATAAAGGAAAGGCACTTCTTTAGCTGGAGGGCATTCTGCCTTCTGCATTTCAAAGGCCTGTGGCAACCCTGGTAGCTTGTCAAAATGGTTGTGAGGATCTCTTACAACACAAGGGTTCAGACATTGTAAATCTGGGACCTGCCAATAACAATAATGTTTAATGTCTTTTTTTAAAACTTTCTAAATCCTCCCTCCCCCCTAACCTATGGGAGGAGAAAGAAGAAGAAGCTCCATTTTCATCATGTTAGAGGGAAGGATTGGTATAATCCTTTCCAGGGAAAATTACTGTGCTGATGTGGATGAGCTGTGGCACGAGACTGGTCAGTACACAAGTGTTATGGGCAAGAAGTTGTAGGAAATGTTCTCCTCCATTAGTTTGTTGGTGAGATGCCACATACATTTTAGAGAGGAATTTTGTTATGTTTTACCAGGTCTGGAGCACTGGTTCAGTAATGAAATTCTCCATGCCCATTACACAAACTCCCTTTATCAACACATACATCTTGTTACTGATTGGAAATGCTGTAGAACTCTACAGCAAGGCTGAAAAAACTGGGAGGTGAAAAGATGTGTATCAAGGCATGTTCTTTTTTGCAAGCTTTTCTTTCAGCATTTGGGATATTCTTGTGTGTTAGGCTCACTAGAAACTCTTGCTTTGGCCTGGATTAATCCCTAAAAGCAGAACACAAATTACTTTGTACTTGTGGATTAAGAGTCACTTAATGAGGACAGTTGGTATTGCCTCTTCAGTTTGGCTGAGTTTCTTATGAGCCAAAAGCCTCTCCAGGACTGCAGCTCTCACCTGCAAAAACCCATCTGAGAAATAACCAGTCAGTGCATTTTCTTCCTGGCCTAATTGCATTTCTCATGAATCAGCTAAACCCACCGTGGGACCTCAGCAGCTATTTCTGGGTCCCTGAGGGGAGGTGGGGATTGCAGGAAGCTTGCAGCATTGCTGTGCTACTGCAAGCAAATTTATCAGTGTCAATGGTTTCCAGACTCTTAGGCTGAGCATTAAAACCAGTGTTTCCAAGTAGGACATTTGTCATCAAAACTTTTTTTTTTTTTCTGGAAAAAAATGGCTTTTCAATTAAATAGCAACTTTTGGGATGGAAGAAGAACAACTTTTGTTGGTACATCCATTTCTTTACTCAAAATCTGAAAACATACAAATGTTCTCAATTCTGATAATCAAGAACATATTGTTATACCGACCCCCTTTTCCAAATTTATTCAAATATTTTTGTCGCCGATCGAAACTTCCCGTGAAAGAAAAAAACAAATGTGGCTTCCCAGCTGTGCCTCTGCTTTGTACTGTTGGGGTTTTCACAGGTGGGGTTTGTCTGTGGGAATTTTGAATCCCTTACATCTGCAATAAAAAGGGTAAAAAGTACTTGTAATCCTTGCTGAGTGTGTGTCCTCGCTCACCGTTAGCCAGCGCTTACACTGTCGTGTTTCAGAAAACCCAAATGGAACTGTAATGTTTCTGTTGTTCTCGAGTGTAGCACTGACATTTCCTACAGTGAAAAGGTTACCTTTTTTTTTTTTTTTTTCTTTTCTGTATGTTATGTTTCTATGTGAAGAATATTCCAACTTTCAGGTAAAATGCACTGAGAGAACCCTGGCTTGTCTTTTAGCATCCATTACTAAGCGTCTGAATTCTCCAAAGTGCAGGATGATGCTTTATGCTGCTAATGACTGACTGACCTTTCTATTAACACCACTTGGAGGGCAGTTTAGTGGCTTACCTCTTTAGCAAAATTAATAAATTCAGGGGTTTCATTAATGAGCATTTTGATTCATAGTTCTGCTTTAAAACATAATTATATGTTACTCATAATGTGGCTTATACCGCGCTGTGTTCTGTCTCTTCATTCGAAAGCTGCCCTGTGATGGAGTTGCATTTCCATTCTTTCTTTTATCCCCAAAGCCACATCTTGAAATCAGTGGGGCCACATCATTGCAACAGAGAAGTATTTGGCTCTGCATCGTCGGCGAGTCTCGTCTCCACACATTGTTCTTGTTGTGACTGCAAAACATATGTCCCATTACTTCTGTTGTGGAAATATCAAGTGAGACGTAGAATGTCAACTGCAGTTGTTCATGGAGAGTGTAAAGGCAGGGGAAGCCTTTGGAATAAGTGCTGGAACCTGAAGAAGAGCCCTTCCCATCACTTACTCTAAAATACTGAGGCCAGAGACCTGGTAGACATTGGTTGTTTTCTGATACAGAACTTTGCACTTTCTGAAATTGGGAGATTTATCTCACCTTTTCTCTTTGGAAGTCTGTTGTTTGGGAATACGCTGAATACCTTTCCTTTTTTTCCCCTGTTAGCAAGTAAACCTCTCCTTGAGCTTTCAGCCAGCAAGAAGGTAGTTATGCACTTAAATATGGTAATTATTTTTATGTGAGGAGGACCAGGATAGAAAATTTTCATACCGCTGCAGCTGCTTAACCAAAACAATTTCTCACAGGCATTTTTTTCCTACAAGGAAACTGAAGCAGACATGAGTCAGCAGTGCACCCCGAGTGAGTCAGCAGTTTATCTGATTTGGGGGATTTGACTATAACTGGTGCAATTAAAAAGAAAAGGCAGCAGGAATTCAAGTAAATGACTCCATCACTGCACTCATTTCCTCAGTGCAGGCAGAAAGTTGTCCATAGGTTGTTGCATTCTCTGCATTTGCTAAAAAGTGAAAGGAATGAGGTGTTTGGGTGTCTCCAGCTCAGATCTCACCACCTCGAGTCTTGGATTGCCGTGTTGGACGTCTGGTGACGCTTCCTGGTTTGTGCCAAAGAGCTCAGCCTGCTCTGCACACACCATTTCTCACAAACACTGGTTCCTGTGCTGGTGAGGGTGGTGGTTCCTCTGTGTGCACGGGGTGGGAAGACCCGAACACCCACATGGATCCGGTGCTGCTCAGCTGAATCCCTCGTGTATGGAGGTTCCAGCACTTCCAGCTGGAGGTGTGTGTCTGCTGGAAGGTGTTTGTGTGTCATGGGTATGGCCTAGGTGGGAGTTAAAAACTGATTTTGTTACTGATTTCATTACTAATTTCATGTACTTCAATCATTGCTCCCAACAAGGATGTCACTTATTTTAGATGTACCCTGATATTTTCTATTTAGGGTTGCTGCTCATTATTCGGGTTAAACCAGTGATGCTGGTCTGTGGTGCCTCTCTGTGCTTTTGCTCTGGCTGTGATTGTGAGGACATCCACCACCTCCACCACTGCTCTGGAAGCTGTAACAATGTCCCAACAAAAGCCAAGTGCATTAATCTGTTAGAGAGCAGAGTTTTTTGTTGAAGTCCCCACCCTTTCATTTTAAAGGTCGCACGGTGACATCAAAGATCAATAAACAGTTAATGTGTTATATTTCCGTGGTGGGGAAAGGAGCAGATTAAGAACTGCTATAAAACACAATTGTACTTTTTCAGTGGTTACAGCTTTGCTTTTTGACTTGGGGTATTATTTATGCAATTGCCAGAATCCCATGAATCCCTCATAAACGAGTTGTGAAATCCAATAGTGTATCCTGGCCAGGTAAATAAATGGGGACAAAACATGATAATGGCTTTCACATTTTGTATCCTGTGTGTTTTATCTCAGATAAATAGACTCAATAAATGTTACAGTATATGCACTTGTGCCACAAATATTGCATTTGATTCCTAATGGCTCATAAAGTGCCTTTTGCAAACCTTCAAAAAAATGTCAGTCTGTTCTGTGGAAAATGTATTTGAGTACTAAATTTACTTTATACTATTTGCCCTACTGAACTTTTCTTCTCGTGTTTCTGAACTATGTAGATAATAAAATTTATGTTTTGGGTTTGATCTGCCTCTTGGTTACAAACATCTTAATTCCACTGAAGTGGTACAAGCTGGAGTCTTTACATCCTGTGGCGTTTTAATGTGTTCAATATTATATTAACATAAGAATAATAATATCAAACCCTATTATAAGCTACATGAATTTTATTATTTGAACTTACAAACCAAAAGTAATTTACAATATTGCATCAGAGTAAGTCTAAATTATGTTACAGAGATCTGCATTATGTAGAATGGATCCTCCATCATGTTTAACACAGTTTGACCTTGTGGGATATGACTGAGGGTGTAAACTGAGATATTGGTGGTAAAATAGAGGATGGATCAGCATCAGCTCTGGTCTGGTGACTTTTGATCACTTGAATTAGGACTCAGTTGAAATTTTGTGTTAATATGAGGGTAATCTTTAGCTAAAATAGGTTTAGATAAATTATCTGACCATTGTCACAAGTTAATGCATTAATGCTTAAGTCAACTTGGGAAGTTACAGAAAAGCTGAAAATCTAACTTTGTAAAGCAATATTCCATAACTGGTAACTTGGAATAAGCTTGTTTCATCTGAGACCAGAATTTTATAGACGTGGTTCATGAAGAGTGAAGAGCTATTTATTGGAAGTAGAATGTGGCACATATTGATAGAGCCAAATGTAGTTACATCTGATGGTGGTATTTGCTCCACATTTATTTCAGTGCTTAGGATGATGCAGTCCCAGATGATTCCATTTATGTGTAGTGGGAAGTTACTGTAAGTTACAAAGACAAGGCTAATATATAATTTCTCATAGTAGTTCCATACAGACTCGTACCAGAATAACTAGTGAATGGTTGCAAGATGTCAGTAAATCTGGGCCACAGAATATTAAAATTGTAGAATCTGAGTTAGTTAAGATTCATCATATTCCTGTTATTACATCGATGTTACTGAGGATTCCATGTGCGTTGTGTCTGTGGTGTTTGAGTGGTCTCTGATCATCATAAATCCTCGAGCTAAAGAAAATGGAAAGCTGAAATGGCAGCACGGTGAAGCCTCTATCCAGAATTCCAGGAAACTCCAGGGAGGTTTTCTTTAACTTGTATTAGTCTGTAGAAAGTTATTTAATGTTCAGAGTTTGTTGACCCTGAGGAACAGTATAAAACATATAGTGGTACTTGGCTAAATATTTGTGAGAAAAGCGCAGCGACAGCCAGAGAGCCGCCCTTAGACCTGGTGTTCCTTCAGGGAGCCATTAGGAACCCATCCACTTCCAGCCAAGCCTTTCAAAGCCTTCCCATCAAATGAGATGGGATTGAGCCAGATCTTTTGGCTGGAATAGTCAAGTACGTTCTTCAAGCAGTTAATTTCAATAAGTGACAGGAGAACTACACGGAAAAAAAAGGCATGAGAATATACTTGGTAGATAAATGTGTTCATCTTCAAATTTTTGATCAGAAAACTGAAGTCTGAATTAGTTAATTATCCTGTTAAATCAGCTCACGTGTCCAAAAGATTCTGAAACAAAATCTGTTAGGCAATAAAATTAAAATATTAAAAAAGACCTGTGAGCAAACACTGACAACTGAGCCTACCTTGAGCCTGTTCACCCCTGTCCTGTCCCCAGGAGATTCCAGAGGAGGTTTCCAAGGAGCTGCCATTGCTGTTGCTCTGTAGGCAGGATGTGATTGACTGGACTGGTTGTTGCTCCATGTCATCTGATCCACCACACAAGAGTCATTTGTTTAAAACCTGTCAGAAGTTCAGCCTTTTAATAAGAGGGAGATTCCTGTAATCTGCAATAATAGGAATCAAAAATGTATTACACACTTTTATGTGTCTTACGTAAATATTCTAGAAATAATTAATGTACAAAAAAGTGTCTCAAGGTGACTCCCCCGAGGCCAGTGATGTATGTGCCATTCCCTTAGTGAGGTCAGGATTTGGTAAGAGAGAGTGATTAAAATGAGAATTAAACTGTGAGTTGTAGGGAGACTTGTGTGCCCTCCAGAGATAATGTAGTAAGGCTGCTCTGTGAGGGGATCCTCAGAGACGCTGATATTTGTCTGAAAACCGCAAGCAACAATTTTTTTCCCCCTGTTTAAAATTAAAGAACTTCTTTTTTTCAGTCATGAAGTGTTAGAGACACTCTGTTCTCTTCAGAAAACGAGTCTCTCATCTTACTCAGCCTGGCTGTGCATGTGATGCTCCCCAAAATGTGATGTACACGTGTGTCTGGATGGACACTGTGCCTGGGAGGACCAAGAGATCTCCCACAAGGTGTTTATGAACAGGCATAAACCATCTCCACCTTTCATCACAGCAGCAATGCCCTGGACGTGTTTTTATGTACTTAACAAGTCCTGAAAGAGTCAGTGACTCGAAATCTTTAGTGTAGAATGCCCTGACTAAAAGAGTTTATGAGGTGTATAATGTCTCATGCTCTGTACTTCCTAAGTACCAGATTGACTTTTGCAGCTCAAATAAAATCTGACACGCTGGGTCTTCTGACACATCAGCAGATAAACAGCTCTCAAAGGTTGGGACCAATGTGTGTCCAAAGTCTGCCCCACCTTTGTGTAGCTTAAATGTGTTGTGGACAGGGAGGTCAGGGAACAGGAGGCTTTAAAAAGCAAGTTTAGAAGCCTGTTCAGTTTGGTTAATATGATCAGACTTCTCTTGTTTTAGGAGGCAAAATACAGGTTGTTGCCTTGGGTTTTCTGACCTAATGTACAAGGAATTTGTGGGTATATCCAGTCAATAATAATAAGGGACTTTATTTGAGGTGATAGAACGGTTGCTGTTGTAGCTCTGTAGACAATTGTCACATCTCCTTAGAAAGAGAGCAGCTGTAGTTTCTAAGTCATTAATGGCCTTTTCCAAGAGCTGTGTTTCTCTGGGCTTGTCTTTCTTTTTCAGTATAGACAGTTCTGAGACTTTTGAAGTTTTCCCTCATTTTACTGTTAAGAATTTTATCCAGAGTTGGTGGAAAACCTCTCTTACTTGTTGCTGTAGCTAATAGCTTCAAACTGCATATATTGCATTTGAGATAGACGTGGATGGAGAAATTTCAAGTGTCATATTCCATTAGAGTGTGAAATTCCATGAAAGCTAAAGCACATTGTAAAATTGCATTGTCTTCCCCATCAGTTAGCTTCAAGAAAGAAAGAGCTCACAAAAATGTCAAAACTCAGTAAACTCCATATTAAATATAATGAGCTTTTGGCTTTGGTACTGCCAGAATCACTGGCAGATAAAAATGTTGTTTTAAACCTTCATAGAATATTTCTCCTGTTTTCTAGCTTGAATTTTTTCAAGAATGGTTCATACACCCGGGCAATTTGTTGTTAATACAATGCTGTCATACAGCTTAAATAGACATTCACTGTGTTTATATCTCTAATATACTTCAGACATCAATCACAAGCCTTTTCAGGCTTCAGTTTGCTAGACTGAGCCTAAGTTCATTTCGTTTTCTTGTGGAAGATAAGCTCTGCCTTACCCATTCATCTCAGTAATGATTTTCTGTGCTTGCTCCAGTTGATGTTCATTTTTCTCCAATGGGGGTTTTCGAGGCTGCTCATAACGCCGGGACAGGAGTGATTCCAGTGTCTTGGACAGGGGCAAAATAGAAATCTTTCAGCTGTCCCCTAAGCCTGAATCATGGCCTCATGGAATTGCTGAAGTTTGGAAGAGACATCTGGGGAAATGATACTCCAACCCCCCTGCTCAGAGCAGGGCCGGGATGTCACTCAGCTCAGGGTGTCACCTTAATACGCAGCAAAAATTGGATGGTGAGAAAAATCAGAAAGAAATATAAACAATCCATAAAGCATCATGGTGTCAGTGCATGGTGTGCACGTTAATGCAGAGCACTGTGTGTAAGTTTTGGTTCTGTGCCTCGAAGGAAATGCAACAGAACTCCAGGAGATGGAAAATCATGGCAACAGGGATGAAGCTGCATCCTTGCAGGGAATTAATGAAGAGTAGGACTCTTTAATCTTAATTTCATGTCATAAATGAAAGCTGTGATAGATACCCATAAAATCATGGAAAAAGAGAGGAGGAGATTCTCACTGTGCCTTCCAACGAGATGTGGGGCGAGAAATGGAAGCAGCAGCAGGTTCAGAACAGCCAAGGGAGATTCTCCTTCAGAGCAGGGGGGTTCAGCTGAGGAAGTCCCTGCCACAGGCAGCTGTGGAGAGCAAAGGTTTCCCTAAGTTTAAAAGCAACTGGACAAATTTATGAAAGAAAAATTAATTAGAGGCTGTAAAATAAGACGCACAGTCTTTGGCTTAGGAATCTGAAAGAGCATTCTCGGGAAGTGTCATTCCCGACAAGCCTCGCTCTTTGCAATCTTTGTGTGAAAGTGTGCACAGCTTTTGAAAGCTTTTGTTTTTAATTTAGAATGAAGTTAAATTTAAAAATCTTGAAATCCTGTGTAAATATTAGTTCTCCCTAGAGCTCTAATTTCTAGAGACCAGTCACAGTGAGAAGTTCTATCAAAGAATATCAGTTTTATGCAAGGTGAGAGTATGATGGGCCTGATACTTCTCTTTCACCATTATTATTTTATGGAGTTAATAAGAGTACTATTAATTTACATCAGGGGAAAATAAAGACCACTTTTATCTTTTAAGAGAGTGAAATTATAAAGAAATCAGTAGGCACAAGAAATGTATGTCTCCACCAAAAGATGCACGTTTTCTGAGATGCTTCTGTTTGCAGGGAAATTGTATGTGCTGGCAGTGCTTTGAGTTGGCCTGAGAAAAACAGAATAAAAGCTAATTATGTTGATGGCTGAGGGCTAAATTCTCCTTCACTTGAGTATGTCTTCATGGGTGTTACAAAGGCTGAATATTGTAATATTTAATGACCACCCAGAAGTCAGACTTGCCAAGAGTGAGGGCTGGATATTTTTATTAATTGCACAAGTGATCAGAGGCAGCCCTGGTCACCCAGTCCCTTCAAAGCAAGGGTTCACTCAGATCACCCGCTGGGGTGGGACAAGAGCAGTGGCTCCTCATTACAACCATTCTCCTGCTAATAACTTGATATCCAACCTCACAGGAGGGAAGTTTTCAACAAATGTTTGTGCCCTATCCTTTTGTAAGTATAGTGGAGTGATGTCTTCAGCTTCTCAATAATCCTGTGGGAGAGAAGAGAATTTTTTAGCCTAAACCCAGTTATTACAATCTGATCCTTTTGCTCTTCCTCAAAGAGATGCCCCACTCAACTGTACTGAAAATTAACAAGCTAAATAAACATCTACTTCTGGTTAAAGATAACTATTCTGAAAATTTGCCTGTAAAACTAACGGGAATACTTTTTGATTTTGTTTTATTAAAAAAAATAAGCAAACAATGAAAACCTATAAAAACGTTCAGTCGAAAGATTTTGTTCTAAAACCTCAAGCTTTGAATTTGGAAATGCTTCCAGGGTATCTTATTTCTGCTGTTGCCTTCTTAGAGTTACGTTTCAGTTTTCCTCTCATGGAAATGCAAGACTCAAACCAGAGCTCCCATCCAGAACCTTAAGACAATTTAAAGCCCTTTGTGTATTTCTCAATGATAATTTTTTTTTTAATGAATCAGCAGTTTTCCAAGGAAAGCCAACACTTCATGGAAAAAAAAAAGTAGTCCTGTTAAAACCAGATGTAGGCATCTACTTCATGGAAGGATGGAGGAAAGAAAGGTTTTGCTCCTGTTCTAGATATTTGAATGTCACCCTTTGGCTTAGGCAGATTCGTTCTCACTGAGTTAATTTGGGATTCTTTGGGTCGGTGTTTCCCAGAGTTTATCACATCAGACAATATTACATCTCACAGTGAGTTGGGGCTGTTCCTTCATTCCCGTTTTCCTGTTTCCCCGTTTTCTGTTAACCTGCCCCATCAGTGGAACTTGTCCGGAGCCGTCCAGCAGCTTCTCCCAAGCCATCTTGCTTGTTTCCTGCTGAGGGTCTTATAATGGCTTTTCCCTGTTTGCCTGTTCCAGCAATTATTTCCTGGTTTCCAGCCAAACAGTGATTCACACAGCACAGAAAGGTTTCATTCCACTTCTGTTTTCAGTTTCCAACTTTCTGGTGTTTTCCTGCAATTTCAGTTCCAGAAGACATACCACCTCTTTTCTTCCCTTTTAACCTCCTACTTCATTCAATTTACCATCATTTGTCTACCCCAGCTCTTCCTTTCATGCTGTTAGAACAGAGCTTTGCTGCAGAGCTCAGAGGCTGCAGCAGCTTGCATTTAATTCTTCTTTGCTCTTGAAGATTTTTCACTCTCATCATGGAGTTTTCAGTTTCACATATTCTCTTCTGTATGGAAAAGAGTTTTTTTGCTTCCAGCAGAAGCCATTCCTTTGTTGCACGGTCTGGGCTGTGCAGAAGTACACAAAGAACAGCCCAGCTCAAAGATGTCTTTCATGAGGCCTTACCCAGCCAGGAAGGTTGGAGCTGGTGATCACAAGGAACAATCCTACAGGCTTTTGTTTCCTTCTTCCCGTTGTTTTAAGGAGTAGGACTCCACTCATATGCAAATAGCAGCAAGATGTTTGCAAGTGAAAAGCAGTGAATAATGATGCTGGTCCGTTCAGGAAACAAAATTGTGTTCTAGAATCAATAATGAGTGGCAGAAGATTTCTTAATAAACACATCAGCTTCAGGGTAAGGCCAGAGCTTTGAAATGAGTGACCTTGTACTCAGAATTAAAGTGGAGAAGTGCCAAATCTCTCTGATATCTCAGACATCAGGAGTGCTTTCTTTCCACCACTTCAGAATTTTGGTACTGGCAGTGGCTTTCAGGGGGCTCCACTTCACTGCTGCCCAGGGAACTTCTGAGGGGAGGAAGAGCCCTCACTAAAAAATGATGCCTCTTCTGAGTGAGAGGGTCTTAACTTTGAGTCTTCTTTACCAAAGCTGACATCACTGAGGGCTGGTGGGACTCCAGCATTAATGTTAAAAATACCCCCCCTGCTGCTGCATCAGTGCCCCTGTGTCTCACCTCAGGGAGTGCCTGCCCTCCATTGTCCCTGCTCTGCCCAGGGTGGCACTGGATGTGTTGGATCCAGAGTGTGGCACTGGATGTGTTGGATCCAGAGTGTGACACTGG
>JAWWLV010000021.1:15753124-15803670 GCA_035041135.1 Platyrinchus mystaceus | reverse complement strand
ATGTGCTGGATCCAGAGTGTGGCACTGGATGTGCTGGATCCAGAGTGTGGCACTGGATGTGCTGGATCCAGAGTGTGGCACTGGATGTGCTGGATCCAGAGTGTGACACTGGATGTGCTGGATCCAGAGTGTGGCACTGGATGTGCTGGATCCAGATGTTGCCCTCAGTGGGCTGGTTGATGACAGAAACGGGCCCTGTTGGACCCACAGCAGCTGGACAGTCCATAACAAAACCTCTTTGAGTTGTCCCAAAACCAGGCTTGGATCTTGAGGGGTTTGGTATCATTTGGTGCTTTTGCAATTTCTTATTTCTGTGCAGTAAATATTTTTACTTTCACCTGAGTCAGAACTAGTGCAACAGCTGATGGTGCTGAAGGATGTTCTTTAGGGCCTTGGTAAGCAGAAGAAATTCATCAGCCAGAGCAAGTGATAGTGTGGATTCAGTCCCTCATGGAATGAGGGCAATCCAGTCACAGGTAAGGGTCCCTCCAGTGCTCTCCTTCCCTTCCTGGGGATCCCCTTCCTCTTGTGCACAGGTGTCTAGACTGAAATTACAGTATTTAATGAATTTTTAAACAATGCTTTTCCTTTTGGATTGAAAAGAGTCACAGCAAAACTGGCTTGTGTACGATGTAAACCTTTGGAATGATTTCCTTCCATGGGGGATAAAAGCAGTGCAGGAATACAGCCTGGGAGTTTACTGGCATTAATTATATGGTTGTGATATTCTGTGTGTGACAGAAGAATGAAGTTATGCTTTTATCAGTGGCATTTATATTAGTGTTCTTTTTCATGGGAGATACATGGGTGACAAAATGTTGGTGTTACTTAAGCTATTATTGTTTTATTGTGCCACTGATGTTATTAATATGCTGTTGTTATGCTAATGAGTTCCTGGGGTTTGTGTCTCGGAGGTTTGTTCACAAAATATGCACTGAATGGAGAAAATGGGTGAAGTACTGTCAATTGTGCATGTCTGTACCATATATGTGAGATGTTCCTTTATTTTATATATATATATAAAAATTAAGAAAAGTATTGTGAAGTGCCAGTGAACTTTCCTTGGGAAATGCAACACCGAATCCGTGTGGGATTTTTCAGTAGCAGAACTCCCTCCTTTGCCCTTTACTGTTAATATCAGTAATAATTAATGCATATGAATTCTTCCTTCACTTCTTGAAGCAGTGAATTAGTTCAAAATGTGAATTCTGGGTTCACTTTTGTAACTTCTTCCTGCTTGTCACAGTGTTTGCAGCGTCTTCCCACCCGCCATTTGAAACTTGTTGGGTCGGTCCCCTTATGATGCCCACATGCCAGGAAGGAGAATCCCATCAATTCCCTGCTCTTGAGGCAGGGATGGAGCCCGTCAAACAAAATTCCCAACACGATCAAAGAGGCTGGAGAATATTTGACATGGTCTCATCAAATAGAGCAGGGAGCAAGCACAGAGGAAATACCACTTATCTCCTGCATGTTCCTCAGAAGTCTCACAGTCCAAGGTGAGCCCCGTGAATTCCGAGCGACGGAAACTCTTCTCCCGGTCTTTGAATGTTCCTCGTGCAGTTGCCTGAAATGCGGAGCAGTGGTGATGGAATAATGCTGTAATGGAAGATCAAACTCATTCTTTCTGCTACATTAGTCTAATTTTTGTAATGCCCTCCCAGGAGCATAAAAGATCCTTGATGCATGGAGCAATGCTGATATAAATTATTAGCTCTCTGCCCCAATTTGTTCATCCTGGATAGTCATAAAATGTGTTTGTTGCAGACTAAAGCCTCTGCTTTCCAATTAGGTAACAGTAAACCATTTTCAATTTGCATGCTTTTTTTTTTTCTATAGGAATATTTGAAGGAAGAAGCTACATTATTTTGACTTTTAAATATATATTTTCAAGAGTAAGGGTTTAGGGTCCATTGCAAATACCCAGCTGTCTACATCAGCATAGAATTGTTGAGATGGCTGGTTTGTGGTAGCCAACCAGTTAGTTAATGACTTAGAGCATCAGCTTTGTGATAGATATTTTCAAAACTATGGTGATAGTATTTACTGTTAAATCTGCAATGTGTTACAAATTAATGATGACTCAATTTTCCCCTTTAAATCCATTTATCAGAATGTCCAAATTAGATTATACCGACTCCAGGCTTTTGCTTTAACAGACTGTGCAAACCCCTGTGGAAGAAGGGTAGGAAATTTAACAGGAACACGACTTGGAGGATTTTGCAAGAGTTTAATAAAGTCCCACCGAAACTTTTAGGATTACCTCTAGAACAAAACAGTAAGTGATACCTTAGAATGACTTCTGCACCAGCTCATAAAATTGCACAGCAGTGATACAACTTCCTAGAAAGCTATGTAGGATTTTTGAGGAAAAATACTCTCAAAGCATTAGAAGACTATCATTTTTTTTAAGTTCCAAAGGAATGTTTCCATACAGGAATATTTGAGTCCAACCTATCATTAAGATATCAGATCTCTAGTGGAAAAACCCCAGGTAGAGCCCAGTCTGCCTCAGTTAATTTTACATTCCAGGCATTGCCACCTCGTTGTTTAAGGGGCCACACCTTGTGGCCAGCTTGAAAACGTGGAACTGACTTCTGAGCCCTCAGAAAAAAATGTGATGCTTATCACTTCTGCTGGAGCTGCTTCCTGTGTGTGGGGAGATTCCATTCCCCAGCCCATCCTTTGCACACGGTTGGGACAGCTAATTTAGGAATGGTTTGAGGAGTAAGAAGGTTTCTGTAGAAGAAGAAGGAGCTGCACTGTGAGGAAGGTGCTTCCCTGGGAAGGGTCAGCTCCAAGGAGAGGTGGAAGAAGGTCCGTAGCTGCCTTTGTGGGGCAGCACAGGCTGCACCGGTGCGGTGGGGTGTGATCCTGAAGACACAGTGTTCCTCTCCTTGTCTGGGATCCAGTGCAGGAAAGAACCCCTTCTCCCTGGCTGGGCACATGTTGTCCATGGTGACAGGAGCAGCACTGAAGCCATGAGTAAGAAAGCCAAGCAGAAATCATCCTGCTGCCTGTCGGAGCCGGGATGAATCACCCGGCTGGGTGTGGAAAACGGCCTCTGACCTCAGGAAACGTGGCAAAATCTCAGTTTTTCAGTTAAGTACCATTACTTGGAATGTAGGGGTAATTACTATAAAATTTAATTATTGAAAGGTAAGAATTTACATTATTGTAGAATTTATAGATCTGTGTTCCAGTCACATTCTGCACTGGTGATTCATGAGCTGCATCCTTTCGGAGTCACAGTGGACCACCAAACTCACTGGAGAACTGATTCCAGTCCCCTGCTGCCCTGAGCAGTTCCACTGCAGGACACGTTGCTTATCCATTCACAGAAACAATAATGATGTTCCTTCTGGACACAGAAGAGTTGATCCTCCTCTGAAGCAGCAAAGACTGCAAGACATTAAAAGTATATAAAGGCAGAGAAGGTGCCAGGGGATGGTAGGCAAGGGATCAGTGATGAGAGGGAAGGGGAGAACTCTGTCCATAAGAAACATCTGCATCCATTGCAGCAAACTTCCATCCCCAGCACAGGGTCCAAATTTGAGTGCTGCCTTCACTGCAGAGCCATCACTCACAAATCACTGTCCTGCCACTTTCAACTTTAGCAGGTGGGGGGAACAATTCTACAGACATTGCTCATGAGGTGGATTTTGCCATCATGCTTTCAGCTTTCAAGATGATTACACTGTGTTCTAGGACATGAATTTTGTTTCCCATTTAGTTCCATCTCCCTACTTTGAAAGGTCTTTGAACAACTGTTCCTGAACTTCTTTTTGTGTATCCCTGATCACCTTTTTCTTTCCCCAAGTATGATTTCTTTTTTATTATTTTTCCACTCTTTCCTGTGAACAGTTTGAGTTCTGAGGAGGTGTTGGAGCATTTTAATTTGCTCATGTTATTTTTGTGTTGGAGTACTTCAACAGGGCTGTGGTTTTTTGGTTTTTGAATTAGAGCTAATTCTATTGTTAATATTCAGAGAAGATGGTTTGACCTATAAGTTTGACTTTTGTGGCTGTTTCTGGAAACTTGTGAGCCATCTGCTAGGTACTTTAAAGGAAAGTAGATGCCCATAAAACTTACAGAGGCATCACTGATGAGTGCAAATCTGTTTCTTTACTTTTCTACCTTAAAGATCAAATGATTCAATATTCTGTTCTTCCTGAAAGAGGAGCTATACCTGAAATTGTAGCAAATTCAGCAAAAATATGATGAACTTCATTATGAAAACAGGAGGGGTTTTGATAAAATCACTATGTTGCCAAGTGGAATGTGAATGACTTACTTTAAGAAAGGTCAGCCTTGGGCACAGCTGAACCTTTGCAGGCTCTGGGAGCAGTAAGAGCCACCGTCACCCGCTCTGCCCGATGCTTCTGTGCATCGTGGAAACCACGGTTTACACGGGAATTGCCTTCCTTGGGATACTCCCAGTGTACTGAGCACATTGCTCCCAAATCAGGGTTTCCACAGGCTGAGAGGAAGTTGGCAAAGAGTTTGAATACATAATAGGAACTGTGCTGAGGTTTCCATTAACCACTCCAGTACAAAAATGTTGCAGTGGTCAAGTCTTCTGCTATTAAAGCGCTGACTAACAGCAAGGAATGTGATCCTCTTAGATATGACACTATTTATAACTGATAAAAAAATGAAGTGCCTGCTCAAAGCCAAGTGAAGGGGATGGTATTTGCAAATATATTGGTTTTGGTTTAATTTACCCCATGTTAGTCAGTGGTAGAGTGCTTTAGTGTTAGTATAATGGAATTCTTTTACAAAGTTACTAAGAGAAAAATGTTAAAATATGTAGCCAGTCTGAAATTACTTTTAATATTAGACTAACTTTGTGAGGAAAATTATGTAGCATAAGAAAAATAGTATCTTATGTAGATAATCTGTTAATTCTAAAAGGTGAAAATAAATTACTGAAAATATCACTGAAAGGTTAGTGTAAGTAAAACACTCCAGAAAAGTGGTGAAATACTCAAGTTCTCACATGTGCTGAGAATAATGTTGGCATTTCTAAAAACTTGGTGGAAATTAATATTTAATTGTGCCTGACCTACTCTTTTATCTTGACTTTATTGCAGTGCTGCTGCTTGAAACTAGAAGAGTAACCTCAGTGGAGGAAGTCAAGCAGACTCTTTCATACTTATTCTCCAGCAAAGCCCAAAGCCTTCATATAAAAGCCATCAGCATTTATAAAAAATGTAAAAATGAGTCTTCTTATTGACTGATATCTGGCACAATTCTTGGAATGGATCCTGACATCCTGGCCTGTGTGTTCCATTATTCAAAGGGCAGGGGGTTTGGCCACAGCCGGCCGGGAGAGAAATCCATTGCTGGAGGAGGATCCCTGCTGGGGCTGCAGAGCTGGACCTCAGCCCAGGAGCTCTGTCCTCCCTCATCTCTGCTCTGCCTCCTGCACCAAGTCGAGCTCTGACCAAGGAGAGGATGTTTCTGACCAATAATTTCCTTACTGTGTTCTTGGGTCTCCAGTGCAATCACAAAGCTCTAAAAAAAAAGGAGAACGAGGTTCAGAACAGCGTTGTCTCCTACGACCTTTTCCTGTGTCCAGTTGTGAGCATTAAATATCCAGAATTCTAATGCCAAGGTTAAAATAACTTCTTCTTGAACGAGTTCTGGATGATGAAGTAGAATTGTTCAGGAGATGGATTGCTCCGAGAGCGGGGGATTATTAAGTGCAATTCACTTTGTTAAACTGAGCAAAATGCATTGCTAAACTGAGCTCTCTCAGTGCTGGGTGGTCATTCCTTGAGCTGCATGGTAAAGTGAAGGGACTGCAACCAAATTCCCTGCTTGGATCTGATCATCAAACCAATCCCTGCCATCTGAGCTCCTAATTATGAGTGCAGCTCATAATGTCTAAGGATCCAGCTGTTTGCAGCTGAATTATGGGATCTGAGAGCGGGAGAGGAGCAGGGACATCGACCTGCTGGTGTGCATAGGAGCAACTGGGTAGCACGAGACAAAGCCCCAGAGGTGAACTTTATATTCAGTGCATGAAAACTGAGGTCTAAAAATACTCTAACAAGACTTTCTGCTGTTTGTATTAGTGATGGAAATGTTTTTCTAAATATTTCATTTTAGCAGCTTTCTGGAAAACTCAGAGTGAATGCCAAATTGTATTGCATTATCTGGTAACAATATTGATATCCAGTCAGCTTAGAATCATAGAAAATCCTTGAGAGTTGGAACATATCCACAAGAATCAAAGTCCAACTGCAGGACAATCACCTCTTGTTGTTCCTCCTCCCAGTGAGCTGAAGCAACCTTTTGGAGAATCTTTTGGATTGCAGGTAACTGTAAACAACAAGGTTGGATGGTTTTCAAAATATTCCTCAGTCAGATACCTGGAAGCTCATAGAACTAAAGAGTCTTATTATTAGTTATTAAATACTCAGTTACTGTATTTTAAAAATTCCTTCCTTCACTGGTATAATGGTGTTCACCTGAGTTCTCTGGAACTCGTTTTGTGGACAGCACCATTAATGTGACTCTTCCAACCTGTACCAAGCTATCAGTTTCTCCAGTTAAACAACGTGCTTTATGATTTCTGACTGCATTATTGGAGAGGGAAAGACTCAAAGCTTGCTGTAATATCCTTTATTAGGAAGAAATATCAGAGTTCATTTCGGCCTCGTGTCAAAAGAGTGAGATGACTCCATCTGAGGAGTGGCTCCTCATCCTTTATACCAGCAGGGCTGTTCCCTGATCTAAATATTAACCTACAAGAATTTGGCAGCACAATGAGACTGTTCAGCTGACTGATGCAGGACTGATGTCATGCATGGAACATGTAGAGATCCATTGTGTGTATATAAGGGGTATCTCATGGCTTTTGCCATTGTTTAACTTCACCAACCTTTAAAACAGTGCAATAATTCTACTTGCCAGAAAATATCGGGATGGACAAAGCTTGCTAAGGTTTCTAAATGCCTGCCCCTTTTTTTTTGGTTATAGATTAGTTCTTCTGGAAGAGACTTCAAAGACTGGGCCCTTCAGATTTATAAATTTATGGAATAACTTCAGTATAATCGTGCATTAAGTATCCAGAAGCAGATGAAAAAATCAGGTTAAATGTTAGAGGTATTTTTTTTTCCTGCCGCAGGACCAGTTCTGCCCTTTATACAAAATTCAGGTGACCTCTATGCAGCTGCAGAGGAATTTGACCTTCAAACAGTATTTTCTGAGCAATTACTAGGTGCCTTCTTTTGTTTTTAATACAGTCACATAAAATTATCACCTTAATTGAAAGGAAAACTGTAACCACTTGGCTTCCTGCTTAAATTTCAGGACCCTCTTGTTCCTTGGGTTGTTGAATGAAGATACTTTCATACTGCAATATACTCTGTATAGTAACCCTTCCCATTCCTTCAGACTGGAATTACTCACCACAGTTGGAATTAGGGCTCACTCATCAGTAAACATGGATTTTATAAATTCATTGCACTGCCTTCCTCTAGACACGAATACAGACTTCTTTATTAATAAAAAATTGGCTAAAAATTTCTATCTGTAGAAACTGTTTCAGTTGTCATTTGTAACTGACGGCTGAACAAAAAGCAACATTCGGCGTCATTGTGCAAGTCCCAGGATGCCAAAAGGAACAAATAGTCTTGGGGAAGGTTAGTGGTGATGCCTACAAAAAAGATCCCCAAACTGCACAGTATTTCTTTCATCAATATTTACCAGCCTTTTTGTAGTAAATTCATGTAACCAGCCCTTTCTGTCTCTTGTCCTGTGAGATTAAAACATGGTGAATTGACTGAAGTTAAAAGATTACCTAACAGGAGCAGACTAAATTTTTTAAGCATAGCAAATAAAAAATAGAAGGAGGATTGTATTGACACTACTAACAAAGGCCTTTTGGGCACTGGCTGCTGTATAAGCTACAATTTCGTATTTCAGTTTCTGCACAAGGAACTTAAGGAGTTTCCTGCATTTTCAAATGCAGGTTTCAATATTAATTTTCAGAACCATTGACCTCTTTTACAAAATGCTGTCCTCCTCCTCCACAATTCAGTTGTTTCACAATCATGTTGCACAGCAGACACATTTCCTGTAAATTGACAAATAATGCAGGTCTTTGGTGTCATTTAGAAAACAGCCTTGAAGTCTGAACTTTCAGCCCCTCTGATGATTTGACTTTTTACGGATGAAAATTGTTTGTGGACTTTTCCCTAATTTGCCAATGAGACGATCAAGCAAACGGTGTTAAAACACAGCAACCCTAAAAATAGTTCATTTCACACACTTAATTGCATTTCTCTGAATGTATTGGAGGGCAAAGTCTGCCTTTGGGGCGTTGAACGGGCGAGGATTAAAGTAACGCGGGGCGGTCGTTGCGCTTCCCGTACTTGTCCTTCTGTCCTTTGGAGCATTTTTGTGTTAGCAGTGCTGATGTCCATCCTTTTCTGACCAGGTGCCGGGTGGAGAAGAGCTGTGTCAGTGGAGATTCCCCTCCCTGCTCCCTCCTGGCTCAGCCAGGGCTGGTGCTCCGGAGGAAGGCGGCGGAGCCGGCAGCGTGACCCGGCCTCTATAATTAGATCCTGATGTAAACCGGGAGTTAAAGCCCGAACTACTCAACTTTCATAAAACTGCTTTTGTCATTGCTTGATGGTCGCTGAGCTACTGAGCAAGCAGGTATCAGAGCTAATCCTAAAAATGCATGGTTATTTTTACAGTGACCTTTCTGAACAACCTGGAAGTGGTGTCGCTGGGATCAGACCAGGGCTGTTGGGAGTTCATTAGGCTCTTGTCACTCTGCATTTGCCTCTAAAACATTTCACCAGATATTCCAACTACCCACTTAATGCTCTTAATTTTTACACTAGACTGTGTTCTTTCCCATTTGAAATAAAAACATAATATGTTTTGGCTTTGGCAGAGAAAAAAGAAAGCAAATATTTAGCTGTTTTGATTTTCTGAGGGTTGACATGACAAGGTCTGTCTTCATAAGAATGGAAAAATTGCTGTTTAGTTGTCACTTAAACTTCACCCTTTAAACTTCTAATATCCCAGTGTTACTTTTTCTGATGCTGTAGTTATTTTCAAATTACTTTTGTGGGAGTTGAAAAACATGTATTATTACAGAAATAACTTAAAACTATTAGTATTCTGAAAATAACCCCCCACAAGATATGCTGTACTTGAAAGCAGTTTGATAATTAAACAGAACAATTTAAAAAGTAAAAAAAAAAAAAAAAAAAAAGCAAAGCAATTTGGAAAGGAAGTAATTTGTATAACTAGCAAATATTTAAATAGAACAGGACTATTTCCTGCAGCGTAGGATTCTTTGCAGAGCATTTCAAACAGTTGAACTCACAACAGGAAGTAATTTGCTGTTGAAAATAAGATCACATGAAACTCAGTGCCTATAGTGATAAAAGGGAAGTGCTTCACTTGGTGAGACTGCAGTTGATGTGAGGCATCGGAGCAGTTTAGTGACACTGTGTTTTAAATTAGGTTGGAATGTCTGAAACGGGAGAAGACATGACAATCACATGTAACAAGCGTCAAATGAACACGGGGCCCACCAGACATCAGGTTACGTGAAAGGGCTGTTTGAAAACATCACAGTCTTTGTCAGAGGTGCCTGGGAGTGTGAAACCAATTAGAAAAGGATGTTATAGATCTCTGCAATGTCACACACAGGGAAATAATTGATGGCAGTGAATTAAAAGTCTTTCTAAACTCCTGTGCAGGTCAAGGTGTTGGTTTGCAACTGGAAGTAGAAAAGTTAAGCCCCTTGAAAACCAGTTTGCATATTTCCTCTAAAGTGGCCAAAGACATCAGGGTGATGTTTGAAGACACCTGAAGACAATAAACCAGGATACTTCTAATTTTGAAGTATTGCCCTTTCCCGTGGCAATGGGGCAATCTTTGTCTGAGGTTGAGGAAAAAAGTCAATTCTTAGTATTAAACAATGCAGAAGGACTAAAAATTTTCTGGAGTTGATGAAGTCACTCCTGTCAGCTGTATCAGCTATTCCTTGTGTCCAGTTTATGAGTTACTTTGATAAACTAGGGTATTTTTATAAACCTTTTTGTATTTGATCTTGTGCCTATTTCATGGGGTTTTTTTGACTATGTTGTCAACCTTGAAAGACCTCTGAGACTTTCAAGACTTGACCTGCTGCTTAACCCACCATCCTTGTATTCCTAGAAAGCTGAAGGCAGGGCTACCACTTTTCCAAAGCAACTTCTTTTTGCCAAAATTAATAGGAATTCTACAGTTGACTTTGGTTGCCTATGAGTGTGGTTTGAGAGCCATTCTTTCTGCTGAGCCCATCTTTGCAAGGAATCATTCTTAGGAAGCATTTACCCTCATTCATTCTCTGGTACTGCCAGGCAGCATTCACTGGTTTGGGTGATGTACTTGGGCACTCAGCAGCAGAGACAGGAATATGGTCATCTGCTCCATCTGCACTTAATTCCCAAATGTGAGAGTGTGGCATGTTCCTGACACGTGTGTCTGTGCTAATGCACCCTTTTCAATTTATAGGGAAAAGATTTTAGTTCTGCTCTCCAGTGTTAAATTAGTATTATAATCTGAATTTTAATTAAATCTTTGCTATATAAACATGACATTTTAATGCTCCTGGTAATAAAATAGTATTTTATTTTAAGTAAGTCACCAGAAAGATGTTATAATAGTCGAGATTCAGTATATTTGCACTCATTCTAGGGGGAGAAATGATCTTGTTTCCAGGTTTAACACAGTGGCATGATTTAGCAGATTTTCTGTACTGTATCCATTGCCTTTACATATGTGAAAAAATTTGCATTTCTAGATGAGTCACAAGTTCTTTCTCAGTGAAAGTGGAGTCATTTCGTTCTTCCAGGAGTCACACAGCGAGTTCCTTCTTCTCCCTGAAATCAGCTGGACTTTGGTAAGGAAGTCAGTTGGAGTTACTTGACCCTTGATTAGTTGCTCCCTGTGTTTGTCCAGGATGTTACAGCTGGGGGGAGATTCCTCTGCTTTCTTGGGATATTGCCCTGTGAACGTCCTGCCCAGCTGGTGCAGTGCAGGATTGCACTGCTGGGAGCTGTGGCTGCTCCAGGAGATGGGAAGTCTGCAGTGCAAGTGGACTCCAGGCCAGGCACAAATGGTTTGGGCAGTTTAAGTTTGGCTCCTTTCGTTGCTTTGCCCAGAATGCCAAAGCAACAGGATTGGATTCTGCTACTGAAATGAGCTCAGAACACACTTGATGTGGTTGTGTCATTCCCAAGGTCCTGCACAGTGGGGACTCTCATTAAGGTGAGGATTACCAGTAGAGTGAAAGTACTTGAGGTTTTGTATCCCACAACACTCGTTAATTTTGCAGTTTCTCGTCGAGATCATCATTGTCCAGATACTTTCCTTTCATCACAACATGCCATGTTGACACAGTTATTTACTTAGTAACCATGCCATACCTCAACATTTATGGATATTCATGGAAACACAGGAAAAATAATGGTGTAGAAGTTGCTTTGGACTCAATGCAGTCACATACACTGATAACTTAAATGTGTATTACACAATTATTTATTCAGCCTTTAGAAGGGGAAAAATCAGTTACCAAAGCAACTGTTATATTGTGTGTAACTAATGCTATTTTTAAGACAAAGGACATTGGTAAGGCACACATATCAGTATCTCTTAGGAACATGTACACACTTTGCAAAGGGGAAAAACACCAAAACTATTATAATCACTGAATTGGTAAAAAACCAAGAAGTTCAGACCTGTTTGCTGAATATTTCCTTATAACTGCCCTACCCTTGCTCTGAGAGCTGGGAACATAATGTGCTCTGTATTCCTTGCCACAGAAGCGACTGCTTGGACTGAAGATGTTTGCATATCACTGTTATGGACCCAACAACTGTGATTCTGTGTCAGAGTGGAAAATAATAGCTCATGACATAAGCTTCAGTAAGTCATTTGTGCCCTAAGTGTACTCAGAACCAACTTGCTGACTTTTTAAATGCCTGTTCCTACTTTTTGTTCTGTCAGTCCAAAGGGCACAGTAGAATGTTGAAGAAGAGCTGGGTTTTAATTCATCATATTTCAGATATTTCTGTTACTTTCCTGCTCCTGCATAGACTGACATTTCCTTACACTTCAAAATTGTTTACAAAATAATGGTTTCCAAAAAAAACCCTGGTCCCTGGCTCACTCTAGCCAATGCATTGTGAGTGCCTAGTGTTGATCAAAGTCCTTCAAATGGGATGAGTGAAGTGATGCTGTGCTGAATATTATGGCATGTTTCAAATGCTTTTTGTGAACCTGTAGGGTTATGAATATGAATATGGCTTTCTGTCAGTAGTAGACAAAGATCTGTTTTCAGAAACCCTGCAAAACTGAATTTGAAGAATGCCTGCAACTTGATCCCTGCAAAACCCTGTGTTTCTGACCAGCCAAGATACACCAATAGTGGAACTGGAACTAGTGGAGACACTCTGATGGTCTAAATGCAAATTAAGATGTTCTGGAACAATTATTTTGCTTATGGGGGGGATAAAAGAAGTTACAAACAATTTTCCCAAAGTCAGTCCTGCTTCCTGCTTGCAGAAGGTGCTGATGCACCTGTTTGACAGACTCTGGATGGCCCAAATACTTACTGATGTGATCCTGTAGCTGAAGATCAGGGCCCAAAATCAGCACCCAGGAAATGCTGAAGTGATGCAACATAGGGACCCTCCCAAAGGAAGTTTCCAGGATTTTATTGTAAAGGGGAATTTTCCCAGCTCTGGGTCAGGTTTTCAGGGCTGTGTGAATAAGACAGCTCGCAGTGAGAGGAGTGCAGCTGAGTTTTCCTACAACTCATGGTGATCTAGTCTGTTCCCTTAGGATAAGAGCTGATTTCTGTGATATTATCAATGTATCTAGTAAGTTCTTCAGTCATTTTTGTTGCTGGCTGAATAAGGCTTCAAATCACCTGCTGTCCAATTTGATGAACAACAGCAGTGTCAGAGTCCACGGCTCATCCAGTACTTGGCATTTCTCCGCTCAGGATCAGGATCAGTGTCTCAGTTACTGGATTCAGGGACAGTGGTCTGTGCATGGGTATTTTGGGAGAAGCACAAGCCATGCATCAGTGAGTGCATCCTTTTTGTGGCTCAGCTCTGCAGAATCTTGCAGGAGAAGTGTTGTCTCTGATGCCAGGATCGAAGCACAAGGCAGGCAAGTCCTCCAAGTCCAGGCAGAACCCCCCATTTCCTCTATAAATTGAATAAATCCTGTTGGTCTGTGACAGAAGGTAAGTCTTCAACATTTGAAGATGATTCACTGTGTTTAATGTGCCTCCTCAGTAGTGGAAATGGCTAATCTGGATTAGGAATCCAGGACTGTTACACTTTCACCAAAGAGAGGAAGATGGAAGAAAGACGTGTGAAAAGATGCATCTGTTTTAATTTGTCTTTATTCCCTAACTGTGGATATGAAGGGCTTTTCCTGGCTCCCTCTGCTGGTTATGGAGCTGGTTTAGCTTTTTCTTTTTCTTTTTTTTTTTTTTTTTTTTCCACAACAGTATTATTTTTACTGATTAAAATAGCTATGGCAGCTTTGTGTCTATCTCAGCCTCCCACCCCCCATCCTGCTCAACACATTCTTCTCTGCTTAAACACACAATTGTTTTTGTGACTAATTCCTCTTCTCCCTTGGAATATTACTGTGTGATTCATATTTAAAAATGAATTGATCCTTTTAAAAAAAGAATTAGTTACTCCAAGTACATAAACAAAGGGGGAAAAAAAAAAGAGAAAAACCTGTGAAGTTCCTAAAATATTAAGCAGCAATTTCCAGTATGAACTGACTTTTTGTTAGCACTGAATTTAAATAATGAAAGAAAATAATAACAGTGGCGTAGCAGCAGCAGCCCCAGCCATGAAATGTTTGTCTTATGCTTTATGCAGTGCTGCTTTCCAGTCACCTGAGATTTGAAATGCTGCACCTGCTCTGTAGTACTTAAGCAACAGTAATACTTTGGGCTGACATGGAATTTGCATCTCTAGAACATTTAAGTCTAAACTGATTGGAGCTGACAGTTCTCCTGTAGAGCAGGTAGTGAGGACCACGGCAGAGGAGCCCCAGGGCAGCCCCGACTCACAGCGGGGCACGTTAAGATTGAGCAAAATACCAAGTCAAAGCAGAACCCAACCCTTGTTCAGACATTCAGTTTAGCTGTGAATTCCACCATCTAGATGTAGTTTTGTACTCCATCAGTGGCTGGTGTTTAGCATCTGACAGGTCTTCAGCACGCTCAGAGTCGTGGTGTGAGCGCCTGGGTTGGGACAAAACCGCAGACCCCTCTTAGAACTCTCTGAAAGAGCAGCGACATCAGCTGACCTTGCTGCCAGGTATGGGAAAGCCAGGAGCACTGAGGCCACTGCAGCAGGGGCTGCATTAACTGAGCAGGACAGCCCAGCTGGATGCACCAACTGCCTGGAGCTGGGCTCCAGGGAAAAGCATCTTCCACTTAATTTAAACCCTTCTCTTCCGAGAGTCACCACTGCCCTCCCAGAGATGGGCTCCTGTCTGTCTCTGTCTTTCCTGGGCTGCAACCCAGTTGTGAGTCCTTTGTGTGGGAAACAAACTCCTGGGCTGAAGTTTTTTTAGCACTCCTCAGTGACTCAGCCTGAATCCTGTGGGAATTCCTAAACCACTTTGAGGGTTTTGAAAATGTTTCCCTGTACCTGTGAGGCTCCCTGTGTTCCCAGAGTTAATGGGCAAATCTGTTAGCAGTAGGCAGAAAATTCTATTAAGATTCTTGTATTAGTCTTGCTGCTGTAATATATGGATGCTGCAGGATCTTGGATGTGTCTATCCTTACAGCTTCCTGCTGAGATGATATTATTGCTTGGGTTAAAAGCTAAGTGGCTTTGTGTATGTACACACTCCAGTCAAATATATGATTGCTAATAATCCGTGGAGCATGAATGGAAAAGCATTTCAGATGTGGTAATGCAGAACATCACTTCAGCGTGCAACTCATATTTGGTTTGGGCAAACAGCTGCAAATATTCCATTTTTCTCTTAAATTTAGGCTGTCATTTGGCATTTTTTGGTTGTTTTTATCCTCATTAACAAGAGAATATGAATTTAACCTTGAAAGTGCCTCTTAATAATTTTGTATAACACGCTTTTCTAGATGTAAAATTGAGGTTTTTTTACTCAGTGAAATTTGTTACTATCTAATGCAGTAAAATAACTGCAATAAAATCTATCAAAATAAAGAAAATTAATGAAATAACTTGAGAGTTCTAATTTTTTTGACAAGGAATTCTGACATGTTCTAACTTCTCTTCCACCAACCATGGAAACTGATTTTGGGTGTGGCCCTTTTTTATGACCAGTGTCCAGGCATAAAATCTGAGCTGCTGACCTGATCCTGCAGCCCTTGATGAGAGAGCTGGAGCGGTGTCAGGTGTGGACATCAGCCCAAATTCACCCAAAAGAGTTTTAGCAAAATGCATGGTAATGGTGAGACAGGCTTTGCTTTCTAAAAAACAGCTTGATTTCCCCAGATTTTCAACCAAGATGACAGTGCCATCAGACCTTATTAATCCCTGTCTTTACTAATTAATTATAAACGTCCCTTATCTGATCTGTAGTGGAAGAGGTGAGTTTATACAATAAGGTCTCTTAAGTGTAGAATAAACATCCCAAATTCACTGCTGCTTGCATGCAAGGAATGATTTTAACACCTCATTTGGAATTCGATAATAATCCATATATATGTGATGCCATAAATCAGCAGCTGAGTTGTTACTGCTGTACAGATGCTCCTGCTTTGATCAGATGTCCACCACCCCACCTGCTTGTCTTTGCCTGTTTCTATCAGGCATTTTCTGCAATGACTTTGGATGGAAGAGCTTCTGTGTTTCCAGAGCTCAGGGTAATAGGATCCTGTCTGTGTAGGTAATGAAAAGCTGAAGCTTGATGACAATTTACATATTGGCCATTCACATCAGTCTGTTTGGATAAAACATCATAAGTGGTGTGACTTTTATGCAATATATTTCCTGCAAAGGTGAATAAAGAGAGATTTAAGGTGTTCTTATTTCAGAGATTGTTTCTAGTGCATCTTTCCCCTGACTCTGCCTACAGACCTTCAAACTTATCCTTCCATCTTCTGTTCAAACCAGTGTAAGGAGCACAGCCTGTCACTTGGTTGAAGATTTGCCTCTAATTCCGTGCATTTTTTGAACTTCTTATAATATTAAGAGCATTTCTGATGACAACAAGATGGCTGATAGAGATCAAGGGCAAGAACAGCCCATGTCTTGAAGTGACTTTGCCTGTCTGCATGGGTGGGATTTTGCCTTGTCATCAATTTTCATTCAGAAGGGGGATCTTTGAAATATTAAAATACAGTCCCTCCAGCTCTTCCTGCTTCTCCTGGTTTTTGTGTGTGTGATAGAGCTGTCTTTTCACCGAGGCTTCTCGTGTGACAGATGATATCTATGTATTGCCCTGCTGTTTAATGTGAAGCAAATGGGATGGCTTATCTAATGTGACAGGTACAGTCGTGTGTTGTCAGAGCTGTGACAGTGCTGACCAGGATTATCTGGATGAACGGTCATCTCGGTGCTGCAGCGTGGAAGGTGTGGGCCTTGTGGATAAACTGCAGCAGTGCAATGAGAGATAGGGCCACTGGAGTGGAAAAGATGAGGCAGACTGGATGCTAATGTGATATGTAAAGACATCAGAGGCTGACGAGTGAAATTAGGATAAAGGTTTTGGGCATGTAGGTAAGCAGTGGAGGATGTATGGAGTACATACCTCTTGGAAAATCTGGTAGACATTGTCTGCAGTAAAATAGGATGCAAGTTCCTTTTTCTGCAGTTTGGCAGATGTCTGTCCAGAACTGCTGCTCTGCATTGTTTGGGGCTCAGCAGAGGTTTAAATGCTGGTTCGTTGTGTGGCTGTGGTGAGTGCAGCCCTGTCCAGCTTGAAATGAGGGTGACGTTACTGTAGCTTTGATAGAACATAAAATTTTGCTGTTAACAGCTGTGATTTTCACAGGGGCCTTCAAGTGCCACATTTATGGACATTCATTAGGGAATGATTTTTTCAAGACAAAAGTCATCTGTGATCTCTGTTTCAACAATGGAAATCAGCAGAAAGGAGGAGCTGACCATGCTGCTAGACCTACTGCTGCACAGCAGAACACACTCCAGAGTGTGTGAGTGTGACAACTCAGCAGGCTGCAAAGTTTTATCTGGTGTTTCACAGTGCTTTCTTGAATCTGCATCTTCCAAAGCCATACAGATATAGAAACCCCAAAGCTTTCATCTACAGGAAAGCTCACAAAGTTCCTCTGTAGAAAAGCTTCCAGTGTTTGACCCATCAGTATCTGTCACGACACTTAAGCCAGTCCAGTGATCCTGGCAGCCTGTCTTACACGTTTTCCAGGGGGTGGGATTGGCAGCACTGCTGCAGTGGTGTTGTTGGAAGAGAACTTTCTACTTTCTTTCCAAAGAGCACTGATGTATAACAGGGTAGAGACTGCCATGGTTTGTAAAACCGTGGCTTTGTCATGGAAAGAGCATGTTGGGTATTCAGAGAAATGATGTTTCTGCCTACCCTGACTGGCCTGAATTTACCTACACCACATCCCACCTGGCTTTTCTTGGGAAACCAAGACCCGAGGAGTAGCCTCAATGGTTGTGTCCTAGCACTTCTCTCTCACTCTGAATCATCCATCCTTGTCTTTGGAAGCTGCTGTTTCCATGTGGGAAAGGCCTTGGGCATCAGGAAAAACCCTGGGCAGCAGGAAGCTGTGAATTGCAGTCAGTCCCAACTTGCTGTTCTGCTGTGTGGTGGGGGAAATCTCAAACCATTACATTCTGGTTAGTTAATTTTCCAATAAAAGCAGTGTGATTATTAAATACAACTCCCCTGTACCTTATTGACCAGAGTGATGTCAATGTGATGTGATTATACACAGGAGCATCTGTGGGGGTCTGAGAAACAGAGAGGAAATGTCTTGCTACTATTTTTGGCACTGATGCTTGGTATTTCTTCCATTTGTAGACTCTCTGTGCCATTTTCTGATGACAAAACTGATCCCTGAGGGCACAATTGATATTAATGAGATGTAAATGACAGATGAGGTGACAGATGACACTGTCATCAACCAAAGAAATAAAGAACAGTATCATGAATAAGCACAAAACAATCACAGGACAGAAATGAACTGTATATAGTATTTTTGAACAGGTTATTTTTTAAAAGGTAATGCATTGGAAAAAGAGATAATCAGAGCATGAAATATTAGCATGAAATGACTCTGACTGTTGTAGCTCTTAGCAAGTATTTTTCGGGGTATTTATTGTAGGGGGATTGAGGAAGAGAGAGATGTTTCATTTATTTATTGAAGAGTGACAGTGACAGAAGATGTGTGACAATGGGAAGCAGGTATTATGGACTTGCTGTTTATGAAAGCAAGGCTTGATGTTTTCATGGGTCACCACATGAATAAAGGAGAAGAACGAAAGATGGTATTTAGCAAAGGTCAGGAGAGCTTTAATCTGGAAGTCTATGACATATGTCTTGGCATGTTAAATAATCTTCAAGGCTGGTAGAAGATGAGATTTTCATGAGGACTCTTTCTTGATGTTTGTGGGCTGATTCATACCTGTCCAGGCACTGACAATGCATCGAATTTTTTAATCACTAAAACACTTGAAAGCTGCTGTCCAACTCACCAGTGCCTTTAGGAGCCCAGATGTGGAGAATGGGCTGAGCTTATGAAGATTGCCACATGGATAATTCATCTCTCCCCTCATTCTGGCCTAGACATTCCACACACTTTGTCACAGTGGTTTTTGGTCGTTTTTTTGGTGGGGGGGCTGATATTCCAGTGCATTTCTGCAGATGTCTGGCTTCAACTCTGCCTGGCTGGAGTTGTTGTCAGCCCTCCCTCCTGCCCTTGCCACGGTGCTGTTGTCTGCAGAGAGTGTTATTTTGGAAGCACAGCTGCAAAAAGCGAACAGAAATTCCCTTTGGCCCCACACTTTATTTACAGTGAGCTGTTCTGCCTCTCTGGGGCACGGGAATCCCTTCTCCACAGTGACATGGAGCAGGTCTTTCCAGCTTGGCAGATCCTCTTCAAGAGCAGCTCCATGGCTGGGTTGTAGAAGTGGGTGGATGTTTGAGCTGTGCAGAGCCAAGGGAGTCGTTGCTCATGTCTGTCTGTTCCCATCCTCGTTAGCTGCTCTTAATTAGCTGCCACCAGTGATACCAGTGTATGATGGGACTGTCATTCACCAGAGCCATTGATGGTTCCCAGTGGCTGTCATGGGATTCCTGCTCCTCTTTCATTACATGGGAATCTACTCAGTAGTTAAAACTAGAGAGAAAAAAGAAACTAATAAAAATAATAAAAACCAAAAAGGAAATATTTTTCCTTCTCTATCCTCTTCACCTCTTGTTCTTTTTCCTCTCATCTTGACTTTGGAGGAGAGCACTTCCCATGAGCCATAGAGTGAATGGTCTTGGCTGTGTGTGACAAAACAGTGAGCTGTTATTATTACCAGAAGTGGTATCAAGCTTATAACATGTTCTTGTATCAATTAGACAATGCCTCATTGATGCTTTTGTGATAGCTCCCTAAATTTAAATGCTTAGCACTCTTTACTGAATTCCTCTTCGGCTGAAACTTGGGTGTGGTGTAACCTAAAATGTGGATTTTTTGTTAATATATATATATATATATATTGTTGTGTATGATACACAATAGTTTTATGTTGCAAAAATAACTCACAAAGTTCAAAATGGGGAAAGATTGATACACTTGCTATCGTGTACTTTATGACTCAGGTGGATTTATTAAGGCCTAGTGAAGTTGGGACTCTATTTGTGGCTCAATAGAGTGAAGAATTCCCTGTCCCTGGATTTAGCTGAGGAGCTGCAGTTCTATTATTTCCCCAGGAATGCTATCAGTTGGATCCCACTCCTCTTCAGTCAGCTGGTTTGAATCAGCTGGATCAACTTCTTTTGGTGTAAGTGGGAGTTAGAGTGGGTTGGAGTCGCATAAATTGCTACATGTGGATGACAGTGGAGGATAGAATTTGAATTCTTTCTGTATTTTTTTTCTACTAAAAACTAAACAAAAAGATTAAAAAATACTATGCCATTAAAATTCAGATATCTTAGTGTCCTGAAAAATACAAGCCGTGTCTGATGCTTCTCAGGATTCATTGTTCTTACTTGGCATTTGAAATTAAAAGTTTAGTACTTGCACTCACAGGTCAACCCAAATGTCTGTCTGATTGGAAGACCCAAAACTTTTAGAGGCTTGTTTTTGATGTGAATGCTTAAATTAAAAATTCATAGTTCACTTTCCTCAGCTACTGTGCAACATTCCTTTAAAATTCAATGTTCCAGTGAGCAATCTTCATTTGATACAATATTCATGGATAGTAATCACAGAAGGTTGCAATGCAGTCAGAGCAGATTTATTTGGAAGCTCAGTGGCATTTGTTTGGGAGCCTTTGCTGAGTGCCTGTTCCTCACCCTGTGATGCTCTGTAGTAAATTCCCAAATTCCCCCCCTCTGCTCTTCCTTGGCATGTGCAGTTACTCTGGGGCTGCTGCTGCTGCACTAACGTGTTACTCAACATCCCAGCAATCAGTCTTTTAAAACTGGTGTGCTGAAGGAGTTTGGCTTTTCTTGCAGTGCCTGTAATAAAACCTGTTTGCTTTGGTTTGGTAGCACAGCACTGCACTGCTCATCTGGTTCCTGATGCAGTCCATGCACCTGTCACTCTCTGGATGGCGAAATTCCTTGATTCAGTTGTCACAGGTTGGATCCATTCAATGGACTTTGGCATTAGTACTGAATTCAGGTGCAACTATTTATCTCACTGTATGCTCTGGAAATCTCTTCTGGCACAAGTGGGAAGAGAAGAATAAAGGAAAACACTGTGCTTTTTCCAAACATCCCTTATCTTATGATTTGACAGAATTCCTTTTGAGAGAGTTCTGTTGCAAGCCTGCAGAATGAAATTGGCAACTCATCCTCAGTTCCCTTAGGGTGAGATCTTCAGTGATTTGTGTAAAAGTCTGTGTAGCTGAATATGTGGGGAGATATTGTTTTTGACATTCCTGGCTTGGATAAATGATGCATTTTGAATGGCTGGATACACTGGTTCTCAGGTGGCACTGATTTTTTTTCTCCATGTAAAGAATAATGATACTTAATACATGTTTTCACACTTAATTATTTTAATTGTATTTCAATTTACTTTTCTAATCGGAAGTACCGTTTTCTCGCTACTTGAATTTAAGTGATCATGAGGAGTTTCAATCACAGGTGTTTAAAGAACTGAATAAGGTTGAAATAAATTAATAAGATGGAAAGATTTATTCTGTCCTCCCTTCTGTTCTTTAGGAACTCACCTGTCTCAAGTGCTGGAGTTGCAGAGAGATTTGGTTGGGAGATCCTGGCAGGACATTCAGGTACAGACTTGATAAGTATCCAGAGATCACAGTGTGGTTGCCTAAAGCTTCCTAAACCAAGGCTGAACTCAAGGGTGCTTTTATCTCTAGCCATGCTTTCCTGTTTAAAACAATGAACCCACAGTCTAGTTCTAGTTTTTAAAATTATTTGTTCCTTTCCTGTTTCTTTTTGAAGTATGTAGCATGGGCTCTCACCTTGACCATCACAAGTGGCTCAGTATTTCACAGGACTCGGTGTTTTCACTTTTTTTTAGCTGCCTTCCTTGCTAAATGAGCCCTGCCCTGATTCCTCAGAGGCTCCTGTGCCCTCATTAGGTTGATTTCTTGATCCCATTCACTCAATGGAATTTCCAATAATGCCATTTACTTTGGAGGCCCAGTCCCAGTTCCTTTCCCTCTGACACCCTCATTTACTTCTCATCACTGTGTTCTGAACGAGGTCTCTCAGCTGAGGAACAGCCAACCCCATCTCCTGTCCCAGTGTGCATCCAACAGAGCTCTTTGGTTTTCTTTGATATCCACCTACTATCCCACTCCCTCACTGTGGTTCCTTCATCGTGGAATGTCTGGTTGGGTTGAATATGCAAATGTACTCCAGGAGCTCTGCTGTCATGGAGGAAAATAGCTGTGGCAGGACTGTGAACACGACAGGCTCTGAGTTGAATGGAGAGGCTGCTTTCAGGAAAAAGAATTGCAGAGCAGCACAATTTGGGTGAGCTGTAAATGAGTCATGTAAAGCCATCCCTGTTTTTTTTTTCTTTTTTCTTTTTTCTTTTTTCTTTCCTCCTGCAAACCAAATGTGTTTCTGAGCTGAAGGAATGTGACATAAATCTGGAAGGGAGACTCCAGATCCCTGTGGCATTGCCTGGTTTTGTTAGTGTGGCAGACTGCTCCTGCTATGGCTGCTTGACAGTCAGGAGTAAGTTCTTGGTTTGCCTACACACTTGAAACAGAACCAAGTGACTTTCCTGTTTTCTTAACACATGATCAGCAAACATAACTCTTGTTACACTACATACCTAATTCCCATAATATTGTCAGTTGTGCCCTGACATAATGTGTAAAGACAGAGAGGATCATTTCTTCAGTAGATGTGAGCGGGTGAGGATGAGAGGTATTCTGACAGCCAGGCTCTGGCATTCCAGAGCTCTTTTCTCCACCCTGGGAACAGAATGAGCTGCACTTGTACGAGTGTGGGTAGTTTTTAGGAAGGGCAGAATTTCAGAGGAGATGCTGACACAGAGGAATCATCTCTGCAATGGAGAGATTTCCAAGGCAGTGCTTCTGATGGTGTTGGATAATACCTATTATTGGGGGAAAAAGTCATAATGTTTCTTGCTCTTTCTCTTTAGGTGGGATAGTTTTAGCTTTCCAGTATCAACTGCATTAACCAGATGGTAATGGGTCAGCACTAGTGTGCCTGTCAGGGGAATGCAGGATACAGGCAGCATTTCCTAGCCAGACTAAAACAGTTGGAACAGGTAGTAAGGTAAGAACAGTTACTGGAGCCTCCAGCCAGGGCTGTGCTGCCCTGCACAAATGACCAGGTGGAAGCTGAATGTGCTGTTTGACACAACACACCAGGGACACAACTGAAGAGGCAGAGGAGACTGTTCACTCCTGTCCCCCTTGAACCACACTGTCCCTGCATGTCAACAGTGGCTGCAGAAATTAATGTGGGAAAAGCAGCTGCTTTCCATTCTGGAGTCTGCAGAACTGTTTGCAGAGTGGGTTTGAGCCCCAGTGGATACACACTCATAAGAAAGAAACAGTTAAGGCTCATGGAGGATGCTGCTGGAGGATGATGGGAGAGGATTATTCCCTTGTGAGTATCGTGGCTGGCAGGGAAGGCTGCAGCAGTGCCTTTGAGCTGTGTTGGGATGTGTGTATGAGCTGGATGGGCAGCTTGGCTGGGATATGTTGGCTTTTTGTGAGTGTACAAAGTCCTAAACCACTCACCATAATTGGTTTGTTTAAGCAGTGTCTAAAATAAATAAATAAACCTATTACACCACAGGGATTATTTACTTTTTTTTTTAATATGGGGTGCTGATATTCCCTTGCTTAGATAGTTCAAGAGGGCCTAATGTGAATATCTGACACTCTTCTAATTTTTTTAGAAGCTTTTAAATTTTTTTTTTCTAGCTTTCTAGAAAGGACTAATGAAAATGAGTGATATCTGGTGATAACAGAAATAGTGTGTTGTTCAAGGCAAGTTAAAACAGGGAAAGGCAAATGATAGCAGTGAGTCAGCCTTTCAGAGCAAATAACTAGTGCAGACCTTTACTCTGGGTGACACAATCACAACGCACTCGACTAGAAAAGTTCTGTACCAGAGGCCTTTTCTGAAGATGTCAGGGAGATAAAAATACTAAATGTAGTAGCCATGTACACTGAGCAGGATCAAGGGAAGATTTAGGGAAAAACTAAAGAGCTGCAAATCTAATTTCAGATGTGAGGGAAATGTTGGACCCATAAATAAATTATAGCTGTGGAACATTTAGAACTGTAGAATTAATTATAGTCTCAATAGAAGGCTGAGAGCAGGAGCCTGCTGTGAAGGCACTGCAGGGCTGATTAAGGCCAGTCTTGGAAACTGTACACTTAACAAAAAATATCTTTTTTTTTTTTTTTAAATCACATGTGAAAATGCTGGTGAAGAAACCACTCGTGGAGTTATGCAACCACACACCCCAGGGAAAGGTGTATGCCAGGGGCACACTTGAATTTTACTTCCTGTGTTAAGAACAGTTAATCACACCAGTTTTGTAGAAACTATCTTAAAAATGAGGTCTATGTCTGTGGAAATGTTAAGTTCAGTTTTGTTTTTCTGATGTGTTTTCATATTTTTATTGTCTCCTTTAGTCAAAATTATTGTTCAGATTGGTCATTATGAAACTAGTGTTGATTTATGGCCTATATGATCAAACTGCTTTTGGAATAAAACACCAAATAGTTGGGGGATAAATTTAAAAGCTGCTCTGTTTCAACCTGTCTGGAGTAAGGAATCGTAATTTTTTGAGTTAATTATTTTCTATAAGCAGGAGAAGAACTATTAAAATAGAAATTACACTAGGTTTTGTGAACTGGATGACAGGGACTGTTTTTCCAAAGTGTGAATTCAATTATGGGCTGTAGTAAGAAGTGTGATGTTACAAATCTAATTGATAGGAATTGTTGAGGGTGTAGTACTCGGAGATTTGCTGAGTTCTTTCATCCTGCTCGTACAATATGTTCTTGTGTAATTTTACTCAGGTGATCAATTTAAATTATAAGATTAGAAACAACTAGACATCTGTGGGCAGTATTGATGTGTCATGCTCCCAAACCTGACATCCAGGACAGGCTGGTGATGATGGTTGTCATAATTGTGGTTCAGTTCTGCTTGTTTATTTGTGAGAGGTTAAATGATCCCGGGCTGGCTGGGCTCCGGTGCAGCGGGTGAAGCAGGGAGAGATGTGGACAGAGCCATCAGTAAATTTAAAAACAGCTTTAGGACTGAGCTGAGGTTACTCAATACAACATTAAGGCTGATGTAACTCGGTTGCCTTCAGCCAGGCTTCACAAACATCCTGTGTTCTCCCAAGCCATTGTTGTGGGGCTGTGGCGAACTGACATGCAGAAAACGCCGTAGGTTTTGTCTCTGCAGACAGCTGGAACTGTGCCCATAGAGCTTTTTCCTTTCATTTTGTTGTAGAGCTTGGAGTCTCCACGTCAGGAATATTGGAATATCTGGACAGCAGTTGCTGAGATTAGGTGCTGTTGCTCACAGCAAAAGCTGAGAATCAGTATGAAACCTTTCCAGTTCTAATTCCAGGAGAACGCTCCCTCAGATGGAGTTGCACGCGCTGCCCTGCTCTGTGGGTTCCCTGATTTCTCGGCTAACATCTGTAAATAACTTTCAGCTTGTCCTATTGATTCCCCAGCTGCTCTATCTCCCTTGCTGCTGTGTCAGAGACAGATGAGTCTCGAGGGGAGCACAGGGAGGCTGGAACGGAACTGCTGCAAATGCCCGCAGAGCGGGCGGGATGTTCCAGTTGGTCACTGGGAGGATCCTTCTGGTGCCCAGAGAGCCTGGAAGTTCACTGAGCTCATACAGGTTTTCTGAATATCCATCCTGAACAATTACACATGAGCAGAGGAAAAACTGAGAGTTCACTTTGTGTTCAATGGCAAATCATTTTCCTCTTCCTTCCTTTATTGTGTTTCCTCTCTGGGTTTTATCTTCCACTCATTGAATTCAGCAGCAAAACTCAAGTTGGCTTAAGTGGGACAAGATTAGTTCCCATGCCAAGAGGAATTATTATAATTGGGTAGTGATAATCTGGCATCTGGTGTTTTATGTAATGATAGCATGGTGTGTTCAGGATTGTATTTACCTGAGAGTTCTGTCTGAGGTCATGAAGCCACCGTCTGATAATATTTTCCCCTGTGGGATGTGTGATTGTCCACAGGCTCTGTATTCTACAGACTGGTGATATTGGAGGGTCAGTAAACATTGGAACCTCTTCCAGTGTGAGCAATGGACAGTGCAATAGCTGATGGTTAATTAAACATAACTTCCAGGTTTGTCCTCAGCTACTTGGAAGGTGGTAATTTCCCTGCAAACTGGATTACTAGACTGTGTGTTAAGACTTGGTCTTCAATACCACAGATGCCTGCTAGGCAGGAATGCAAATAACCTCTGAGAAAGGGAGCAGGCACTGAGGGCTTTGCCATGTTGATAGGAGAAATGTTTTTAGCTGTAGGACTAGCTGAAAAAAAGGAGAATGCTTGCCTAGCAAGGACAGCAAGAGAAAGGGAGGGTTTGTGAATCAGGGATCAAGGTATATGCAGGAGAGGAG
Source organism: Platyrinchus mystaceus (assembly GCA_035041135.1). NCBI lineage: Eukaryota > Metazoa > Chordata > Aves > Passeriformes > Tyrannidae > Platyrinchus > Platyrinchus mystaceus. The sequence continues at coordinate 15,777,350 of JAWWLV010000021.1, read as the reverse complement.
AGTCACGTGCCTCAGAAAGGCTGAGGTAAAAGCAGTGCTGGAGCCCCCTTAGGCCAAGCAGAGCTCAGCTGTACCTGCCAATGCTGGCAAGTCCAGAAGCAGCAGGTTCAGTGGTGCTGCTGCACAGCTGATGGATCCAGGCAGAGCCAACCCGACACATCCCGGCACACGGGCTCAGTCAGCTTTGGGCTGTGAGGTTGATGCGGTGGTTTCTCTGCGTCTGGGATTCTGCATTCCTGTGAAATGGCCACTTGTTCAGGATATCCAGACATCCAGCATCTGGACAAATCTATTCAGTCACTGCTCAGAGCAGCAGAGAGAGATTTCCTGCTGCAAGCAGCAGACAAGTATCCACGCTGGGAGGGCTGGCAGGTCTGCTGAACATGCCTGGGCCCAATGCAGTTGGGACCCAAACACAGCTGTGTGTGAGCTCTATGGGAAGATACAACAGTTGAACTACTCCCAAAGTTTTCAACCTGCATAGAATAACAAGGTCAGGTTCACAAAGCTTAGTCCTCTTAGGGAGGAAAGAAGAAAAGACATTTGGCTGAGGGTCAAATGGAATAATGCACCATTTATTCTTAGAGGTTTGCTTGTTCACATTCAGTCCCTACCTTCTCTCTCAAGTTTGTCTATTCATCACTTCCAGCCTGCCTATTCCAGCTTTGCTCTTTCTTATTCCTTTCTTTCTGGTTTCTTCTTCCTTTGTGTATATGTAGACTCCAGCTTCTCCTTTTACTCCTATCCCATGAGGAAGCATTTCTGCACTCTGGATTCCTTATTTAACAGGATTTTCTTTTCCTTATGATACTAGAAAGGTGAGTCCCAGTGCAATTAGGGATACACATGTCAACAACTGGCTCTCATGAAAACTGCAGAGCTGAAAGTTTGTTGCATCTGTGTTTTATTTTATTTTAAGCAGTTTAGTGTCTTACACAAGTTCCTGTGAGAAGTCATGGTGTCATTCTTGTCTTTGAGTTTCTTGGACACCTGGAGTTGTTTGTGAGGCTGAATTCTGTAGTTAAAGTTCCTGGGTGAATGAATAATATGCAATTTATAAAAGGTGAAGCAACACAGATAGCAACCAAAAATAACAGCACAGAGCAGTTTTCCTGGCCTCCATCCAGTGCAGAGTCAATGGGAACTTCTTCACTGGCTTCAGTGGGATTTTCATCAGGTCTGTTGAGAATACTGTGCAAAACACCCACTTCAGACAGCAAGCTTTATCATACTTGAAGTAATAATCATCAGGAAAAAATAAAGGCCAACAGCAATCAGCTGTCAGGGAGGGCTCAAAGGTTGCTCAGGTACCTTGGGGCTGATAAAGGTCCCTGATGGTGGTGACACGAGACTCGACCTGCTTAGCTGGGCTGGGTGCACTTCCCAGAGTCCTTGTGGGACTGCAGGATTTCCTCCAGAAGGTCTGGGTGTGATGAGTTCCCCAAATGTGAGCTGAAGTGGAAGGTGCTTTAAGGTGTCACAGCACCGCCAGTGACATTGAGAAGCTGCCCCTGTTTTCTAACTTCAGTATTCATGTTTGTTAATGAAAACAAAACAAATCTGAGTCATTAGCAACAAATTATATTCCAAGGCATTTGCAAGATGCTAAATGTCTTGAGATGTTTGTAGAAGCAGAAGCCAGTGCTGAAAGCAAAATAATGAAAATTAAACATTTCCTTCTCATTCAAGATTAATGATGTCAGGGTTAATCACTGCCATAGAAATACCCAAATAAATAAAATACATTAGGCAAGTATTATCTGAGTGTTTGCCTGGCTATCTGGATTTCTCAGGATCATTAATTATTGACTTTTCAAAACTTGTTTCTAGTTGACTTTAAATTCACAGTACCAAAGTATGTCTAGGATTTTTTGAATTGCTTCTCAAGTTTCTTTCCACCAAATGCATGTGTAACACAGAATAATCCCCCTCAGATCTGACATGCAAAAAATACAAAGTAAAAACTGAGTAACTGTGATTAGACCAATTATTTTAGAAACACTGCCTCTAAATTATTCCCATATCTTTTCTCAAGAAAAAGTGAGAGTTTAGTGCAGCATCTGTTCTCCAACCTCTTCTACAAGTTGGAAAACAGCATCACCAATGAATAAAACATTTAGCCTGAAAAGGGGGTTAAATTGCTTTTTTTTAAAAAAAAAAAAAAAAAAAAATAGCCAGTGTTAATCATAATTCTCCCACTGAATATTTTGCAAAAGGTTTCTATTTATATGGAGCTGAAAGACTAAATGTGGTGCTCTGTCTTCAGAGTGCCTGGAGATACATAACGTGCCTACATAACGTGGTGTTATATTTAACAAAAATGGTGCATGTCTGATCAGTTAGATCTGAGCTTGCCTCATCTCCTAGTCACTTTTGTATTTGAATTATTGTTTAAAAAACCCTTTCTTTTGTCTTGGAATCTGGTGATGCTTTTGAAAGGTCAGACCACTGCTATTGGACAACTTCTCAGTGTGTGGAAAAGTGCCAAGAAGTTTAAAATATCGCATTCGTAGTCAAATGCTGACACTTGGATCTCAGCGTACAAAACATGCTAAAAAACCCCCTCTTTGAGTGGTTAAATTGTGTGCAGTGTTTGGTGTACACGTGTGTATAACACAGACTGTTGCTGTTTTGCAGTGGAGAAAACTGAAGCACAGACAAAACATAATTGAAAAACCCTAAACTCATCTACAGTTTAGTTCTTTCAATTATGCCAAACTGCAGTGTTAACTGCTCACATTAAACCAGGAAATCTTATTTCAACCTACAGCACAGACTTACTTGGCTTTGAGATGACACCTGGAAACATCAGGTACAGTTTTGAAAACAGAGCAGTTCAGGTCTTCACAGTGAGGAGGAAATCACAGAGCACGTCTTCATCCTGCAGAGGTTTTGCTGGAATTCATTGCACAGGCCCTGCAAAAAGTCAGTAATAAAGCACCAGGATGGTGAATTGAAATTGGAATGTTGAAGAATGAACTCAGTAACAACTACTGCTACCACTGAATTAATTCATATTAATATTTTATTAAAAAGAAATTCATTGCCTCTCTTCTAGCTCCAGGTAACTTCTGTCTTGAGGTGCTAAGTGGAAATTGCAGATCTTAATCAGCAGATGCGAGTATTTCTTGTGGCATAAAATTAAACTGTTCAGATAACAACTTACTAAATTGTATTGTTCTGACAAGTGGACTGTATTCATTAAGAGGCAAAAAAAAAAATTAACAAGTATCTCTTTTTTTTAAATGAAAAACCAACTTCTTTTGCTGCTGGGTTCTGCCTCCTGCCCCTCTCCCAGGGAAGAGGTAAAATACTTCATCCCTTCCCCACGAAGCAATGCACTGTCCTCTGGGCAGGTAGCTTAGATCATGAGTGGAAATTTTGTTTTCCACTTGCAGAGTAAGTGGCAGCAGGACACCCCTGGGTGCATTCCCTCTCCTCTGCCTCCATGGCTGTGGTTACTGGCTGAGTAGAGCTCATCAGAACTGGGGGCCAGTTTTGCCATCCTGCTCCGGTGTCGTGTGGCCGGCCCATGAAGCCCAGTGTGGATGCTCCTGTGGGGAGGTGCTGACTGAGTCACTGAAAGATCCATCAAACTACCCCTCCAAGGACTTTGTTGTTTGACTGACATAACACAAAATCGGTCGTTAAATGCCAGTTTTCCTTCTCTCACAAACCAAACCAACATCCTGGGAATCAGCACACAGAAATATAGTGGTAGCCCTGCTGCCTTCCATATGTCACCAACCCTTGCAGCAAAAAATGCTGTCACCCTCTCAGATGTCTTGTCATGCCTTTCACCCATCTCTCGTGCTTTATCTGCTCAATAACTTCTCACCTGTCTCAAGCACTTAGGCTGCAGCCTTTCCTGCCTTTAATAATTTCCATCTGCACATAACTTCAGTCTGAGTCTCTTCTGTCCTCCTGTAGAGCTGATGTTTTATACATACTATAACTCTTTTGAAAAAATCTATCCCTGATTGTCTTTCACACTTCCTCACCCACTTCCCCTGCCTGTTTAATGTTTTATTCCTGCCATATTTATTACAAGATGGCATACAGATGCTCTCATCCTGCATATATTATTCTATTGCTGCTTTATTCTACTGGATTTAATCAAGTATTGCTCCATTATTCATTCATATATAACTTCCTTTGTAAAAGAAATTATCTCGTTTTTTAAATGTCTTGTATTGTCCTGCTGAAAATTTACCTCTTACTTGATGGTGAATTTTCTTGTTTTTGTGAACTTTCTGTGCTTTATTTAAAGTTTAATGAAAAAAAAATCCAATACATTTCAGTAAAAAGAAACTTCCCTTATGGAAAACAATGAGCTTAATTCAGTAACGTTATTTTATGGCCTCTTGCACAGAAAGGTTTTGTGTCAATTCAGTAAATAGATGTTGATTAACTGCACATTGTGAAACCATCCCTTTCCCCACGAAGTTTAAATTAAGAGTGGCTGTTTGGATCAGCAGGTTTGCTCTCCTGCATAACACAGGTCATGCAACTCTCTCCTACTTTGCTTCATGTCCACTAACTTTGCTTATTGTTGGCACGAGACCCTGTGCTTCAGAAAAATGGTGCATGATGGTTTTTAGGTTACCCAGTGTCGGGAAATCCACTCCAACATGGGCAGGTTTCTCCCATGGTCACTTAACCTCACTGTTCATAACATGGGCCTTGTTTCTAATCAGACTTTGTATAGCTTCAGCTTGAACAACTGTTTCTTTCTTATCCTCCTCTTTTTACCATCAAGCCCTTGATGAAAGTCTTCCTTGGACAGCTGGAAACCTCTCTGTGATTCCCTGTGTCACCCTGAGCAGCCATTCCTGGGAATATTTTAGCATTCCCTGTTTTCGTTCCAGGGCTGGATCTTCCCATCCGTTACCTCTCACTGTGCTGAGAACTGCTGTTCCTGGAGGGATGGACCTGCAGCTCCTCCTCTCTGAGCACTTGAACCTGTGCACTCTTGGTGCCTTCAGTCATCCAAGTGCCACTAGGGTTGCTTTTCAAATTCAGATCAGCTCAGGAGGGCAGAGAACTTAACGGATCAATCAGTCTCATTTGGTTGGGAACCAACATCACACCAAAATCAGTCCCCAGAGAGGGCCAACCATGGATGGCACAGGCACAAACCCACCTGGAGCTCAGTCTTTGAGCTTCTCTGTAGCTGCTGTGATTGATATGTGTGTGTAAGTTTGCACATAGGATGTGTGACTCCTTTCTCTGTGCCTGAATTATATCCACATACAAGCATATGTGCCTGTTATGTGTGCACACATTTGCAAAATAGCCAGTTATGGTAAAAGCTGATTAAAACCCAGTTGGATTTCTTGGAGTAACTTAAAATCTTTGAGGATAAGTTATTCAGGCACACCACATACTACAGGATCAGCCATGGTGGAAGCTGTAAAGGCCTCCTTCTTGTAAACTCTGAGGAGTGGGGAGCTGGCTGGTTGGGAATGGATGCTCCTTTGGCTTGCATTTGGTATTGTGAACATACAGTAATCACACTTAAAAAATGGAGAAACAAACTCACAACAAACCTTGTCAAAAGCAAACATACACAGAGATATTTCTTAATGTAATTTTTCACATTTAGTATTTTACTTAACTGCGTGACATTTGGGAGGGCATGTGTGGAACAGTAGTGTTAGTAGTAGTAATATGTAAACATACTACTACAGATTTACAGTCTTACTAAATATAGGGCAATAAACTCCTGGAAACCACCTTTACATTAAAAAATACCTTTCAAAATAGAGCTCTAAATCAACAACAACTCTTATGAAAAGTCAGTCATAAAAGGATAAAATAATTTAAGGGCAAGGACAGTGAGAATGGCAGTTCTAAAAGGAACACCCACGTAGAACTGCTGGAGAATTTAAAGCAATATTTCCTATTGAAAACCTCTCTGAACTCTCAACTTCATGCCTAAGATAATTGAAGGAAAATTAAATTTACCCTTAGGACTGTTTGTAGGAAACTCCTCTAATAAGGTTTATATTTAGCAGATAACAGTGTGTTTATGGTGGTCACAGCCTGCCTAATAGAGCTGTAATAGATACATTTTGTATTTAATCAATAGCAATGAATAATAACTTCTCTTCATTAACTGCAATGCTCCTGTGGTTAATTTTAGCTTGTACTGTGGCAATATCTGTATCTTCTTTATGAAAGACTATGATTTTTTATGAAATAACATGATATAGCTGTTTTTATCAAGGCTTTTTTGAAGTTTAGTGATGGCCCAAGTGCTTACTCTGATTTTTCTTTCAGGTTAAAGCATTTTTTCCCATGTAGGTAGAGAATTTTAGAGCAGCTCTGAGAAAACTTTTTAAAAACTGCAGAAACTTTAAACAGGGAGAGCCATGCTCTAAAAGAATCAGAGCAAGACTTTGCACATGCACACAAGCACACCCTAAAATATGGTCATATTTTTAATACTTTTTTTTAGCCTGCCAGTGAGATTTTTATCCTAAAGGATTTTTTTTTTTCCCCCCAGAGCCCTTATTTCCACTGACAGTTCTGTCTCCAAGAAGAAATACTTTGAAATACAAGCCCTTGTCTGTGGGTATGAGGCATCCACGGAGTAGCTGCCTCAGCCTATTGTTGTTGGGTTCTATTCCCAGGGTTAAATTGGAGGCAAACATTTATACTTGTTGATTTACCATTCCCTCTTTGTAGAGCAGTGAGGTGTCCCTGTAAGATCCCTGTCCTGGGGATGGAGTCAGTTGGCAGATCCAGAGATACCAGAGAACATGAGGCTGCTGGAAACGTGCCAGTGTTAAGTGTCAGACCCAACCCCCCTGTCTGAGTCTCAGCTGATTCTTTGCTGATGATACGAGAATCAGGGCAATCAAATTTATATTTGTACTTGAAAATTACTGCACTTCCTCTGATCTGTCCCTGTATCCCCAATTTAGCTGTAATAATTCATATGCATTCTTCTTACCAGAGATTACGCTTAGTTTAGTGGAGGATAAAAGAGGCCTTTAAAACAAACTGAGGAAAGTCTTTGAGATTTCAGGTTCACAATGAATTTAAGTGATGCCTTGTAGCCCGGCCTCACCCAGGGTATGGAAGTGAAGCCTGTGATGTGCTGCTTTTGTGCTTCTCAGATTCATGTTCAAGGCAGCCCTTTGTGCCACTGAAATGGCAGTTATCTGACTCACCTCTTGAGCTGATATTATGTACCTCTCCTTGCCACCTCTGTTAGAAGCTCCCACATCAATGGAAGGAGCAGTATTATCTGGATGAAATGTGAATGTCACAAGAATGGGGCTGTATCAGACCATCTCCTGGTTCTGCATTTTTAGTATTCAGACAACATCGTTGGCAACAGAAGGCAGGCGTCTTCCCAAACAGGGCTGTTGCAGTCGAAGCAGAAATGCTGACATGTGTTAGTGGCATTCCAAGGATGTTTAAACTCACATCTCTGTTACATTTGAACTTGTTTTTCCCCTTTGGTTCAAAGGCAAATCAAAGTTGAAGTTTGTGGGTGCGTTAATGCTGAGACTCCACATCATTTGCAGCACAAACGTTTGCTCTGTAAATGACATAAAACTCAAGGCATTGGTAACTAATGGGATTCCTCTTAATTGATTATTAAGGAACCAGAGAAGTCTGGTGTCATTTTATTTCGAGCCTGCAGTAAATAACTTTGCTGAAACTCTATTCTTTGAAGACCAGAGGTGGTGTAAGTCAATGTGCTATTAACCCATGTGTGCTCAGCTCTATGCTGAACATGAGTGCAGTCGGAGATGAAGTGAGATTGAAGAGCTTCGGGTTTAATTCCTTGTTTCTCACAGATTTCCCATGTGACTTTGAACAAATCACTTTCTCTTTAGCTTCTGTCTGGAAAATGGAGAGAGCAGGATGTTCCTGCCTCACAGGCATACTGTAAGTGTGTCATATACTTGGATTCTGTGGTGGGGGGCTGCTGCAGAAGTGTGTAAAGTAGACAGATGTGTTGCTGCTCCTCAGCAGCAGCTTCAGCAGAGAATAGCCTGCTCAGGCTTTGCAAAGGACTGTGTGAAGTGAATGTATCTTCTGTCTCTCCCCTTTATTATTCTTATTTTTAATTTTTTTAAAAAAATCAACAATACCGTACACAATCAGTATCTTTGTTGGTGTGGATTTGGCAAGTGCTTGCAGTGTGAAGGATGAGGTGATGTGAGGATGTAAGAGAGCAAGGCCCTCTTAATTTGAATTCTGACAGAAGTGGACACTAACTCACATGCTCCCTCACCTCCCTCCCATTGTCTCCTGTGGCAGCCCCCAGTATTGAAACCTATTGATGAGAAACACTGATAGAGAGACTTATTAAGAGATAAATCAGCAGTCACACAGCATCCAAACTGAGCACAGCAGGGAACATAATAGCCAAAAATTAATCCTATTGCTAAGGAAAGTAATTCAATGATAGCAAACCCTTAACAGTGTACTGTAACAATCATGAAAGGGGATAATTTTACACAAAAGATGGGTGGCTTCCCCTTTGTGCTGTAGGATATAGAACTGGTTGTTTTACCCAAGGAACTCACAGGGCGATTCCCAATCAGGAGATTTCTCACACCATTGCACTCCTAATTTTACAGAGCACTGGCTCACTGCCCCTGTCTCTTGGGCTGCCTTGCACCACTGCTTTTCTGTGGTGTGCAGTGTCAGAGCAGAAGTGTTAGTCTCACAGCATAAGCCACTTGACATTAAGACCATTCTCAGTGTGAGTAAAGCCATAATGAAAAAGTGAAACTGTGCATTTAGTTGGTGTTTAGATGGAAATTGTCACAGCCAAAAATACAGGGGGACGAGAAAAATAAGAGCATTCTAAGTCTTGCTAATACCAGCTTAAACTGCTGTTAATACAAATGACCTAGAAAATATGTGTCATTGACCACTTTTTATTCAGTGGCTTGTGAAAAGCAAGGCCTGATGTTCAGCCAAGGTTGCCCTGGAGGGTGTCCTTCTACATGTCTGATTCCTACATGATCTTAACATGGATGGTGGGAATTTCTTGTATCCACCTTTCATGGAGAGAGAACTGGAGCTTGGAGAGATTTAGTGACTGGTTCAAAACATGCCTGAAGTCCATGGAAGGATGGCTGTCAGCTCGGGTTGTGCCCCTAATGACCTGTTTGCTGCTGTGCAGGGTGTTTGAACATGGACTTGACCTTCTGTCCCTCAGCATCCTGCTCTTTGAACATGAACATCCCTTTGAAGCCACTCTTGGAAGGCAAATTTGTCTATCTCATTAATTAGGTGAGGTATTTCAGGTTCTTGAAAGGAGCTTTTAGAGAATTTGCAAAAGCTGGTGTGGTTTGAATGTAATTTAGGCAGATGACCTTCACATGATTCTTGTTAGCCAGCTTGTATGCATTGCTTTGGTATCTATAGCTGACCTTAGTTCTGCTATTTATAGCATTAGTAGCAAATAATAATTTCTGTTTTCCATGGTTTGGGTCATGTTTTACCTAGAAGGAGCTCTTCTGGGGAGAGTTATGATTATCAGCTAAACCAACTCATATAAAAAAAGTAAAAGTAGACAAGCTCTTAAAAGAAGAGTCTTAGCAATTAGAAAATATAAAGTACCACGAAAATCATAGTTGCACTTTCCTTCTGAAAATTCCTGAGGCTGAGGAAACGTCTCTTACGTCATGTAAATCATAATTTTCTCATGTAGCCATAAATCATTCCACATGCTCTCGTTAACATGTTCATACTCGTTCCATCTCAAGGCTCTTTTTATTAATCACTGTACACATGTGGGTTGGCAGGGGCTGAGATATGATCAAAACAGCGAGTTAAACTGTGGCATCAAAACAACCACGACTCACGGAAACAAACACATGCAGCAGGTGACAACAGCAATCTTAACCTCTAAAAATATCTTTTAGCTATTGACTTAATTCTACATTTTTGTTGTTTGCTTTACCAGAAGTGGACATATTGTCCAGGTATGTTGTGCTAAGCAGAACAGAGACAGCTGTAGACAATTGAGAAAGTCTTGAGACTGGACCAGCCTTGTGCTTTGCAGTGCATGGGGGCAATCCTGGCATTTCCAGTGAAGTTACCAGTGCTTTGGTCACCTGTAGGACTCCCATGGGTGATACACAGAAAGGCAAATGGGAAAAGGTTATTCTTTCCTTATTATCAAGCTGAAGGGACCTTAATATGTTTATTCCTTCATCAAGGAAATTGGAAGCCCCTTTCCCTGGCTTTGCTGCCTGGCAGAAGATGAAGCCAAATGCGGCGCAGCTGTGAGCTCTGTGAGGGAGGTGCTTTGGGCTGGGGGTGGGTAAAGGCACCTGAAGCTGAACAAAAGGGGCTGAAGGACAGGGGGTGGTCACTCAGAAGAGCAGTCTGAGCAAGTGCTGAGCAGCTTCCTGCCATCTTTTTAAACTTGTTCTTCCTCAGATCCTCCCCTGGATGTCACACCCCGTGTCCACGCGCGTGACAAACACCTCGGCGACGCCTCCTCTTCAGGTACCAGAATTCAGACTGAGAATTCTCTCTCTGCTGTGTTTCTTCCTCTGCTGTTGTTAGTAAATATTTGTATTAATATCAGTACCTTTACGAGCCCTATTTTAGCAAACATGCTGGTGAGTGCCAGACCTCCCAGGCCCACAGCACACTGTCTGCGTGCAGCAGTGGTGGCTGCTGTGTCAGGAGTCACAGCTTTCATTTTGGTGAAGTAATGCCAACTTACATTATTTTGTGTGAGATTACAAGGGAAGATTGGGGTATTTTATTACGCTGTCAATCAGCAGGTAGCCTGGCTCTCATCTGAGTGCTGAACCCTCTCCCTCCTCAAAGCCAACAGAAAGCTGGGGTTTCTGAAGGTGTCTATCATGAAATGTATGAGGCACAGTGACACCTTCAAACAGAACAGAAGCCACATGCCAAATCAGTGCTATTGTGAAGTGAAGACAGCAGGTGGATTTTGTGAATATATATGTGCATTCACGGGGCATGGCAGACTTTTCTAAAAATGATGATGAGAGTAAATCAGTACAAAATAGGTGGCAATTGAATGAATTTCTTTAGAACAGAAGTTTTTATTGGAGAAACATAATAATTAGTTTCCACAACCCATAGCTGCAGACGGTGGCTGTTCTGCTAATGAAAGATGCTGCAGATAGCGGCTGCGAAAGAATACAGAAAAATTACAGGCACTGACAAAAGGGTCTACTTTTCATTTACCAACTTTTCTTCCCTGAATGTTCCCTTGAGTTACCTTGTTTTGTTTACAAGAGCTTCAGGGGCGGAGGAGGGTGGTGCACGGCGTACATGGGCAATTACTTTACATGCTCATTTCAATCATAATCCATTCAGGATGATAAAAATGAAATCAAATGTAATTTATAATCTAGAACATTGCAGCTAGAGCTTTTTAAATTTTACAGCTGCAATGTGATTTGACATAATCCCTTACAGTCATTCAGGCTCTTTTAAAACCAAAACACATTTATCCATAAGTGACAATTACATCTCCATTTTTTTCCTTCGGAAATTTTGATGTGTTATTATGGTTTGGGGGGTGATCTCATGTAAGTAATGATTGCTGGTTGCACATAAAGCTGTTTGTTTTCAAACCCCCACCTATCCTGAACCTGTTCCATGGACTGCCATTTGCTTAATGCTGCTAATTAATAGGAAATAACATGCCACTGTTAGGCAGTTAAAAAGAAAGACTTCAAATGGAGCTTAGCCAGTTGTAATGGTTGTCTTGTTAATACCATTGTCATGTGCTCTAAAATGACACTAAACAGTAATTCTGCTCTGTGAGTATTATGATATGAGTGGCATTTCATTCTGTGTTTAGAAATCCCAAATCAGCATGAGATGATTGTATACTCTTCCTACACGCAGGGAGAAGAATTCCCCTAAACCTGATGTGGAGTGTAATTTCTTGGTTATTGATTTGTTTTATTTCCAAAAAGCCAATTGTGGCAGAAGCTCAGCAGCCTGATGCTGAAGTACATCTGTAGCACATTTCTGAGCGAGCTGCTGCCAATCCAGTTTCTGTTTTGTCCACAGAAGCTGATCTCTTCTGTGTGGTTAATTGCCATTATCTTTTCTTCATCTCTCACAATCAGCCATGTCTACTTGTTTTTCATGATTTTGGAAAACACTGCAGCATTATCCACTTTGGCAAAAGCGTCTGGGTGTGCTGAGTCCAAAGCTGACAGTTGTTGGAAAGACTCTGATTTCAGCAGGCTCTGACTGTCGTTCTTTTCATGCTTTCCTTCTCCAGCTGAAGGGTCTGTTTGCTTCTGGTTGCAGCTCCCTGTCTCTCCCTCTTACAGAAGCCTCATTTCAGGTCTGGTGCTCCTTGGAGTTGTGTGACAATGGGAAATTCCCATTCTGAGGTTTTCAGTTTGAGTTAGTTGCATATTGAGGCAAATCCTCTGTCCCTCCTCCCACTGTGTCTGTGACTTCTTCAGGAAGAAAAATGCTTGACCTCTTCTTGGAGTGAGGGATCACTTTCAGGATCATAGCAGAGGATCAGAGTTCCCCAGCTGGGCTTGAAAATGCCAGTATTGATGCAAAGAGAGAAGTCCAGTAGAGAAGAAGGAAAGCTGAAACTACAAAGCTGGAAAAATAAGAAGCAGTAGGTACTTGATACTAGGGTAAAAGGGTATTGCAAATTCTGGAAATTCTTGGTATTGACAGCCTCAGAAATTAAAAATCTCGAGTTGGATGTTCGAAAACAATCTTTTTCTGAAAATACACAAAATTCTTCTTCTTTTCTTTGAAGTTTCAGATTTCCTTTGCTCCTTGTAGTGTATCAGGGACATGGTGTTAATATTTTCAGATGCTTTGAGAGGTGGCCCTGGGGTGCTGCAGCTGGGACCATCTCTTACATCTGCTGATCTGAATGATGCTGCTTTCCAGAGTCTGAATTGGACTTTTTCCCCTGGGCAATATATTACATGTGCACAGCCCCAGGACTCTGGGACAGTTTTTCCCTATTAACTCTCTCCAAGTGCCTTTCTCAGCTGTGCCCTTCAGCCTGTTCTAGTGTCACCCCTCTAACCCCACATCCTCACCACACTTCACTTTCCCTCTGCAGGTCAGGAAGGCATTTCCTCTAAATTCTTCCTCCCCAGAGCATGTGAATATCCCCCAGTCCTGTCTTTTGTGCTTTGTATTTGGGTTTTGTCTCCAGACTTAGCAAGGTCAGCCACAGAAAGCATCCTTTTTTCACTACTTTTCCCTGACCTGTTCTTAAAAGAGAGCTTAGGGATCAAGAGCTTTACCTGCTGCTTTTGGTTGTTGACAAAGAGCAGAGCAGAGCTGATGTTGGTCCCAGGAGGAGTGGAGAAGTGGGGCAGACAGACAAAAGGAAAGCTTAAGATGACATGAATAGAGCTGTGGAGATGCTGACCATACAGAGAAGGAATGGGAAAAATCTGATATATCTTTTGGGTTCAAGTTCACCCTGGCCAGCAGAGCTCTGTTCACAGGGGCAAAGAATAGGAGAGAGTGAAGACGAGCCAGGATTTCCATATTTACAAGTGTAAGACAGGCCTTGAATCAGTATTGCTGTGTTGAACAAGGAAGAGGAAAAAAGTGGCAGATTACAGATTGTGTTAGTGTTCAACAACACAAGCCCATTCAAAATGCAAACATTTCAAAACAAAGCATTCAGGTAAAATAATAAAATCAGTCTAAATTCTTAAATCTGATGGAACGTTATGTTCTGATTAGATCCTTCTGTCCAACTCCATACTTAATTAATTTGATAGTAATGACACTCATTTTCCTTATTCCTTCCATTCACTTGCCCTTGTTGCTGCTTTGTCCTTCATGTGTGTTGGTGAGAGAGAGTATCCTTTGCAGAAAGCAGCCCAGCAGAAGACAGTAAAAATGACTGAATAGGAAAGGAGACAGAAATAAACTTCACCTGGTAATGTAACCCATGTTTTCTGCCTTCCCACGTGGTGTGCTTAACTTTGGAATTTGATCATATTTTTTTATGTTATGAATATTGTATGAAGTGGTTTACCTAAAAATAGAATGAGAGCTAAATTAAGTGGAAGTATCATGTCATTTGAACTAGTTCAGTCTGAAGGCTCTGTTTTAGCTGACAACATAGCTGGGGTTTGTTATTTTTAAATTCTCTCTGTATGAGAGAAAAGTGAGACAGTTGGGCTTCAGTGATTTGATAAGAATCCTGAGTAAGTTAAAAGCAGCTGCAGAACCACGTCCCTCTAAGTTGTCCCTGTAAGTTGAAGGTGCTTGTTCAGGTGACCAAGTGTGATCTGTGGGTCTGTACAGGTGTGTAATTTGACTGTTTGCGTCCCAAAGACATTGAAAATGGACTGTTTTCAGTGCAGATAGAATGATTTAATTAATTTGTGTGTACACCAGTGGATGTCACCTTGAGGACTGAGTGCTGTGTGCCAAGTGTAAGAGGTCAGGTGCTGAAACCCTTCTGAACAGGATATTGGGAAGCCTAAATGAATCCATGCAAACAAAATTGTGCTCTCTTGTTGCAAGATGTAGAGATACCTGTGTCTTTGCTTTCTTGCTAAGGTAGTATATCACATCTTCTCTTGTTTCTTCCTGTGTTTCAAAATCAATATTCTATCCACAATTTCAGTTTTCTTATCTGCTGTGTCTTATCTGCTGTCTTTGTGGAGCTGGACAACGAATCCAGTCCTGACAAGTATTTACAGTGCAGAATTTTTTAATAACATAGTTTTGGATGAGCTTTCAAAAAATGTCATATTAATGAGTGAGTTTCAGGGTTGTCAATTTACTTTAAGGAAACCTAAAGCATTGACTTGTTCTGTGTTTTTTCATAATATCATACTGAAAAATACCTATGGAAGGCCATTTGGAAGGATTTAATTTGTGTTTTGTGTGGCTGTTATCCACTAGAGAAACACTACCTGTAGCACCTGAGACCTGTTACAATAGGTGCTGTTTAATCCCTCCAAAAAAGGCAACACAGAGAAGACAAAGGAGTGTGATTTTCATTATTTTTTGGATAGAAAGCCACAAAGAGATTGTGGATTCTTCTGGGTCATGCAAGAAATATGTTGTGGAGTTTGAAAGTAGTCTGATAAGTCCTGAATTATAACACAGTGGCTCAAACCAACAGTCTTTGGTTATTTGTAACACAAATAGCAATGTTAATATCAAGTTGAATTCATGCCATTATTTTCCCACAAATATTTAAGAGAAAACTTGGGCAGAGAATGTATATTAAAACAAGAACAGTAGCAGAAAGCAACAGGGAATTATATTCTCTGTTCTAAAATATGGAGGCACGGTTTTTAGAAAACACTTCTCATTCATCACAGGTACAGAACTCTGCTCTCTGTATGTGTAGCATTTGTTTAGGAAAAGCCTTTTATAATATATATATTCACAAGCAGCATTCCATTAACTTTTCTGCCAGTTCCTGTGTGGTGTCATCGGGGACATGAGACACGTGTGTGAAGTGGGATGTGTTGGAAGAGGTGCCACAGCAGTGGAGTTGATGCAGGTTCCATGTGTGGAAGCAGAGTAAAAAGCTGAGTGAGCACAGGACTGAAAGGGGGCTGATAAATAAGCTCCACACACAGGCTCATTAATCAGCTTGGGCACAGCATCAAACTGATACAGCTTTTGGAGTGAAATCCCCACAACGAGGTTCAGCAGGGGCTGGTGCCAGAGAGGGCATCTCTGCCCTGTGAGTCTTGGCACAGAGCAGACACAGGTCTGGTGTCTTCTCAGCCCGTGCCCTGGGTGGGTGATAGAGACACCAGGATCTTCTGAGAGGCCCCAGGCCAGGCCCAGCTTTCAGAAAGCTTCTCAGTCTTGACTTATTGCACATCTCCTGCTTTTGAAGAGATGAGAGTACTTGCATCTTCAGCTGAAGACAATAATGATGCTGGTGCTCAGTGCACCTCAAAACAGTCCATTCATTTAATCAGTTCTTGCCAGTTTTTAGCACTCAGCTTCCCAGGACTGCCTTTCTGGCGTGCCCGGACTTATTCACCATCCACGCCTCTGAAGATCATTAACAGCACTGCCTAGATGTGTGGGATTAGAGGTGGGGATGTAATGAGACTGCTGTTGTTTCTCTGGGCCTTTTGGGGGCTGGGATGAAACATGATTTAGAACCTTGGATTTGGGAAGATGACGTGTGTAAAACCGCTCTCTCTGCATGTATTGGGGGGTTGTTTGAAGAACAAATGACCTCCATCTCTGTGCCCAAGTCTGTGACAAATTGAACAGAAAGTGCCACCTTGCTTTGATGTGTTTTTGGCTGACTAATCACTGCCTAACTGGATATGAGCAAATACCTTGGGACCTCACTATGATTTTTTAGAACTTGAGTAAATACGCATTTAAAGTATTTCTAACAGTTTTCTCTCTGGTTTTGGGATTAAGTCAGTTAAATCTGCCTTAGGATTTATTAAAGTTGGGTGGACTAACTCAAGAATGCTAATTTTGAAAAGATCTGGAGTTGATACTTCAAATGTGGCTGGACATGACAGGAGGTAATTTCTTTAAGGACAGTGAGGTCTCGTGTACCTCATGTACAAGCATAAGGAGCAAGAACCAAGCAGTGGGGAGCAGAGATGCTGGAAGATTGCTCTGTCAGAAGACTTCATTTAACCTGTGGCACTCCAGAGAGAAGGCTGAAAACTTTCAGTCCTTCCAGACAGGTTCTGTTGTACCTTGCCTTACAAGAACAGAGATGTACTTTGGAGAGGGAGTTGATAGTGAAAAATTAACGTGAAAGTTTTCTAGATTGATTTCTTTGAAACTTGTTTTCAGAATGTATCTCCTGTCCTGCTTGTCATTGGGAGAGCCCATATTGGTGAAATACTACCTGTGCTACTTCCATACAGGAAGATGTAGCTGGCAGCACTCAGATAAATCTAAAGACTTCTCTTCTTTTTCCATAGATGGGATGAATTTTGTGTCCATCCTTCCACTGTTTTTAACTCCTGTTCTGGATGTTCTGGACTGACTGAATTTGGGTCTCATTTGAGATTCCATGCAGTTAATAAGATATGGAGCAACCCCTGGTAAAACTTTAATGAGCAGGAGTCATACTATCCACAGGCATAGATCACAGAGCCCACGTTAGTGGTTAGAACTACACACATCTAAAACAGATGCCTTTTTCATCATTGTCTCTGCGTTACTCTTCTCCAGGGATATAAAATAGCATTTAAGAATCCTCCCAAGGGTGCATTCATGGAGCAGATAAGACAATTTCTTCAGCTAGATTGCAGCTGTAATTCTTTTCAATTGTAATTGCTGGCTGGAGAGGTGCCTGCAGGCCAGAGGGATGCTGTTCTTTACATTAGTTTCTTTGAAAAGAAAAGGAAATATAAACCCGGTGATTGTTTCTAAGATACTTTTTTTTTTTTCCCAGATGACGCCATGTGAACTCAAAAAGAGCAAAACATCTTAGTAAAATAGAAAATAACTAATAATAAAACCACCATGGCTTAGTCCTGTGGCAGTCTTTTTTTAGCGTTACCTATTTGTGTTGGGGAAAGCTGTCCCACATTTGGAGGGCTGTGCTGCAGCAACTGCTCCTTGTCACAGCATGACAAGATGTCAGGTTTCTCCCTTAACTGCTCCTTTATTTCTGTGTTGCTTTGTTTTTATGGCAAAGAATGAAATGTTCTCTCTCCAAAACGTTCTGACATTTGGCAGGGACAGGGGAAGGAAGTGCCATGCCAAAGCAAATCCCTGTGCAAAAGCTGCAGAGGACGTATTATTTTTACTGCCTTGTCCTGAGAAAATCTCTGAGATGGTGGAGCTGTGCTACAAGGGCTGTTCCAAAGGGTGGCTACTGGTGTAATGACAAACAGATTCAAATGAATGGATATTGTGTAATTTGACAATACTTGACTTAGCAAAACTGTGTTGTGCCAGATCTGCAGTGCTGTGAGTTGACTGGATGCAGGTGCAAAGATCTGTGCCAGCCCTGAGGCAGAGCTGGGGCCAGGGAGAGTTTACTAAAAATCCTGCCAAGGATAACATTTATTATTTTTGCACTTGCTCAGGCATAGCTCGGTAGCTTCTTGCTGTGTCACACTGTTTTCAGGCATTCTGCACTGGAAGGTGGTCATTGCAAGCCCAGGACTTGGATTGAAGAGCACTTTGTAATGCTGAATGTCAAAAAGGAAGGGCAGGATTGGTGGTGTAGCCACAGAACAGCTCCTGAGGACCATCTCCTGAAGTGAGGGGTTGAAACCCTCTCTGTGGCTTTTCATGCTGGAAATGCAGGTCTGGTTTCTGGGCTGTGCTCGAGCAGTTCCCCACATCACTGATGTGTTTTTGGGTAAGATGTGGGACTCACCTGCTGAATTTATGTTACACTCTGTTAGGGGCCGATCAAAACTTTCCCCTCTGGTCTTGGAGTGTGAAAGGACACAAGACACTTTCAGAAGACCAAAGAGAATCCCAGAAGTGGGCTACTTAAATAAATGGCATGTTTTCAAGGAAATCCAGCATTAGCCTTTCCCACTGATGTCAGTGAGTACTTCTGGCAATCTGCCCAACTTAAATTTGTGTTTTAGAAATGTTTGCACAGGTTTCTATTTTTAATAAGCTTCATCTTTGTTCTTTTATCAACTATTATATTAACTGCAAAAAAACCCCAGAGCTTTTGAGATCAATTAAAAACTGCTGATCTGACAAAAGCTGTTCTCCCTATAAAGCTGCATGATGGGAGTGTGGCTAAATCCAGTGGCCTCATCCTGGAATGAAAAACAGTAGATTGCACATGGCATATCCATTTCACTCAAAGCCTGATGCAGCCAGCCTTGGGCTCATTAATCCACAAATACATTTTCCCTGAAAAATGAGTCTATGTAAATTTTAGAACTCAAAAGTACAGTTCAGCTCTGAAAACAGCCTGAGCAGTTTGAGAAATTCACATGAGTAGTTTGAGGAATGAGGTGAGTTGTCATTCCTCAGAGAAGAGGGGGTTTCTGTACTAATAAATTACAGTGGTGGTTGGATTTTTCATGAAAATGAGCAGTCATGTTGCTTCATATACAAGAAATTTCATCAGAAGAGTTGGTGCTGCAAAGTGAGTGTGAATTTAGCTTGCATAATGGTTCTTGATAATCCAGAATGAGGATTTTGTACATCTCACAAAAATGAAATTGGTTCAGTTGTCTGTTGGCTGTAAGAGATATTTATTTTCAAGACCCAGAAGCAGGTTTAGTCTGGGTTCTGAAAGATTTGTGGGTTAAAAAGGCTGGTTAGAGGATGGCCTAGAGAATCAAGAAGTGTACAATGGCCATGAAATGAGCTGCTTTTTCACTGACTCTTCTCTGAAGTAATTTTACATAATTTAGGATTGGATTGCCTTGAGCTGCCAATGTTATTAGCCAACCCCTCAGGAGAAATAATGCTGTTAACCAGTGTTCAGTTGGCTCAACAGTTGTCTGGGTGATACTGTAAAAGGTGCAGAAAATGTTGGTGATACACTGAGAGGAGCAGATCCAGTCTCACAGTGTAGTGGGTGGGACATGTGTTCAGAGAACCATCTTTCTGACATAGAATCAAGATCCTGGTCTCAATTATATCAATCTGCTGTTGTAAGGGAGTGAAAATTCAAGGTGAGGTTGTTGTCTTTAGTTTACGCCACACACATGTGTTGCAAAACTAAATAAAAACATGAAACCACGTGAATACAACTAAACATGAAATTTGTGTATTAATTTCTCTAACTTTCAAAGGAAAAGCATAGCTGCAGTCACCAATCCCACTGCTTTCCTTGTGGGCTAAAGCAAATGGAATGGTTAAATTCCCTACTGCTCTTTGGAGAACGTTGAGATTTTTATATCAGTTGAATGTGAGGGGAAAGCAAAAGAAGTCTCTACCCGTTTATAGCAGCAGACAATGAAAAATTATTCTCCTTCAAACAGATAACAACCTTACCTCATCCCAGCAATACCTAAAATGGTCTGGAATGGCTTTTCATTACCTAGCTTACACATCTGAAAAATGAAAGGCAAGAAGAATAGAAACAGGAAACCAGTTCCTTTTGATGGATGCAGTTTCACTTCTAACAGCACTCTTGAAATGCACGTTCTCAGGCACATTTGCCCAATGATTTTCAGAGCAGAGTCCTTGGGGGGATTTCCCAAATGACTGCTACATGCATTAAGAGGAACTAGTGCTCTTCTCTCTCTCCTCATTCCTGAGCTATATATTTGTGTGCAGGATGCTTTGCCCAGATCTTTAGATGCAAGATAGGCAAATGCATACCATAGTGAAATTTGCCCTGCAGTGACGCTCATCTCAGTGCAAACTGCCAGCACAGCACCTCGTGTTGGGTAAGGCCAATTTTAGGTCCTTAATGTGGTTCTTCTGTTGTACATAAGAATTTATGTAGATTGTTCCACTGGGGTAAATTCTCTTTATCTGCAAACAGAAAAGATTCTAATTCCACTGCCAATGCAATCGCAGGCCGTGCTTAAGCAACGCTGCATCACAGACTCCCTTCAGAGCTCATGAAATACTGATGTCATCTTATCTTCACTGTCATTGTTGCTGCCTTGAATTGAACACATGGCTGTGGCTTGGCACTGCCAGGCTCCCAGGTTTTGATGACAGGCAGTCTGATGGGATGGAGAGATGAGGTTCTTGGGAGAGGCTTCTTTCTACAAACTCCAGTCTAATGGATTATTACTCAGAAAATGTCTAAATGGCCATGTGGCTTCTTTGACACTGGTCCAAGTCCTGTGAAAGCACCTGGCTCTTCTGTGGGGATAAAAGGGACAGTCAGGTGTATTCTTCAGCTCTGGATCCACTCCAGCAACATCCTCTCTCTAGTGGAGGAGGATGGGAAAATAACAAAAGAAAAACTTGCTAATAAATTAGTTAAACCTTTTGGACTACAAGAGCAGCCAATGCATAAGATTTTAGTTGGTTTATCCTCAGATTTCTCTTCTGCCCTTTACAGAACTGTGAAGTGTAAAAGGCAGAGACCCTGCAAATCATTGGGCATAAGTGGACCTTGATCTTATTTAAGAGCTGGGAGTTTCCTTGAGCACTAAAACTTAGAATTATTGCTAGTTTGACTTAAGACACAAGCCTTTAATATATTCTCTGTTCTTCCATTCAAAGTCGATTATTTAAATGCCTAACTTGTTTATAGCTTACAAAACCATTGTTTTGGGAACATTTTATTGAGTAACAGGGCAAAACAGAGAAGTTTATTTAAAACTGGAAAGATTTGGACTTCATCCAACTGCTGAGCTTTGCTTGCTTGCTTGGAGAGAGGACCAGCAATAATGTGCCACATGGTGAAACACTGTGGTGGGTTGACCTTGGGTGGGTTCCAGGTAACCACCAAGCTCCTCTGTCTCTGCCTTCCTCAGCAGGGTGTAGGGGGAGAAAATAAGATGGAAAAACCCTCATTGGGGCCAGGTAAAGGCAGTTTAATAAAGTGGAAGCAAAGGAAAACAAAGCAGGTGATATCCAGCCGCTTCCTGGGAAGTGGGACTTCAGTGCATGTAGTGGTTGCTCCAGAAGACAAATGCTGTGCTAACAAGTGCCCAACCCCCTTTCATTTTGGGTTTAATTTTACTCCTCTCCCTCCTCAGTGGCACAGGAAGATGGGGAATGGGGGCTGTGGTCACATTGTCTCTGCATCAGGAAGGGGTTCTCCCACTCTTCCCTTGCTCCAGTGTGGGGCCCTTCCCTGTGCTGCAGTTCTTTATGAGCTGATCCACTGTGGGTGCTCTGCAGGGTCACAAGTCCTGCCAGCAAACCTGCTCCAGAGTGGGCTCCTCTCTCCATGGGTTCACAGCTCTGGCCATGTGACTGCTCCAGCGAGGGCTTCCCAAAGGGTCACAGCCTCCTTTGGGCATCCACCTGCTCTGGACTGGATTCCTCCAGGGTCTGCAGGGGGATCTCTGCTCCCCTGGGCACCCCATGGGCTGCAGGGGCACAGCTGCCTCTCCATGGGCTGCACCAGGGGCTGCAGGGGACTCTCTGCTCTGGCATCTGGAGCATCTTGTTCTCCTTCTGCATTGACCTTGGTGTCTGCAGAGTTGTCTCTCACATATTCTCTCTCCAGACTTCTCTGGCTGCAGCTGCTGCTGCACAGGGTTTTTTCCCCTCCTTCTTAAATGCCTTGTCTCAGAGGCACTGCCACCACCACTGATGGGCTCGGCCTTGGCCAGAGGCCAGTCTGTCTTGGCTGGAATTGGCTCTGTTGGACACAGGGGAAGCTTACAAATACTGTGACTTAAGTGCCTCTGCTGTGTGGCTGATGGTGCTGTAAGGTTTGACAAACACTGGCTCATTGTCCTTAATTTCTTTTACTGCTTCATCTCTTTTTTAAATGGTATTAACAAGTGGTAATAACTGGAAGTTCATGGAGCACTTTAGGGAAGGCTGTACAATACCAGTGATGTGTGTGTGTTTAAGGAATGGTGGAGAAATCTTAAAATTATCTGAAATGGTGTGGAAAATGCTCTTATCAGGAATTTGGATTTGATCTGTCAAAGGCACAAATACTGACTCACTGTAGTTGCAGTAACAGAGTTTCTAGATGCTGTTAAATACTTCAGAATGATGGACATATAAAACCCAGTCCAAAGCAGGATACATTTGCACTAACCTTCATGCCCAGATTATCCTTCAAAGACAGAAAACTGTTGCAATGAATATCACAATGTTATTTAATGTTGCACATGAGGATCTGAGGCAGCTTTCAGTTTTTCAATCAGCACGTTAGGCATTTTATGGGCTTCAGAGGTTCTTCATTCCTTTCCTGAGCTGTTTTGTGTGTCTGTGCCTCCTGCTTTGCTGTCTGTGTTTGATGGGAGCGATGCTACGAGAGAAAAGTGGGAACTGCAGGCACTGGGTGCTGGCTCAGAGTTATAGTGGTGTGTGTATGTAACAGGGAACAGGCTGTTAAGAGACTCTGAACCAGGTGTGCTGGAAGAGCAGAACAGTGAGAAATGCACAAGACACAAGTGGTGACGTTTCCATGGAATCATCTAAACTAAAAATTACAGAGTCGATGCACGAAGGTAAAAGGCTTCAAATAATTACAGTATTTAAATGTCTCCAGTCCTGCAGATAAATGTGCCTCCCAAGCCTTCCAGATCATGAGAAACTCCTTTAAACTTTCCATGACAACTGGAACCTGCTAACAACTGGAACAGTTCTGTTGTGTTTTGTGGATGCTGTTGAGGGTGACAAGAAAATTTCTTCACTTCGAGGGATGTGTTGCAAAGTGCTTTATTTTGCTGTCTTTCTGTGCTGGCAGGGAGAGATCATTAGGGACAAATGACATATTTCATTTATCTCAGACAAGTTACTTACAAGCTTGTCCAGAGTTTCCTGTGAATCTTACCCTTCCTCGCAAATAAATAATGCTGGAGTTCTGCCACTGCTTTCAATTTGAGGAGAATTGGGATCCAACATAGGATGCAATCCGTGGGACAGTTGTTAATATAGCAATTTCTATAGCAACATTCAGCATCTACTAGTCTCCATGGGTGCACAGAGTCTCTGATGGTGGAAGCCTGGGGAGACCTGCCTTGGAAGTGTAGCTGGAAAGTGGCCATAAAAAAAGATATATTCCTCAATTTCACCACTTGCAGAACTTCCATTCTTAGGCTCCAAAAGCACAGCTATTGCCAGCATGACAGACCTTCGGAGGCAGAAGCGCAGGCACACTGATCTACAGGAGAGTGATGTGAAAGGCCCACAAAGAATGCTGACCTGGTTTGCAAGTAATGGAAAAGGTCAGTGCCAAAAGCAGCTCGAGTTAGAGTTACAGCTGGAAGGAGCTGGCAGAGAACATGCTGACTGTAGTTTTACACCACTTAGCTAAGATGCTGGGAGTGATGGAGGATCACTTCCCACCACAGTGGCTGGAGTAAATGCTGTGGCCACAGGTGCTGATATAAATCCCACATCAGTGGCACTACATTAAGTCTTCTGCCCTGCCTGTATACCTGGAAATCAGGAGGATCAAGGAGTCAAGGCTCTAAAATTCAAAAATAAATAAACACTACCTTGTTTTCACCTAACACAGGTGGAAAACCTCTCCATTGTTGAAAGTCACTGTCGGGACGTTGTCTGGGTTCACTGTAACAACAGGCCTTTCTTTCAGGTGGCTGTCCAGCACTCAACTGCCTCAAATCTGGTCACAGTGTTCTTACATCCCCTTGTTAAATACAGGTGTGATGTGAGCATTTGGTGTTCTTTAAATCTGTAACAAGGT
>JAWWLV010000021.1:15718726-15743539 GCA_035041135.1 Platyrinchus mystaceus | reverse complement strand
AGTTATATTGGATGGATGTGACAATCTATTTCCCTGGGTGCTCTTGATAAAACTTAAGCCAAAAATACAGTCAAGGCAAAATGGGTAATAACTCCTCAGAATTTCAGGGGAACATCATGAACACCCTCTGAGAGCCAGAATGCTTGGTGGGTTCTTTTTTTAACCAGTTCTTAATTCCACATAAAGAGCCAGCTCACATTTGAATCCAGTTCTCCTCCACCACCTAGATGAAAAGGCAGCTTATTCTGGAAAGGAACAATCCCAATCTCCTTTATAGCAAAGGCAGAAGCTTTTCTACAGCTGAAAACCCCATATGGAGAACATTCTACTGCCAAATTTCTATCTATTAAGTTGAATAGGATCCAGCATATGTGGCTCCCTTGATTGCAGTGCTGACCAAAATGTGCAAAGAGAAATGTGTTCTTTTAAACAGACAGCTCCTAAGACAAGTTGGGCTTGGTGACTTGTAAAATTGAAATTCCACCTGGTCACACGCAATCATCAGTGGGCAAAATCCCGGGGTTTTCCCATTTTCTGCTCCTGGTGAGATTCACTGCCTACCAGAGAGCAAGGATTTGCTGCATTCTGCACTAGCCAAGTTCTCTAGCTCATTTTAAAGTGTAATGTAAGCCTCTTTTTTTTTTTTTTTTTTTTTAATCCTTCACTATGCCTCTCTGATGACAAAACCAGTTTGCCAACTCCCAGCTGCTGGCAGGGTACATCCCCTGTTTGATCCAGGGGCAAGGCTTATGTTAGACACGTGAACCCACTTCACTTGGGTGCAGGTAGCCCAAAATTGCCACACTGTGGGCAGTTCATTGCAGGCTGCAAAACCTACCCAAGAAACAGAGATTCCTGTGGGCAGCTGATCTTCACCTGTGTTTGTACTCAGGGAGTTTGGTTATAGCTGGGTCTGTTCAGTCGTCCCACACATCTCTGATGGTCATTTTAGAGCGAGTCACTGGGCTGATCAGCTGTATTGACCAAGAAAACCTGGCTGTTCCAGTGTCCTGACCACCAGAAAGATGGGGTGACAGCATTCTCCCTTCTTGCAACTCCATTTATAGTGGCAGGTTTATGGAAAGTCTTTGAGAGTCAGTGGTCTGTAGGTATTTAACCTGCTTAAGTACTTTTGTAAATCCCTTTGGACATCCACCTAAACTGTTAGGCACAGAGAGCTTTACATTTTCAAAGGCAAAGTAAGGACATTAAGTAATTAATCCCCACAATGTTCCTGTGATCTGTTGCCATCTATATGGACAAGGGGACTGAAATGAAGGAATTGTGGTTGCATGGAGATGTACAGAAGTATGGGATCTCTTGATAATCAACCCTACAGTTACTTCCTTCCTGCTATTCTGCCTTACTGTTATTTGTAGATGATTAAAATTGGATCCATAGACTTCCTGCACAAATGAAGTCTCAACTCTGACTCACCTGCCATCCTATTAAGAAAATATAATAGAAAATGAGGACATATCCCTTGTGTTTTCTTAGGTTTCAATTGTTTCCAGAGGCCCAGGCAGCATGGAAAAGTGGTTAGTAATGCACTAACATTGGACAAAACCTTTCACAAACCATGTGTCTTTGAACAATTGCTTTTTGATGTGATGTGCAAAAAACTTTTTTTTTTTTTTATTTTATCTGCCTGACTCCATTGACTAAATCTCTACAGTAAGAATGTAAGTTTGAGGATTTAGGTACAAAGAGGAGAGCAGCAGTTACATGCCAGTTTTTTTTTTTAAGTGGAGAGGAGATTAGACAGATGCCAGCTGGAAACAAGTTTTGAAGCTCTGTATATCAGATGGGCAGTGCAGCCCTGGTCTGCTGCAGTCTGCTGGGTTTGGAGACAGCCTGGAGATAAACAATAACCTGAGTTACTTTATCTGAGTACTCTGGGGAGTAGCTGCACTGGCCCCTGGGAACCCCATGCCTTGAGAGTGGATGATAAGACCTCTCTGGAAAGGTTGGGAAGGAAGAGCAGTGAATATAAAGGACTGAATCTCCCGTGGTGGATGGTCTCCAGACACCAATAGTGAGGTCACCCAGTACTGCTTGTCACCCCTGCCCTGCCCAGTCACCCATCTGTGTGTGGTGGCCCTTGTCCTTGGCAGAATGTGCCAGGGGGCTGGCTGAGCCCTGCACAGTGGGGAGTCCAGAGGGACAAATCCCACATGCCTCAAAGGCAAAGATCGGCCTCTGGCACCTGCAGGGATCGGGACTGTGGGAGAAATCCCATGGTGAGATTGTGAAATGCCAGCTAGAGCTGCCACTGCAAACTGTGTCAGGAAAGCTGCACAGTGGGGTGGAGGGACTGTGCCCATTCCTCAGCTGGCAGGAGCAAATGCCAGGGCCAGAAGCATCTCCAGTCACTCTGCAGTCCAGCTGAAGGATATGGTTGGATCTAAACCCAGGCCACTGCCAGCATTTGTATTAAAAAAAGATTAAGCCAAAGGCTCTTCAGCAGGAGGGAAATTCAGTTTTTCTTCCATTTTTGGAAGAAGATGGAAATAACCAAATAAAAGATATCTCCTTGGAGAAGGGACACCAAAGTTTAATATGTGTCCTCTGTAGTCTTGAACTCAGCTTTAATAATTAGTCAGAGCTGCATCAGTATTCACTGAGCAGAGGTGAGAGGAACAAAACTAGACAAAACCTGAGAAACACATGTAATAATTTTTTTGTTTACACCTTATTATAATTTAATAATTTTACTCTCTTTTTCATTAGCATTTGAGTCTTAAAAATACTTTATGGTAACCACTAACTTGTGGTTATGCTGTTCTTGATGTCTGGACTTAAGGGACACCTTAGAACTTTTGATATGAATTTTTTTTTTTATAATTTGTTTGCAAAGCCTTTATTTTCTGGGCACATCTGGCCATAGGAGAGAGTCTCTGCCTTGAAGGATGGCATTAAAGACAGCACTGGTTGGACAGCCCAGTAGTAGCAGAAACAGAACTGAGTCCCAGTCCATTGCTCTAAGCACAGGGCAGTGATGTGCTTCCAGTCAGAAAGCTCAGACTTATTTTCATTTTAATTAATTATTCTTGGTTTATGGCATATGTGGTAGTATTCCAGGTTGAAAGATTCAGGAGGCTCATTTTCCAGCTTTGTCAGTACACTCTTCCTTGCTCATTCAGCCTGGAAAGTCATTTCCCCTGGGATCTTGGGATCATTTCAGATTCACAAAGCTTGGCTTTCAGATTGCTCCCCCTACCTACTTCTCCCAATTCCTCTGCTTTCCCCTCTTGGACTCACCTATGCCCAGGAGAAAAGTTGGCTTTTCCTGAGCCATCTGTGCAACAGTAGATAATATTGTCATCAGGACACTCGTGGTATTGCCCTGCATTTCATCACCCAGGCGGTGTCTGCGCAGTGTTCGTCCCGTGCGGTGCTGTCAGCTCCGGGCACGTGACCTCGCTGGGCTTCCAACACTTGCAAAATATGACCAGGAAACGGCTGAAGGGCTCAGCAACTTTTAGTTGTGCGTCCTAAAAACAATTGTTTAACGAGGCAGAGGTGAGATGACAGGATATTGGTTTAAATTCTTAATATTTTTGTATTTTAGTGATACATTCTTAGGTGGAATTCCGGCTTCTCTGAAGTCAGCGGCAGAACCTGCAGTGACTTTATGGAGGCCAAGGTATCCTGGTGTAGTCCTGACCACCTCAGTGTTTGACACCTAGTAAGAACAGATATCACTCTATTTCTCAAATGTTAGTGATATAAATATAAATAGGTTTTACCATGAAAAGTAACATGCAAATACCTCTGATTGAGAAATGCCCCTTACTCTTAGTTGCCAGCTCAAATGCTCCTGATATTCAAATAAACTGCAGGATTTACAAGCAGTGGAGCAGAACTTTGAGAAAGTTATGGCTGGTGTCTGAGAGCTGTAACATTTACAAACACTAAATGCACAAAGCCATATATTTTTATGTTTGCCATTCCAGACCCATGAAACTCTTATCTCAAAGGTTACGAGACAAGGGACTGAAAATGAATGTATTACACAATTGCTGCAGGGAGTTGCTGAGCACAGTAATTAATTGCTGGTGTATTCATTTGCAGCAGGAGGAGCAGCAGAAGGAAAATATCTCGTTGAATTCGGAATTGTATTTATTCATGTATGCACTGTGGTGTTACAGCACAATTATTATCTGACACATTGGAAGCAGACTTGTGCTCCATTAGTTGCTTGAGCTGTGTGCTATTATTGGATGATCTGCTACGGAAACGCACAAAACATTTATTTTGAGAGATGCATTCTGGATTATAAATTGATGCCTCACAGATCTCAGCCTGGCATCCTCCAAACCCAGCAAGGGAATTAGGAAGCTCAGCTTGGCATCCTGTATGGTTGGTGTACAGCCTCCCGAAATGCTGAGCTGTCCAAAGGGGCAGCTTGGGCTCCCAGATTGGAATTCTCCAGTGAGGGGCTCTGGGTTTTTATCTGTGTCTGGAAGGAGACACAGGGGCAAGTCAGCCTGTGCTCTTTCCAGTTTCCAGTGCAGTACTGGCACCAATCCACAGGCAGCTGCTCATCCAGCATTCCTGGCTAGAGGATCATTTCAGCAGCTATATAATATGTCAGCCAAGAGGAAGCAAGAAGGAAAAGGAAAGCAGAGTTAAGAAGTTAAACCCAAGAAAATAAAAATTGCAGGCAGCTGTAGTGTGGCAATGGCTGTTGGTGGGGGTAATAGTTTATTCAGTGATTCTGCCAATAAAACCTCACAAATTGTATTTGGAGATTTTTTTTTTCCCCCCGAATTGGTAATTATTGTTTGCATGAAGCCTGTGAAATCTGACATGACAACAGCTGATGTAAAGGTTTGTACTTTGGACAGGTCCTGAAAGAGTAAATATGGAGTAAATAGCGAGTGTGGGCAGAACTGTGATGGTGTGCAAGTGTCACCCTCCCAGGAGTGAGGGAAATACTGTGTGCTTTGCATCTCAGTAACCAGTGCTCAGCTGTAATCCCAGCCCCACCAAGCTCAGCTGTGGGATGTGCCCACATGCCAGATGTTGTATCCAGGAAGACATGGAGCATATCCCACCCTGCCCCAGTGGAGCAGGGTAAGGGAGAAGGCTCTTCCCAAGCCCACCTTTTGTTCTCAGCATTGTCCCTGTGAGTGATGAAGAGCTCAGTCCTGCCCTTGTGCCCCCAGCCCTGCAGGAGCCTCAGGGTGCCAACCTGGTGGGTTTGGGAATGTTGTTTCACACACAGGAGTAGGAGAATCCAGTTTGGAGTGATCATTCCTGAAGATTCTAAAAATAAACCAACGTCCTCCTCTAGGCCTTCTAAACAAACAGCCTCACTGAACGTGGAGTTAACCTCAGGCTGATGAAAGGAACAAATGGAAGCGATGACAGGATTATGTTGCTCTATTAATATGACAGATTCTAATTTGTGAGAAGAAAGGAGCCTCGTTCAGTGCTTTATTGCTTTCAGAAATTCTAAAATCAATGCAAGATATGCCATAAACATCATTCTTGGCAGGCAGTCATTGAGGTGAACATATAACTCAAAGATAGCCTGAACTGAATTCTGACCAATTTAGCAAGTAATAAGCAAGGCAGTCTGTGATAAGAACATTAAAAAGAAGAGACAGTAACAGAGTTAGAAACAGATGGCATCCATAAATAATGTTGAAATAATAATAATATTTTAAATTTATATATGATGCCTTTCAGTCTGGAAAATCCCACAATGCTTTACAAAACTGAATTTAGAACACAAACTTAAACTGGAATGCACAATTTCTGGTGTGAAATATGACAGTTGTTGAGAGCCCAAGCAATGCCAAGTCATTTGGGACAAGAGAATAAGAATTTTAGTTCACTGCTGCTGCAGCAAGAGCTTGAGTTGAATTTTATTTCCTTTCCTCTCTTTTAATCTATTTAATCTACCATCACTGGTAGCATCTGGATATTCTGCTGTATTATCCAGAAAGACCACTCTCTTTACTGTTAATGATGTAAGATGCACTGTTGATTTTATTTATTGAAAGCTCTAAATGATCAGCAATTTGGCTTTCTCCAATGCAAAAAAATAAAAAAATTACATTCTCAGCAAAAATATCTCCCAAGGCCAAATTGCCACAGTAGCTTGTGTGTCCTCGTGTGGGGAATATTAAGTCCCATGTCAGTGTAAACTCTGAAAGCCTTGTCTTCCCCTGCAGAACATAATTGCTCTTTCCAAACACTTATGAGGCTCAGCCCAACCTGAGGCTGCCTTCTGATCTCAGATAAACCCAGGCAATCCTTCTGGCTTTAGTGGGATTATGCCAACATAAGTGAAACTAAAATTTCCCCCCCACCATGTGAGGGTTGATAGGTGCAGGAGGCACCGCATGACGTTTGAGGGCTGCAGTGGAAAAGTGCTGGAGGATGAGAGGGAGAAGCCATACACTGTGTACACAGAGCTGTGGAAACTATTTAAAGCAGCTTCAGCCTCAAATGTTCTGTGTAGTCCCCTCACAGGGAGAAAGATGTTACATGATAGCCTGGATATTTGAGTGATTGGACTCTGTGTTGTAGGAACAATATAAACCAGAAAATATTGAATACTTCTGAGTGGTGAATGGCACAATCTGTTTGCAGGAGTGATGAAAACAAATCAGGAAGTGATGCTGGTTAAAATTAATTGTCTTCAATATTTTCCCATTCAGGTCTGTAAGAGACACAGCCAGTATTTTGCCATTCCAAGCTCTCATTTTCAATAATGGCACCAGCAAGGACTTTTTATGCCAGATGAGCTTTACATCAGGCTTGTGGTAAGTGCCCTGGAAGCCATAGAATGCCTGCAGGGCACTGGATACCCTGGAATACTGGAACATTCCTTGAAAGTGGGTTGTTCCCTTGGAAAAACAGAAAAAACTTTGGTAATGGCTTTTTCTGAAATAAGATTTCTGAAATAAACTTTCTAACCCTCCAGTAAGAGGAAGTCAAATGGTCAGTGGATGGGGTGTTGCTGTACTCTCAGGACCATTTGTTCAAATATACTGGGAAAAATCCATTGTCCTATAAATTAGCAGAACTGCTGGTTCCACTGGATCCAGGTTCACTTCTACTGTTTTTCAGATAAACAGTGTGTTTTTTTGGATGGAAAGGAAGAAGAGGAATATAGAAGTTACATTGTCACATATATGGCAAATATTAGCATAGGTATGGCTTCAGAATATAGGTTCTAGTTGTCTAGAACATCAGAGAAAATAGAGTTTTGTTGTTTATTTTGTGTAAATTACATATTGAAAAGCTCAGTCTTAATCCAGCCTGGATCTGCTTTCCAGGAAGTACAAGTCTTTGGTTTAACTATGGCAATTTGTGTAGGACTTCTTGGGCTGGCAGCTCAGGTGACAAACTGTAACTCATTAAATTCTTGTTCATATCTGCAGGATGTGTGTACATGCATGCACATCCTTACAAGCAGGGACTCACTGGTGGTATCTGAGACTCTTGCAATATTTAAGAGGTTTCTTAGTTTTTTTGTGAGACATTGGGCAGTCTCATGTTCATTTGTTTCCATTTGCATCTTGGGATTTTACAACACAGCGCATGGGTTTCCTGATTTCATTTTTTGCAGTTGCCAATCTGCAGTGCACCAGACTTTACTTGCAAGTTTAAATTAAAGTTTATATTTCAAGAACACGGGATTGAGCACATCAGGTTTGACACAACTGCCAGGGCTTTGTGTCGCCATTTCATAGCCTTGGAGTCGATGCCTGGAAGTTGTTACCGACAGGAGCTCTCCATGTAGGTTCTGTACAGTGATCCTGGTGACCTCAGGAGGCACCTGATGGACACAAGTCCACAGCTAAAGACTGTCACTACAACTGACACCCTTATCATGGTCTGCATGGAGAGCCTGAATTTGGAGCAGGCTCAGAGATACAACACATCTCCACACCACCGGCACAGAGACAGGGAGGTGGCACCTTGCAACCCACTCCCAGATTCCTCAGGCTTGAGAAAACACCCTCCTGTCCTTCAGGGAGTTGGTTTGGGTTCAGAAATAGGGAAGCTGCTTTGATGTGGAGCTGTGTCTCTGCTGACATAGCTGTGCCGTGCTGGGGAGATGCACCACGTCAGGCTGGCCCCGTGTGCCAGATTCCATCAACTGCAGAGTCCCGTGGGGATTCTGACTTCTTTGAAATGTTTTGGGGTTGTTTTTTTGTCTTTTCACCTGAGCTGAGGCACAAGGAAGAGAAAAACGTGTTTAGCTTATTCTTGCTGCTGTCTCTGCTCTACCTTTCAGGCCTGTCAGTGTGGTAAGGTACTCGAATGCTAAATTGGTACAAAAACACAGACCCCCAAAAACTTCTAATTTAAATGCATTTGAGTCCAGCTTATAAAAAATGGGTCATTCAGTGGTCTGTTTTCTGAGTATTGTGTCAGTTGTGTTTTGTCCCCAGCCCTTATCTTTGCCATACAGACTTCCAGTTTTTAGGCAACTGGTTTGCAGGTCAGACTGCAGGTCCCTAAATATTTCTGGGCTGTTTTAAAACCTCAGCACCAGCTGAAATTAAGAAAAAAGGTCTGAACACTAAACATACGCCGCTGCTAATGACCACTTTATATAAATTCCTTTGGGATGACCTCTTTTCTCTCTTCTGGAGGGTGACATTTGTTCTCCCAGTCTGTGGTGAGCCCACAGTGAGCTGGCTGACCACAGTAACTGCTGCCCATCGCTCTGCTCGCTGCAGATTAGAGCACAGGGGGATCTCTGGCTTATCTCTCTTTGTTCTTTATCTCTCTCTTTTTTCTTTTTCTCTCCAGCTTTTTTTCTCTGTCTGACTTGCAGAACAACTGAAAAAGGACAAGGTTGAGATCTTTCCTGAATGTTGCATTGTGCCTTACCCTGCATGGTGCACAGAGGAGGTGGGGAGAGAGGATGAAAAGAGCTGTTGGACTGACTTGACTCTTGTGTCACACAACTGCTCCGAAAACAGAGACTGGGGCATCAAAACAGGTTGGAGGAGGCAGGCCTTCCTTTCAACCTTTCCTGCACCAGCCTGCAGAATACTTACTGCTCCCTATGATTTCTGTTTCTGTCTAGGAAAGTGCTTTTTTTACAGTAAGAAAAGCGTTCTATAAATATTCCGTATTTATTATTGTGGTAGAGCTTATTCAGTATGCCTGAACTTAGATCAATAAAATGAGAAGAAGGAGGAAAAATGCCCAAAGATAAAAGAAACCCAGAGAGCTGTGTGTTCCAGAATAAACACAGCACTCCTTGACGTGGTGCAGGCACTGTTTGTGCCTGGCTTCCCAACAGGGGTTCTTGCACATCCAGTAACTTTGTTTGTGTTTTGTAAATTAGCAGATGGCTCTTTGATACAAAGGAGAACGTGTTCCCACATCAGATCGAGTATGTCTCTTTCTCTCTTTCCCCTCCTCTGATATTAAACAAATCATAGAGGAAGATTCAACTACAATTGCTAAAAGTAAGGGAGAGATGGAGCCAAGCAAAAAATATGTGTAAGTGAACAGTAAAGTTCAATTGACACCGACTGCAGTGAAGCAAATATAACTGAGCAGGAGATATTCTCATTTCCATAATTTCTGAGCTGTGCTCCAGGGTACAGCCAGGTCACTTTGTGTGACCCTCTTCACTGTTTCCTTCCTGCAGAGGTTGCCTAAATCTCATCAGCTGAGGGAATTACTCAGGGAAGTGTGTCACTGCTGAAGTGGGGGATAACTTTGTACCTGTCATGTGACCATTTCATGGAATCATTTAGTTTGAAAAAGACCTCTAAGATCATCGAGTCCAACTGGACACACCCCAGCCCCTCAGTGCCAGAGTGGAGCCCGTGTCTCCCTCGGTGATGTCTGTAAGGCAGAGTGCCTGTTTGCCAGAAGTTGGGCTTGATCTTGGCTGGAGCTTCAAGGCAGTAATTTCAGTAATGTAACAGCAATTAAATAAAACACTGACAGACTAGGTCTGGCTGGAGCATTTTCCACGCTGCTCAAAAACCTCTCTTTTTAATTGCTAGTCTGAAATTTCTTTGGAAATATTATTGCTGCATTAGTCAACTCGCTCCTTGTTTACCTGAAACCTTGTCTATACAGATAGTATGATGATAAACTATCATGGGGTTCTTTCTGTTTGTGAGTGTAAACAAAATATATAAGAGAAATGAGTGTTCTTTAGAGCTGGCCTTCACTTTTTGACCTGTTTGTACAAGACCTGGTATTACTGGCTCCTGGTCCATGATTGAACCATGCAGGCACAACTGTGCTGCAAATAAATAAACAGCTACCCTGAAGATAAAATTCTGTTTAGTTGCACTTTTTTCCCTACAGGTCTTTGCACCAGAAGTCTCAAGTGAAAAAGTACTTCCTCTGCTATTCCCATGTCTTCTGCATCCATGTCTGGCTCCCCTGACAGTGGAGGATTTGTCATTAGCCCTAGTAGGAGGAATGAGTCCAGTAGCTGTAATGCTTTAGAACAAAAGGGAAGAAGCTTTTTCATTCTGAAGCTTTGCCTGACGTAGCTTGTGTCCAAAGGTGGAACAAAGTATGGCTTCTTTTCCCTCGAAAAAAGGGGTAACTGGGTAGCAGTTGAGGGGGAAATTTGCCAAAATACTTATGCAGAGACTCAAAGAGTAGGATAAAACCAAGGTGGATTTATTGCTCATTAACAACAAGTAATACTCTAAGCAGAGGAAAAAGAAATTAAGAGAAAAATTTGCATTATTGTAGGAAAAGTAGGTACCATGGAAGAATGCATCTCCAATACGAAACATGGGCACAAGCCCAGTCCTTCTTATTTTACAGTCATTGAGAGTGGCCCCATTGACTTCCAGAAGACTTGAATGAGATTCAGCTCCAGATCTGGCTTTCTTAACTCATGGATACTCCTCTTGAAATTAATAGTATTTCTTGAGCAAGGGAGGTTAGACAGATTTTTGGTCATAGAACTCTTGCCCTCAGTACCTCATCATCAGTATGATTTGAGAGAGAGAAATGCCTGGTATTGACATGCATGAATTCATAGTGATTTGTTCTGTTTTCTAAGGATGGGACTCTTAGGACATACACAGGGAGATGGATAAACTATTCAGAGAAGTTTAAGGAATTACCAGACTACCCTATAAATGTTCCTGATATAATTCCGAGTGTGAACAGGAGATAAATCGTATATTGGATTAGTTTGCTCATTTCCACTGTTTGGTGACTAATCCATCCACGGTCACTCCTCCTTCCTGCTTTGTATTTCTCACCTGAGCATAATTGTGTAGTTATTTGTAAAGGGTAAATCGGATTGGCAAAATGAGTCTTCACACACACTCACTGCAGGTACGTGTGCTGAGCAGTGCTGCTGCCTCAGGCAGGGCACAGAGATTCCATGGGTTTCTTATAGTTTTCATTGTTTGATGAACATGGAAGACCTTTTCTCTAAATACAGCGTGCTCTGAGTTAAAGCACAGCTTCTGACTGTTCCTTTGACACGCAACTGCAAAACTCATTTTCTGCGACACAAAAATCATGAATGGTGTGGAATTTGCATTTTTCATGAATGTTCATCTAATATTTATAATTATTTTTAGTCTTGCTTACATACTCCCCTTGTTTTCTAATACTCAAACCGGCTTTTTAGTAATTAATTTGAATTTTAGCACTAGCAAGTGGCGTCTCCTGCAAAGCCTATTACAAACATGGCACATTGTTCTAAATTGCATAATAAATAATCATCCACAACGGTGACACATTCAGCAAAATGGCTCTACCCCTGTTTGACAGGGTGAACGCCTATGTGCCTTTCAAAGCAACTAGTTTAGCACTCTTCATTTACAAAGAGGGAAGGGAGAGGAGAGAGAAATGCTACTCTGAGAACAGCTTGTCTCATGTTGACCTACTTTCTCCACCAATCTGCGAGCAGCCGGAGCTGCTGTTGTGTTGACACTACATATCCAAGCTAAAGCAAACCCAGCAGAATCCGTGGCCTTAGAGATTGGCTCTAGAGAAGACAAAAGGCCTTCTGGGTCTGACAGGGCTTTTGGACGTGCAGGCACGGCAGGGCTGGGACAGGGAGAGCTGATTGTCAAAGCTGACTCTTGTGCCTCCCCTTTCCTGCGAGATCCAAAGCAGATTTTGCTCACGCTGTGTCTAATCTCTGAGGTACATTTATTGTCTAAAGCAGGTGGTGTTGGTCCAGGGAGGGTCTCCTTATCTCTATGGGAGATGTGGTCACAGAACTAGATTTGCTACTCTTATCAGCATTTTCTCTCCTGCCAGGAAAATGAGAAAAACAAAGGAAAAGGGGTGTGCCTATGAGAAATGCAGGGATGCCCGTTTGTCATCCCTGTCTTTGACTCCCTTTTAGCCCCTAGAGATTATTTCAGATGGTGCAAATTAGAGTAGCCATAGAGCTCCCCTAATCTCATGCAGAGGGGAGAAGTTTAGTACAAAGTCTGCAGACCAGGGAGCCGAAACCTTTTTTTTTGGTATCTATATATCTGTGCAGGGGTTAACCTTGTGCTGTTTGGAAATTATTGGATCTGGAGGTTCGATTCGTGATCTTTGGGGTTTGTTTTTTACTAGCATTCATTAATTTTTGAGAGGACGTCATTTTTTGATGCCCTGCCCATCGACAACTCCTGCTGCCTGTGGTGGGAGGAGGTGCTGCTCCCTCTTGAGAAATGGGAGTAAAAAAAATACGCTGTGTCGATCTGCATCACCACGTCAGTTTTATCATTTCAACCAATGTTTTCACAAAAGCTGATCTGTACTTTACAAAGCAAATACTAGTCCTTTGCCCCCGAGAGCCTCATGTCCTTTAATGGAAATGAATACAGTTTTATTCTTAGCAGCTTGTTGCAGAAACCTCCAGTAATGTGGCTTTTCACCAAAATGTCTTTTTTATGACTGGTTTTAACTTAAAGCAAGAGCCCTGTTAATTCTGAGGAAGTAGACCCTAAAATTTTTGTTTCAAAAACATGGCAAATCCTTTACACCATTCTGGAGATTTCTTTTTTAGAAGTCCTCTTTTTTTTTTTTGCATATCCTCTAAGGAGAGTATCTGTGATAGGACACCAGAAAGATGTCTTGAGATCCATTTATTTATTTGGGTCCTAAAGAAATGAAGTTGACCTCAGTTTAGCAGAGCAGGTAAAATAATGAGTCAAATCAGAGCCTTTACAAAGACCTAAATGAGGTCTAGTAGAAACTACTTACTGTTGGGTGAAATGTTACTGGGAGTTTCTTGTACCTTTTGCTGGAACCCTTGGGGGGAATTATAGCCCAGTGCAGTGGCACCTGAATGTAAAGTTCACTAACCTGCCTTGCTCTGTGGCACTCTCAGCCCACAGCATCCTGCCTTTTATGAGCTGGTGTAATCTGCTTTCAAAGTGGATTAAAACAGATACTCAGGATGGACTAAGAGCCCTTGGATAACGCCAGCCCGAAACACCGAGTGCAGCTATTACACCAAACTTCTTCCCCGCAGAGATTTGGGTATTTTAAAATTCACTTATGAAAGCAGGTTCCACTTCTTCCTCTGAACATGCAAGTGGGTGAAAGTTTGACATCTGCCATTCTGCTGAATCTGTGTTTCTGGGGTAGAGTTCTCCTCTCCACCCCATTCAGCTTTCTCTGCTGTCGTTGCCTGTTGCTAAATGTTTCTTGGCTCCCCGAATTTGCTGTCTGATAAGCCATGTAGGCCACTGGGGCAGGAAGATTCGTGGGCTGTTTTCACTGCCATCTCTCTGGTTTTGAGGGGCTGGAGCTTGAGGGTTTGGGTTTGCATGAGTCTCTTGCGGTGCTGAACTTCACTACCTTGAGAAATGCTTTGTGATCCAAAAGTTCCTGCACCTCTGAGGCTTAAAATGCAATTGAGAGCTCATAGATGGCAAGAACTGCTGTCGTTGTAGCCCTCAAAAACTCATGTACTTTTTATTGAACTGTCTGATCATGTTGTTTGGTAATTGTTTGGCATAATGACTGTGCAGTATGATTTCAATTTGGCAACAGCAGCTCAAGCTACAATTCTTTTTGTGAGGTGACTTTCCCACTGATATCTGCTAGGAGTTAGGTAAAGTCAGAAAGAAAGTGAAGATGAAATTGTAGGTGGATCAAGTGAGTTTAGAGATCAGAGAGAATCACAGCAGGACAGACTGGTTCCCTAAACCTGCCGTTTCTTTCATCTGAGCTATTTCTTAATGTTTCTCATTAATTTACATAAATTTCTTTTTAAGCTTAGGATATTTAAGGAACTCTTGTAAACTACAGATAGTGGTGGGAACTGAGAGTCATGAAGTCTAGTCCTACCTTTCATTCCTCCTCATTTGGTGGTGTCTGAGCCTGAGGAGCCAAGACCATGTCCAGGCTCTCCATGGTGACACCAGAGCTGGGTGTGTGCATCTCTGCCTTCCTTACCTTGACATGTGGGGAAACCCAGAGCTGAAAAAGAGTTTCAGTCTAATCCAGCCAAATCCACCCAGTCTCTGGTCTGAGGGATCCGACTGTCAGGACTGTACTGCTCTACAGAGTGCAGATGTAGCCTGTAAAAAGTTGAGGCAAGGTGCTTAGTCACAGAATCAGAGAATATGCTGAGATGGAAGGAACCCACAAGGATCATTGAGTCCAGCTTAGTCCTCCTGCTTCAGTTTACTGTGCTGTGCCAGTGGTCATACCCCTCACTGACTGGCACAAGGATCAATTCCTTAACATCTGGAAAGGGATTTGAAAACCTAAAGCAATAATTTTACAATTCTGCTTAATCAGCGCTGTGCATTTAATGTTTATGCAATTACGTGAATGTTCATTGACAAATTGAGGACACATTTTAAAACTCCATTAGAGGAGTCAGTAAATATAAAGTCTCTGTTCATCGGTGTGTGGTTTATCATCCTGTACCAGTGGTGTTCTACCTTGTCTTTTATGCATGTGAACTGTAGGGATGTGATGCTTTAATGACTCCTCAATCAGCAGAGCTTACAGCCCAGTTCTTTCCCAGCATTAGAGGTTTGATTTGATTGTGGTGGGTTCACTTCTGCTGAAAGCACAATCAATGCCTTGTATTTTTGATACTACAAAGATAAAGACGTGCATTACATTTTCCAGCAGGAGTAGCCCAAACAGACCTTTCTAGCTGTTTACCATGAATAGACGCTCAAGTGTATCCTCCAGTTCCTTTGGGAGGTTAATTTTTTAAAACTTGCATCATTGGAAAACAAAACTGAGTTAGTTAAGGGCGTTTTTTAAGCCTTGAATGAAATACAGGCTCCCATCCTGCTGCCCAGGTCAGCTGCTGCACAGTGACTCTACATGACCAGCACCAGACTGGCAACCAGTCCTGTTAGACAACTGGGCTGCACCGCCTAAAATTGCCCCTGGCCTCCCTGTGCTGTCACACCTTGTCTCTTGTCTCAAGCAGTGGGTGTCTGTGCCGCAGGGACTTCCCTTCTGCTCAGAGCTCAGCACCCCAGGGGCTCACCCTGGAGGTCTGGTTTGGGAACATGGCACGAGAGGTGTCTTGTGCTGCCCCTCTGCTGTGCTGAGGCCTCTCCTGGGCTC
The DNA here is from genome assembly GCA_035041135.1 of Platyrinchus mystaceus. Classification (NCBI taxonomy): domain Eukaryota; kingdom Metazoa; phylum Chordata; class Aves; order Passeriformes; family Tyrannidae; genus Platyrinchus; species Platyrinchus mystaceus. Next base: position 15,728,017 of record JAWWLV010000021.1, on the reverse strand, counting down.
TGTAAAAGCAGAGGCCAAATGCAGCCTTGTGCAGGCACAGCTAAAGCCACACCAGGAACATGTGGAAGTTGTTCATTCCCTCAGTCACTCCAGTAAATCTCTTCCTGCAACAAGCATGCACCGGGAGTTCCTCCTGCCCTAAAGAGACCTGTGGGAGAACATTGGTGTCAGGGAGGTTAAGTAACTCAGTCCATAATTGCAGGGACATGTCTGTAATTTCAAATTCTCTGTGCAGAAAAGGCTTTTCTTTCCATTAGACCATGTGGCTACAGACAGAACCTGACCATCCCATGCAAATCTTCGAGGTGCAATGGTTTCCTCCTTTGGCATAGATTTTCAAGCCAAGGTGATTAGTAAGTCATAAATATAATGCTACAGTGATCCTTAAAATAAACAACATGCCTTGATTTGAAAATCCCAGGAGATGAGGTTTAATTTCTCTAACCAATCTGGGAATGTAAAAGATTTTCTGCAGTGCCTTATTGATATAATTTGACCTTGCTCAGCAGTGGAGCTCCCTGATGGAGGTGTGGGGGGGAGGAGGGTTGTGTGGGCACACATGCAAAGTGCTCTTACTATGCCTGTATTCAAATTCTAATTCCATATTCTTGTAAGAACGATCTCACTGGGAACCAAAAATAGCACAGACGGAAAATATTCTCACAAGATGATTGTCACACAAATAAGAGGAGTTTCTCTTTAACCCATTCTCTTATCAGCTGAGCTCTCTGCAGGCTCCTCATCTTCTGCTGGTGCTTTACTTCAGCCATTGGCCAAGAATCTATTCATGAAAAGCAACAATTTAATAGTAATAAAATATCCCTGTGGTTGACAGCATGCCACTAAGCTGCATTAAATGAACTGTGCTTACCTTGTTTTAACAATATGAAAGTATCACTTCAGTGATGGTGATTCGCTGTCTTTGTAACAGAGTGTGTTTTGGAGTTTTGGTGACTGTTTTTCTGGGTCCTTTCTGGCTTTAAACATCGCCAGTTCCATCTCCTAATGCTCTACTGCTTTCAATGAGATAGCACAAAATGCATGTCTGACCCAAATTCTTCCTGCCAGTCACAATTTCCTGTATAGAAAGGGAAGGTGAATTAATGGTGATGCCTCTAGTTATTTTTATTACCGCAGCACCCGCAAGCCTCAGTTTTGGAAGAGGCTGGGCTGTGCCAGGCATTATAAACACCCAGGAGAAAAGGATGTCCTTTCAGAAAGCCTGTCCTCTGAGTGCTGGAGGGGGATGGCAGAGCATACTGGGAGAGGGTGCAAGGAAAGCATGAAACATTTTGTTAAACTCACAAAGCATCCGAGCACTTGTATTTGTTGGCACCATGGCAGAGTAGAGGTATGGGGAGGCTGAATGAGAAGTGGTGGAGGTTTAGGGAGCTCCTGCAAAGTGAGAGAAGCCTGAAATCATGTGTTCAAAGCTCTAGTGAGTGGTGTGACCTTGGAACACCTGCACATGCAAGGTGGAAGCTGATCCGTGCAGGAAATAGATCCGTCAGAGAGGGGCCCCACAGAAGAAGTGGCATGTTAGAGGAGGAGGAGGTGTGTTAGAGGAGGGATTCAGAGGGAAAGAGGGGACAGAGGAGAGCTGATTCCATGAAACCCCTATTTTATCCAGGTTGTTTTGGAGGAAATGCACACTGTAGACTGTTAACAATGGTCAGCAAATGAGCTGATCTGTCAAGTAGATGTTTTACAATGGTGTGTTGATTCCTGGGCTTCTATGATAGACAGTTTCATATAAATAAAAGCTATCATCCTGTTCTTTTATTTGAATTTGTTTATACACTATGGAGAAAAGCTGATGGTTGCATATTTACCACACAACAGATGTTCAAAGTTCTCAGGCACATCATCTGCCCAATTGCCCATGGCTTTTTCTATTCCAATTATTTTTTCCCATATGTACACATTGGGTCACATTCCAGCTCTGAGACAAAGAGGGTTTTATTTTTTGTTCCTCTCTGGAACTACTGAGGTCCTTTGGGCTTCTCACAAGGGCTGTTACATCCTGAAGAAGAGCCCTAGAAAGAGCCCATGGCACTTTCCACGTAAGGGAATGACTGACAGGCTTCCAGTCAGCAGTTTGGTGATACCTGTGCTGTTTGAGCTTTTCATTTTGGACATGACCCTGAGCTTGCTCATGCTGCTTTACTCCAGAAAGGCAGCTATACCTGGGATATTCCAGCAAGACTCCCTCTTACTGACTGTGAGAGAACTTGGAAAAACCACTCCCAGGAAATTGCCGTGCCAGCTGAAGCGGGCAGAGTCCAAGCACAGGAACAGTGGGGGGATGAATGCTGCCCAGACAAGCAGAAATACTTTTACTGTCATAAGCAGCTGAAGAATTGCTGTCCTCCCTTCTTTTTGGTAATGATAACCTTGGATGGACCTGGCTTCTCTGTGAGACAAGGGCTGCCAGTGAACCTCAGCGCTGAGAAGGATTCGGGAGATGCACTTCCCTGAGAAGAGAAGCTGCTGCTGGGGACCTGCCTGGTGTTACCTTGGCTCTTCATGAAGCAGGGTGACCTGCCTTCCTGGGATTTGGAAACAGGCCCCACACGTTCTCCTTGCATGCTGAGCTAATGTGCTGCTCAGCTTGCCTTTGTGTCTTTGTGTCCTTGGCAGAGACCCGCCCTGAGCAGTGCTTGTCTGTGCCGTTCCGGCGGGAGCAGGTGAGGCAGCAAACCTGGGAGCAGCCACACTTGTAGTGGGGCTGTGACTCAGAACGATGCAGTCCTGCAGGGAACTCGATGCCATCAGAATGCAAAGCAGTGCTGTGAAACATTGCATGGAGCAGAGAGAACACAACTAGCTCGGAGCAGCCGGTTTTGACATTGGACGATCAGCCAGGCACAGTGCAGGCAGCCTGGGATCATCAGCCATGCTGAGAGGCAGGGATAATTAGGCAGACACAGAGATACCCTGCAGATATCCTTCTGCAGCTCTTAACTATTCTTAGAAAACTTTTCCTTATGTATAGCTTATATATTGCTCCCTCTGAATTAAGTGAACTCCTATGTTATCTGTCACATATTCTTGTTTACTATGTTGGAAGCTCCTGTCATACTCTCCCGAGTCTCCTCTTTTCCAGACCAAATGGAGAAGAATTCAGCTTTGCCATACAGGAGGATATTTTCCTCTCAAATTTTTCTGGCTTTTTGGTAAAATATAGTGTTCCAAATTGCACCCCAAGAAAAGTTTCATTGACGCTTAATGAAAAGGAATAATTGCTTCCGATGCCTGACATGCATCAGTCATATTAATACATCACTGAATGAGCTTTGCTTTTTTTGTTGTAGTGTGTCAGTGTTGAGTCATATTCCACCTGGGGTCCTCCATAACTTCCAGCACTCATTTTGCAGTGCTTTTATTTAACCAGTGGTTTCTCATTTTGTGTTTGTTTGTTTGATTTGCCCTTCGTTTACTTACTACTTCACACTTGCCTGTGTTGAATGTCTTGATTTAAGGCTCTTTGTTCAATTCATGGAGACTGTTGTGAATTCTAAGTCAGTCTTTCAAAGCAATCACAACCTTGCCCAGCATCTGCACCTCCTGCATTGTCCTTCCTACCAGTGGAGTCATTAGTGAGAACTCTGGATTCAGGACAGATCCTTAGGGGACCTTGCTTGATACATCCCAATATGCTCAATACCCACAGGAGGAAAAATTGGTGTTTGAGCATAAGCTCTGGTCTTAATTCAGAACCTGTGGGGTATTAGGGCAGCTGATGTATCCATCTGCAACAAAGCCTTGGCTTCATAATACAGGAGGAAGAGGAAAATACACTCGTGCCTCACCTGTACCAGCGCTGCTGTGCCTGCGCCCTGCCCAGCACACACCAACGTGCTCTGCCTTTGCTCCCTGAATCCACGCAGTATCTCAAAGGGGGTTATAAATATACATCCTCCTTCAGTTTGAGAAGTAAGAAGAGGATGCAGATGGGTGAGAACTGTTCCAGTGAAGCTCTCGCTCTCACCCGGCGCATAATGAGATCAGAATGCAGGCAGGAATGTGTGGAGGAGTGGAGCTGGCAAGGATTCACCAGCCTGAATTATTCTAAGCCTATTCCATCCCTAATCAAACCTTTTTTTTTTCCTCTTTTTGGCGTGTGAAGGTGCTTTATGGAGATGTTTCTATTGGAACATAAAATTCCAGCTCTTTTTACTACAGTAGCAAATTCTAGTTGACAGGATATTGCTCTTTGGGTGAGTTTTTGGTGTGCTGGGCTTCATATCGTAGCATCCTTTGCTCTGGTTATTTCAGAGCACTTGGCATTTCCCTGCTATGTAGCCAATTTACTGGATGCTGGAAAGTATGAAATTGGATCTTTAAAAGGATCCTGGATTGTTTCTGATGCTAATATAAATCTAAAAAAAAACCCAAACAGAAAAGGGGGTGGGCAGAGCTGTATCACATGAGTTATCCAGACTTGTTTACATCCTGATTTGCAAAAGATACAGCTTGACCCCAGTCTAACCTTGAAATCTACACAGGGAGAGGAAGTACTATGTAAATGAGAACAGCCAAAACAAAACAGGCAGACAGAAGCTGAGTGTACAGAACAAGCTGGGGAAGCACCCTGCAAACGCTGTGCTAGGGAGAAGAAATATGCACAAATTCTTTTTTTAAAAAAATTTTATTTCTGGGATGTAAATGGCTCTGAAAAAAAAAAAAACCCTCACTAGCAAAAAACGGCATCGGTGGTTTTACAAGACCACACCCATTTTCCATGGCATAGGAACGGCGGGTTTTCCAGCACCATCCATCCTGCAGACCCTCCCGAGCAGGGCACACCTTACAGAGGACCAGGAAATGTCCACAAGCTTTTTGGCTGCACTCTAAGTGGGTTTTAAAGATGACAGTGATGTCCCAAGGGCCCTGCCATGGGAGCAAAGCAGTGCACGCTGCCTGTAAAGCACTTGAAGGCACTGAATGGCTGGTGGTGGTGAGCAAGTCTGGTTTGAGCCTCCAGTGGTGGATAGAGAAGGGGAGAGCAGATCAAAGGCTTTGGGTCATCCGGGAGTTCTCCAGTGCTGGTGGGGCCATGTGGTTCATTCTCTCCAGGTCTACACTGGGACTCATTTGTGTAGCTGCCCCATCTGAGAAACAGCTCTAGAGGAGAAACAGTGTCTTTTTTGCAGTGAGTTAAAAGCTTTCCATCCCGTTTGTGTCTGGGCTTCCTACGCGCACTCACAGCCTCCTGCACTGGTGGGGTGGGAAGGTTGCTGGCAAAAGGGGCCCAGCCCATCAGAGCTGGCAGAGGTGCAGCTGCCCCTAACTCTGCTTCCACTCCTCAATCTACAGCTGTGGCTCAACCTCTCCACACTTTGGGCACTGACTGGCATCTTGCCTCACTGGTGTCCTGGTTTAGAGAGTTGAACCACCCGAGGACTTCTCCTACAAAGTGGTGCATCATCACTTCCACCTCCCTTTGCAGGACCTGGTGACCACAGAGGCAGCACAAAGGAGGTCACCAGCTGCACTCTGGCACAGCAGCACCCTGAGCTTGTCCAACCACAGCCACACCAGGCTGCTCGGTGCCTGCGGGCGCAGCTTCCCCAGGCCGTCAGCCACGTTAGGAAAGTGTTATTGCTTGCCTTGTTGTTTGGAATTGATTTCGGAAGAGGGAAAGTGAGTCCCATGCAGATTCCTCTTGGCTCTTGAACCCACAGAACTGTTGATCTCTGGATTTTGATCTCTGGCAGGAGGGGGTGCAGCAGTAGTGAGCAGTGTTTGAAGCCTCATGGAATACAATTGCCTCATCCACTGCAGGCAGTGGCAGAGTCCAGCAGAGGCACAGCTTGTGGCCAGGAGGGTGCTCACAGCCAGCCAAGTTTAGGAGGCAGCAATGAGATAAAATGGGGTCAAAAAAAAAAGAGACAACAGCATTGCCAATATCCTGAAATCTTCATTAAACAAATTCTCAGCCATATTACTCCTCTGAAGTGGCTGGGGGAGCTCTTACCAGCACGAGCATTGTGTGCTTCCAGGAGCAGCGGGTTTTCTTTTGCCCGACGTCAGATTTAGTGCTCTCGAAGAAATCGAGTTGTTCACGCAGCAGTGTTGACCTGAGCTGTTGTGCTCAAATGTTCCATTCCCTGGATCATCCTGGGCTCACCAGGGACCACACTCTTCAAGCTTTTGCTTGAGATGATGTGAACGGTCCACTTGGGGGTCAAGTGCTGCTCATAAAGGACCACAGTGCCAGAATTTGTTCATGCTGGTGAGAAATAAGAAGTATATTGTGCATAATGATGTCTGCTGAACTTTTCACAGCCCTTGCTTGCCTGCTGTCTCCTACTGGCTACACACACACACACACACACACACACGATGTACACTGCTGGTTTTCTTTGTCAGGATACAAACCATCACTGTTTAAGTGTAAAATGACTTTTTGGTGTGTGTATATATATGTAAGCAAAATATGTTTCCTATGAACACTAATTGACAGAAGAGTCTGGCTTTAAATACAGAGATTTTAATTGTAGAAAGCTTCCTCAGCCACTGAACTGTGTGTTTGTACAGGAGAAACTCGGAAGAAAAAGTAAGTGTGGGAAGAGGAATGACTCTTTTAAAGCAAAGGCAGGGAGGGAATTTAAGGAAATCCTAAGGCAGTCAAAGTTGTCCTTTAATTCCATTCCACTGCAAGTCTGTCAGTTTTCAGGGATTTGTGCACAGGAAAAAATCATGGAATCAGAGAATGGTTTGGGTTGGAAGAGACCTTAAAGATCATTTAGTTACACCCACCTACCATGGGCAGGGACACTTTCCACTAGACCAGGTGCTCCAAGCCACATCCAGCCTGGTCTTGAACACTTCCAGGGATGGTGCAGCCACAGCTGCTCTGGGCAACCTGTGCCAGGGCCTCACCACCTTCACAGGGAACAATTTCTTCCTAATATCCAATCTAAACCTGCCTTCTTTCAGTTTGAAGCCATTTCCCCTTGTTCTGTCACTCCATTTCCTTATCCAAAGTCCCTCTCCATCTCTCTTCTAGCCTCTTTAGGCCCTGGAAGGTCCTCTAAGGTCTGCTTGGACCTTTCCCTCCTCCAGGCTGAACAACCCAAACTCTTTTCACAGGAGATGCTCCATTCCTCTGGTCATCTCTATGGTCTCCTCTGGACTCACTCCAACATGTCCACATCCCACTTGTGTTGGCTGTCCCAGGGCTGGGCACATCACTACAGGTGGGGTCTCAGATGGGTGTAGTAGAGGGGCAGAACTCCCTTCCTGGGCTCAAACTGCTTGGGATGCAGCCCAGGACACAGGGGGCTGCTGGGCTGGGTCTTGATGAGTTTCTCACCAACCAACACCCCCAAGTCCTTCTCCTCAAGGATGATCTCCACCCCCTCTCTGCCCAGCCTGTCCTATTCAGGGCTGTGTTGGTGGCCAGGCCTTGCTCCAGCTCTCACCTCCAGTGCTGCTCTGCAGCAGCATGAAACGGGAAGGGAAGCTGGAAAGCAAACATCTCTCTCCAGTGGAGACCACAGGGTTCAGTTGAGTCTGAAAATCTGGCTTTTAATTCATTCTCTCTTTGGATTTTGGCCATGTGGGAAATCTTTATTCCTGCTTGCGCAGAAATTTATGAAATAAATGGGAAATGTATCTTCTTAATATTTAATTTGCTTGGTGATTAAAAGAAATTAGTTTCAACCATTGAGCAGTTTAACAAACCTCCATTAATTTTTATAAGGAAATACTTGCCTGACTTCTTTCTGTGAATCTATATGAAAAGAATAATTATTAAATCTTCTCCCATCTGTGTGTTTTTGATAAGGATATTTCTAATGTGAATAATCAGAAACTGGATCCTAATTGATTGCTAATGCACTAAGTGTAATGCAGTCCATACTTCATCAATAATGTCTGGATTGTGGAGTTAAAATAGTGCCCAGAAATATCTTGGGTAGAAAACTTATTTTCAGATTTTCAAAGCCACCAGGCAGAATCAGGAATGTGATTCAGGGTTTGCTCAAGCATTTAGGTGTTTAAGCCATGTCGACCTGCACTGGTACCTTTGGAAATCTGGGCCTTTCTTTTTTTTACAGCATTAGTGAAGGATAAAACTTGTTGTGTTCTCTGGGTTTTGAGGCAGTGCTGGGGTAATTTGCAGTGATAACGGTGTCACCATTGAGCTGAAATGGAAAGACCTTTCTTTGTGTGTAATGAAGAGTGTGATGTTTTCAAACACTGAATGACCAATGAGTCAATATTTCCCCAATGCCTCTCAGACACAGTATGATAAAGTAGTCTTTCAGATTACTGATTTCAGGTTTGTATTAATCTTTTTCATCACACCTTTATAAGCAAGGCTTTTGTTATTGCTTTCTTTTGGTACACTGAACCAGTAATCTGATCTCACTTTTTGAGACTTAAGCATTGTGCTATAAATACAGCTTTGGGCTAGAAATTACTTTAATTTTTGACAGTTTCCATACGGTTTTCATTGTTTGTGCCCACCACTAAATTATCTCAAAACATTGTACCATGGCTAACGGCTAAATTGGGTCTCTCACAGAAATGCTTAATTCTTAGGCAACATTTATTCATATATGATTTAATAAGACAGCACAAGAACTAGATGAGTGTAATTTGAAAAATGAAAGTAGAAGTAGAAAATTATTTGCTTTCCAGCCAAGAGCGAAGGGAGGGGGTTTTTTGGACTGCCATCTTCTTTGCCTGCCCTGGGGTTCTTGTCATCCCCCAGTGAAGGCAGAATGGTGGTGACTCAGCCATGGACAGTGTTCAGAGCAACCCCCAGCAGAGGAGCACTGCATGAGCTGATTGCTTAGGAGTTTATTGCACCTCATCCACGGGGCTGTGCTGGAAGGAGATTGGAATCAGGGATTTTTGGGGTGCTGCCTGTGCTCAGCCCCATACTGAGTGATGGTGGCTGTCCCAAATGCTGACAGAAATGTTGTGGTACCTTATAGGTGACCTTTTTACTAGATGGGGGAATCTAGAACACCCTTAGAAGAGTCAGAAATGAGGAATTCTAATGTGCAAGTTATTGCTGCCAGACTGTCTTCTCCCACTAATAAATCAATTAACTGAGAAGGTGGTAAGTTTTGTCTGAGTTTTAATGGGTAAACAGGGTAAGTAAAGAGTGTGAAGGACAAGGAGTGTGTCAGCACTGCCACACTGCCAGGTGCCCCAGCACTGAGCTGTTGCTCAGTAGTTCAGGGTGTGCCTGGACTGGGGCTGGAGCAGCACAGGTCCCAGTGAGGGCTGCAGAATCAACCTGAGATGCTGGGTAAGGGCCGTGCCAACATC